>JAZKJV010002133.1:0-329895 GCA_037367405.1 Ottelia alismoides | reverse complement strand
TTTCGGGTCTTTGTTTGATGTCATCTCCAGTTTTGGCCAACATGAAACTTGTAGATCTCGTCAAGATCTACAACTTTCATGTTTTGAGTTTTCTCAAATTCGGCCATTATAGCCTTCAAAAATCAAAAATTCCATCTGAATAATCTGATTGGGCCACGTGGCCCAATCTGGGCGCGCCACGTGGCCCCGCCCCTCTTGTATCATCCGCCCTTGATCTGGGCCGTTGGATCTTTACTTGATCCAATGGCTCTGCCTTCTCCTCTTGCGCCTCAATCCCTAGCCATCAGATCATCTCCCGCCTTCAATCCGCACCATCCGTCCGCGCTCATCCCTCCTTACGCCACGTGGCATGTTGTGAGCCACTCGATCCGCTGTTTAAACCTTCGATCTTGGCCGCTGCTTCCTTGGACGCTCCTCAGCCCTCCGATCACGCCCTCGATTCTTTGATCTCAGCCGCCCATTCCTCTGACGCTTCTCATCCGCTCGATCAGCCTTAGCTTTCCATCTGAGCCGTCCTTAAGCGCTGAGCCCGTAGCTCGACACGTGGCGTGAGCGCAGCCCTTCGATCGCTCCACCCCCGATCTTATCTCAACCGTCGCTCCGCGCCGTTCTCCCAGCCGTTGGATCGCAAGATCCAACGACCGAGGCTTCGTCTTGCTCCTCCCGCATCCTCCGCCTCAGCCCCGCGCCTCACAGACCTCCTCCACCTTTCTAATTTTAGCTGCCTCATATGACCTTCTCTCCTTTCGCCAACCGCCTCTAGGTCTTGCCCAGTCATCCACCTCCTCCGCGCATATCTCCACTACCCTCAACCACCTTCCAGACAACCCACAACTCCCTCTAAACCCACGACACCACTCATCAGCACCGCCGACTTCGCCCTTTAAATACATCGTCCCCCTCCTCCGATCACTTTGTCCATCAACGAAGGGGCGGTGGCCCAGCCCTCCAGCTCCTCCCTGTGACAGGGGGAGGAGCTCGGATTGAGCGACAACGGCCTTCTTCCCCGATGAGACCCACCGCCGATCACGGCGGCGCTGCGGAGGCACCAACCCCGCTCGAGCTCCGAGGAGTAGCCGACCTCGATGTGCGACGACCCGGGCTTCCTCTCCGATGCCCAGCCCAGGCCAATACCTCCATTTCCGGCCAGGTAAGTTCTCTGATCTTCTCTGATTTTTTTGTCTTATTTAGCGTAATTTTCCAGGTCTCTCCAAATACCCTTGACCTCCATTAATCATTCCACGAGCTCCACCCATCATCATCTCTCTCGCCGACCCCTCCGATTATCACCTTCCTCCGTCACGACCTCCCTCATCCCAGGCATTCTCCTCCGCCGGAGGCGGAGGAGAACTCACTAAGGACTTCATTTCTCCGCCCCGCTCAGTCCTCCATTCACCTCTCATCACACGCACACACGCCGCTAACCATTTGTGCAGGTTAATACCCATCATTGGCCGGACCTCGGGCGGAGCGGAGTTCTAGAGCTCCGTCTCCGGCGACCAAGTATCGATCGAGCATCCCAAGTGCTCCCGCATCTGCTCCGACCTCGTACCTTCATCGCCCGACCTTCAGCGATCTTCCCCGAGCTTCACCGAGCACGGCGAGGCGCAACGGAGCTCCAGGCCTCACGCCGGAGCTCCAAAAGCGCCGCCAGCCATCGAGGAGGAAGGAGGAGTAGCCACCGTTGGATCTCGCCCCACGGCGGAGATCCAACGGTCCTGGAGCGACCACGTCGACCATCCCGGAGCGCGGAGGCTCGGTGGGACCGAGCCTCGCCCAAGGCGCCCTCGAGCCACCACGTGGCCCGAGCCACCTGCCACGGCCACCCAAAGCAGCGCCGAACCTCGTCCCCATCCGAGCCTTAGCTCACGTGCCTCACGCACGTGGGTGTGGGCTTTTTGCATCGGCGCCCTCGCACCTTCCGCATATCACATACAGGTCCTGATACCACGTGGCGGTCCCTGAGCCCACGCCGAGCCTCATCGTCACCAAGCCTGGAGGCTCGTGTATCCCGAGCCACCTGCCACGGCAACCCGAAGCAGCAGCGAGCCTCTGCCAAGCCCGAGCCGCCCTCCGAGCCTAGATAGCACGTGCGTGGCACGTGCTTCCTGGGTTATTTGCAGAGTCGCCCACGAAGTTAGTCAAAATTGCAAACAGATCCTGAGCACGTGCAGCACCTGCGCGCCTGGGGCTATTTGCACTCATACCCTTGCGGGTTTCAATAATTGCAAATATGCCCCCGCGCATATGGTTTATTTACAGGGAAGGCCCCACACTTATTTTTATTGCATTTTAGTCCTTCCCAGGGACTGGTTTGTAGATATCTTTTTATGTTTTCTTTCATTTATGCCCTTTCCTTTGATCTTGCATATCTTGAGCCTCGTATATCCGATTGAGGTGATTTCAGTTTCATTTCGAAGCTCTTTTTATCATCTTTATTCTGGCATGCTTAGATTCTCACTTTGACACTTCGATCTGTACTGCTCTATATTGGTCAACTAAGTGTCCTGATTTCCTTGTTTCTCATGCATGCTTGCTATATAAATGAAAATTGCTTCATTATCTGATTCTGTTCAACTCGTACATTTTATAGCTTTAGTAATGATCATTTCGGGCATAATATTTCCATCGCATCTCATGGCATTTATTTGCATGATAAAAATGATAAAAACTGCATGTTTATTCTTAATGCACTGTTGTGTTCCCTTGCCCTTCATGCATAATTTGACCTATATTGTCTCTTACTCAACACTTAGTTAAATAAATAGAAATCCGATTAATATGAGAGAAGCGCGTGTCCCTGAGTTCAACCTTGGTTTCTTGCCAAGTAAAATAAAAATTAACGACCATCGCATTCTTATTTGACATATATCAATGAGATGGTCTCTTTGATGAACCTGAATTGGCCCGACTGCTACGACATTTATCAAGTGTTAAAAACACTCTTTTAAAGGGCCGATTTAGCGGGTTGTCAGAAGCCCGACCCTCCGCGCCCACCTCCTCCAGCCTAGGTTAGTGCCCGTCGAGGGGGGAGAGATGGAAGAGGTGATGGTGTTGGAGGGGCAGATGCGAAAGGAGGGAGGAGGGAGGATTTTTTTCTTTTGGTTAATTCTAGCTGTCTGATCGTTGATCGGCTAGATTAACTCAATCATCCGATTACGTTAACGAACTAAAGTAACTGAAGGTTATGGGTGTAAGACGACACACTTATTTAGGGTCCCAGATGTAATTCATGATTACACCGGGTTATGAATGTAATTACGAAATTAGTCCAGGTTATGGGTGTAAAAATCCCAAACTTGTAAATACTCTCTTTTGTAAAATTGTGTATAAAATGTGTATAATCTTGTATATATTTTGTATAAAAGTTTTTTTAAATTGTGTATAAATTCTTGTAAACACGTATAATTCTTTATTAAAATTTCCATAAAAATTAAAAAAATATAAAATTCCTAAAATTTTGCAAAATTCTTTGAAAAACTTTTCAAAAAGATTTTTCTTTTATTTTCTTTTATTTTTAAAAAATATTCTGTAAATATTTGTTGCATGTGCATTTGTATTTTTTATAATGAAATTGATGTTTAGACTAGTCTGGAATAAAATTGAAGAATGAGGCTTGGTTAAGACATTAATCCACTTAAGTTTAGAGGATCGTTATAGGAACTGAAGTTGAGAATTTTCAGGTCTGGCGACTTAATTCTTTGAGTCCACAAGACTATGTTCACATGTCATCTTGATTGGTCTAAGTATGATATCTTACAACACACGCATGACCCTTTTAGACAATGGTTTAACTTGGACAAGCACTCTACACGTAGCTCTTCATGGATGAGGTGGTGAGGGGGCAGAATCCTTTAGCTTGGAGTAGCACACGGGTGAAAATATTCGTCCTCCTATAGGGAGGGTAGTGCATCTCAACCTAATCTAGTGGCACCAATGTCTAACGACATGATGATGTGGGTTGCAATAAATTTTCAAAAAAAAGGGATAGTCTGCTGGCTCAAGAAGAAAAACTTCTTATATACATGCTGCACATTTGTATATATAATCAAAAAATAGAAAATATCAAAAAAAAAGTTAGACGAGAAAAAAGTAAATAAATAAAAAATCTCGATCAGAAAAAAAATGAATAAGTCATATGTTTCAAAGTCTCATACCATGGAAGCCTGCAGTTGGAGACTTAGCTACACTGGTCAAGCTCCAAGGATATGTGATTACACTGATCACAGACCATTCTCTTCTCTACTCCCTCTTCTTGTGTCGGTTGCACTTGAACTTAGGAGGGAATACATCGCTCCACGAGGAAAGAGTAGATAGACCGGGGAATTAGATTTACCAGTTGGAGGAGGTTGTTTCTTTGCCATTTCTGAGGTGGGGAGCTATATTTCATTTACACTGTACAAATAAAGATTCATAGCCAAAAGAGTTTGTGTATGTAGACTTGTTCTGATCTGACTGTAGAGGTGACCAGAATAGGAGTCTTGTGGAACTTGAGGGTTATTAGGTCTTAAATCTATTTCCCAATAAGGTTTGGCCAAACTAATAATCCAAAGGTCTGACCGAGCTCCATACTTCAATTTTATGAAGAAAAGTTTAATAATCAATATTGTTCTAAGTTATTTCCTTTTTCTTTTCTTATTTTTCTTTTTCACTTCTTATTTGAATAGGGACTGATAAAGGTAAAGTATAAGGGAATGATGAATCCATGATTCAACATCTTTATTCCTTTATTTTAGCTAAAATCCTTAGTAAAACACATGTAAATATTCATTAATTATCATTATTTACCATTCATCATTGATTTGTTAATAATGTATATTTATCATTCTTTTTATCCAAAATAAACGAGTAAAGAAGAAAAAAAGAAAAGAAATAAAGAAGGATGTATTTATGGAATAAATGCAGACTGGCCCAAACCCCGAGAGAAGGTCAAGACTTGACCTGATCGACCAGTAATAAAGTAAGGGGAGATAGGGTCCATAATTTATAAAAATCAAGAAAACCAATTCTCACTTGTATATATTCATTATTTTTCACTACATATTTTCACCTATTTTATATATTAATAAAACAATCTCAAATAAAAATGAGTCCTTCTTGAAAGTTGTTTGTAATAATGAATATTAATTTATAAAATTATCATAAAAATTATCTAACTAATAAATAAATAATTACAATGAATCAAAGAAGCCTATAAGTCCAACTTTCCAAGTTCATAACTATTTATAGAAAACTTCAAATTGACCAAACTCACTTTTAAACTTTATTTTGTCACTAATAATATTAATTGAAAATGCCAAAAAATCGTAAAATAAATTGTGTAAGTTTTGTCGTTTGGATCCCTTTGTATATATGTACATTATGTATATAAAACGTCTTCATTTTCTATCTATTGATTTGTAATCCAATTAACTTAATTCTTCTTCTAAACTATTCACAAAAATCACTAGAAAAATACAAAAATATAACTTAAAAATAAATGTGAATAATACCAATAAATACCAATAAATCTCAAGATCTAAAAGTCGTAAAGCCTAATTTCTGAATCTCATAACTCGCCCGTATGAACTCCAATTTAGGTATACTCACATTTAAAGTTCGCTTTGTAAAATTATCTATCAAATAAGAGTGCTTTCACTAAAATCAAAGTTAATATGCAAAAAAGTAGGTTTTGGGACCCTATTGGTATACTTGTACATATGTATATATTGTATCTATTTTATTTATTTATTTTCTTGTATATTTATACACATATTGTATTTTTAAATATTTTGTATTTAATTATTTCAATTTTATAAAATGAAAATAAAAATAACAAAATAAAAAATAATCAAAAATAAAATAATGTATTTATTATATACGTATAATGTACCTATAATATATATACTTGTATTTATTTGTACTATTAAATTAACTCAAAAAATAAAATAAGAATATATTTAAAATTCTTAATTTATTCTATTATTAAATTATATAATTTTTGTAAAAATAATTTGTTAAAAATTCATTTGTTGTATATATAGGTACTTTATACCTATTAATAAAGGTTTTTATTTATTTTTCCTTATTTAATAAATATATTCTATTTATTAAAAAATCATCATAAAATAATTTATTAAATTATTAATATTATTTATTTTAATTATTTTTAATTAAAATTCATTTTCTATTTTATTTTATTTATTTTTTAATTACCCTTTTTATTGTGTCATTTTCTCTATCATGTCTTATTCTTCGCCGCTCTTGATTTGGTCATGTCATTTTGTTGACCTCTGGTCAACTCGTCCTCCAGTGTCCAGATCTGCATCCGCTACATTGGCCTGATTTTTACCGAATTATCCAGATCTGCTCCGCCTTTCTTTCACTATGATTTCTCCATCCGATTAGAGTGTGAAGATCCGAGATCCACGCCACAATTCCATTTCCTCGCATCTAATGAATTTTTATGCACATTTTTCGATCCTTCTAGACCCGCTCTTCAGTGCCTATAAATTCACATCCAGGCCCACCAACCCGAGCTTATCCGTCTTCGATGCCATTTGTCTCCACCTGAAGCTCCGCATTAGTGACAGGGATCGGAAGCCCTCATCTGGAGGTTGATTTGGTGCTCAATTGACGAGATCTGAACGCGTGGTCGGAGCTCTGTCGAGCTACGAGCCTCTCCGATTTCCACCACCAGATCGAGGTAAAGACCCCTCCACCCTCATCACCGACCTCTGCCTTTCATTTCCACGCTCCCAGGTAGTCCTCATTTCCCCTAATTCCATCTATTTCACCCAATCGAGGTAGATCTTTAGAGCGCCATTTCCAGGTCTCCGACCAGCATCATCGGAGACCAATTCACCTCGATCCATGTACCAATTCATTTGCTGCTTCACCCTCATTTCCTTCCCGCAACATATCCCCCTCAGATATGATCATAGGATCAGATCTAAGGTCTGATCTCTAATCCTCCATCACCGCCGAAGATCAACAGCAATTCCATACCACTTCTTTCGATTTCAGTGCTCAATAACCATATCATGAGCACCGTCTCTGAGCTCCGAATAACCTTACAGGTCCAGGTGCGCGAGGGAGAGCCCATTCGAATTTCGACCCTTATCTAACCAAGCGGAGAAGCTCCAAGAGCATCACCTTCTAGATCCACATCCAGTCGTGTTCCAAGCCATCTGAGCCCACCTTCCGACATGAAATCCCTCCAACTTCATTCTGGATCTATCAGCTGGCTGATCCGAACATTACAGCAGTAGATATTTGGCAATTGAAGCCTAGTCGGTGAAGCCTTCTTTTGAGTTCATCGATGACCCTTCAGAGCCATCGGATTAGCAAAGAGCGCTCCAGTTTTGATTCGAGACGTTCATCCACGCCCAAACCTCGTCCCTCATATCAGATCTAGAGCCCATCCAGACCACTCATGAGCGCCACAGTTCCAGACCGTCCGATCAGATCATGTGATAGATCTGAGCCACACACCACCCTCACGTGTACCGCATGCGTCCCTGGGTATATCACACTCTCAACCCTATACTTTCATTTATTTCGGTTTGGTCTATGTTTTGTAAATAATAGTCGAAGAGTTTTTATTATTAAGTCCCTGTAGTTTGTCTATTTGCATTTCAGTCCAGGTGTGTTGTGTTCACGCACTGCTTCACGTGGTTTTGCGGACCTTTTGCATTTTCTACCCTGAAGTTTTTATCTATTAATAAATTTTGAAATAGTTTTGATAATTTGCATTTGAGTCCAATTTATCTGAATGCACGTGCTTCACATGTTTTACCTGGAAATCTTGCAATAAACAACCTACATTTTATCAATTTGTTATCAATTAGTCTACAAACATTAAATAATTGCAAAATGAGCCTCTATTTCCACGTTTAAATTTGCGCCTCTTTTTGCATGAAATAAATATCATAATTGTTTTTAAAAATTCTACAAAAATCAGTAGTATCTTGTTGTGCTGCTTTATCTCCCATAATTTTTGTTTTGCAAAATATTTTGATTTGTTATTTTTAGTAATTCAAAAACTATTAAGAAATATCCTGTTTACATTAAAAAATTCATAAAAAATTGAAAATAACTAAAAAATTACTGTAGTTGTGTTTTGGCTTGTTTTAATTATTGTATAAATTTTGTTTGAAAAACCTTTAGAAAAACCAAAAAATTGCATATTATAGGAAATACTAAAAAATCATATAAAATCAGAAAATAAATCAGGAAAAATAAATTTGTGGTACTGTTTGAAAGCTAAATAAAAATTCTCTTTGTTAAAATTGGTTTCCAGTATTTTGAGTTTATTTTATATTTTAAAAATCCAAAAACAACTATTTGATTTTCTGTTTGCCTTATTTCTTGTTTTTATTCATTTTTAAAATCCTAAAAAATCTAAAATCTATGAAAATACGTAAAAATAGCAAAAATATACCAAAAACATAAAAATTTTTTTATTTGATTTTTCTGGACATTTTCACCTCATTTGAAAAATACAAAAAGAGTGTGTTTTCCTTATTTCCACTCTTCTTTATTTTCTTTGTTTGAAAATTTTAAAATATAAAAATTTGCAAAAAAATCAGTAAAAATTTTGAAAATCAGAAAACATAAAAATTATATATAAATTAAAAACCCATAAAAATTAAAAAAATCACGAAAAATGTAGTTTGCTTTGAGTTGTTGTTTTCTTTTCTTTGATTTTTTTTGAATTGAATAACCATTGCTTACTAACTATTTCCTCCTTGTGTTCGACCCTGTGAGCTCTACCATGTTAATAATTAAAATAGCAAAATCCATTTTCCTCTTTTATTTCGTTGAATTGGATTAAATAAAATTGTTTGATTCAATTGGTTTTTCTTTGCGTAACAGCAACATCTCACATTTTCTTCATTAAATAATTAAACCCAAGTGAGAAATCGGTAGATCAACAATCCACACACATGCATCAATCCGTTTTCAGTCAGGATCATCCCAGACTTGACTACAACCTCATGGCTCGGGAGGTACTAGACTTTATGAGGGGCAACCCAATTGTTCTAGTATCCACTCTTAGGACTCATATTCAGAAGGTATACATATTCGGTTACAAAGAAAAGAGTCAGAGGTGCTAGAAGAAAGGCAATTGTAATCGTTTATGGAGAATAGAAGAAATCTTATACGGATATGCCACATTTGTTACATGCTTTGCAAGCGACCATTCCAGGGATTGAAATTGCAATCATGCATACGGAGCACCTTGATCTAATGAAGTTGTTGTCGTATATTTCAGCAGTGTTTATGGGTGTTTGGGCCATGTACTGAAGCATTCAAGCATCGTAGGACTTTGATAAGCATAGATGGTACACATTTGTATGAGAACTATAAGCAGAAATTATTGATAACCTGTGGGATTGACGGTGACACATATGGTCCCACTTGCCTTTGGCATTGTGGACGAAGAATCTACGCCAAGTTGGAAGTGGTTTCTGTTGCGTATCAAGGTTATTGGGATACATCCAGGTCCAATTTGTGTTATATCGGATCGTCATCCTGGTATAAAGCCTACAAGAATGATGTTGATGTTGACATGCTTCCACCATTTGAACAATGGCATTTTTATTCCCGATATGTGGCGAGCAACTTCAACACTGTATTTAAGAGCAGGTCCATGAAAAGCCTCGTCATAGTAGCTGCCTAACAGACATCCTCTAAGAAGTTTGCATATTTCATGAGGAAATTACTAGAATGGAATACCGATGCCACCAGATGGTTTGAAAGACATGATTGTCTGAAAGAGCAGTGGACTTTGGCTTATGATGGTGGTTTTAGGTTTGGCCAGTCGACCACCAATCTCAGTGAGAATTACAATGCTGTGCTAAAGGATGCATGTTGTTTGCCTATTGTGGCATTGATTGAAAAAACCTTCTACAACTGTTTTTATATTTCAATACCCATGCAGATGAGGTTGTCGCTGCCATTGTTAATGGACAAAATTACACCACATGGACTGCTGAAAAAATACAAACTTGGAGTTCATGTGCAAATGAGCACAAGGTCTCCCCTATAGAACGGGCACATGATTTATTCTTTGAGGTTCTTACAGGTGTTAGCCGTACACAATATGGCATAAGAGGGCATAAGAAATATACCATTGTGATCAGCGAAGGAACATGTACGCGCCAGAAATGGCAGACATATCGGATTCCTTGTCTACATGCAATTGATGTTATGTCTTGAAGGCGTTCTGAAATTGACTCATATATAGATGAGTGGTACACTTGGAGCACCAACTTAAGGTGTACGAGGGGAAATATTTCCTCGTGGGGGATAGGGATATGTGGGTGCCCTTGTCTTACCCAGAGTTGAGACATAACAAGAAGTTTAAGTGAAGTAAAGAGAGATATCAGTCCACAAGGATCGACAATGAAAAGGATATAAGAGAAGTTTTGCAAAAAAAAATGCATGCGACTTATGTGGAACATTGGATCATAGCAAACACACATGTCCAAAAAAACTCACAAGCATCTTCATCAACTCATGCTCCTACTATTACAAGCCGAAACAAAAATAGATGTGGGAAATGTGGAGGGGAAGGGCAAAATAAGCGAAAAGTTACCATCCTCGGTAACTTTGTTATATATCTCTTTACAACAATCGTCATACGTGCATAATAAACATGGTTTGTTGCTTTGAACAATTGTTATATCTTCTCTTTCTCAATCACTAATATATACAATTGCTATATGTGTTACAGATGGATTCGGGTCCCATTGACACTTCTGTGCTGACGCAGCAAGACCGACACCGTTCACGTCATGGGAGGGTGATGCAAGTTATGTTGTTTATATGTGTTGAGATATTTGTTATCTTTTCACTTCATTTCTACGATATGCATTTATAACTGTAAGAATTTGCATGTTCGTAATTATATGTTGTTGGTAGGTATCCTCATGGCTACAATCTCGATGAAGGGAGAAACATGTCCGACACATACTACTTGACGTGTTGTTGTGCGGGCAGATTTTGTTGTCGTTGCTGAATTGGAGCTCATTGCCCTTAATTAACATTTTATAACAGCCTTGGTGGAGCGATGGAGGCCGGGAAACACATAATTTCATATGGCCAACGGAGAGATGACTATTACACTTCAAGATGGAGCAGTACTGATGGGGTTGCGAGTTGATGGCACGGCAGTCATGGGTGCTACATCCACTGTTGGGAAATGGGCTGATGTTTGTGAACAACCACTAGGAGTGAAACCATCAAAGTCTGAGATCCAAGGATTAAGAGTAATGGCAAGTTGGTTGTATCAGTTATTTTCGCATGTGCCAACCCATGCAGATGATAAGACATTGATACGTTATGCAAAAGCGTACATCCTGCAGCTCCTTGGGGATGTATTGTTCACAAACAATAGCGGGTCTTTGATATCTTTCATTACTTTACCGCTTTTATCTGATCTTGATGTCACTGGGACATTCAGTTGGAGATCAGTCACATTGGCATACTTGTACAGACATATGTGTTACGCTGCAGACACGTATACGTTTGTAGCTTTGGGCGTGGGAGAACTTCCCCACATTGCCCATGTTATTAGAGTGAGGCCCCGATGGCATGAGTGGCCATTAGATGTTCGTTGGAGGGCAGACTTTGAGAACAAACACCAGCCAACACACATTCGGCCATATCGTGACGCATTCGATATGCAATCTCCAGAGCACGTATACCTTTTTAAAAAATAATTCATTCGGTATATCCATGAAAGTGAACTAAATAACTTGTGTGCAGATATTGTGGATGACGTATGGGGCGGGACATCTTCGAAGCTCTCCCACATTATTGTGTCGATGGTCAACATATGGGGCATACATCTTTGAAGCTCTCCCAGAATCTTGCTCTGATTATTTTTTTTGAAAGTGCAGATCATAACGCATAGATTGTGTGCGTTATAGACATAAGAGGTGCAGAAGTTCTATGCTCTATAGAGAAGCGCATAGAATGTATGTGTATTCTATAGCGCATATATTTTATGCGATATGTCTGCTGTATTGACAACAACAACAAAGCCTTTTCCTCTGCTGTATTGACAAAAAAATTGTTGACTTAGTTGAGGACTAAGGTTTTTTAATTACATTACATAGGAAATTGCCCTGAATCTCTTGGATAACATCCTTAATTTTATCGACATTTTGGGGAATGTTTCCTATTATGAATTACGAGCAGAGGAGATTGAATTTACAAAAGAACGTGAGATTGGAGAAAATCGTTGGTCGTAGGAAATTTGGTTGCAAGGGACATAATCGTATCCATGGGTGACTAACACTAAGAAACGTGTGTGGTCCAACAAGAAAGCGATAAACCTTCCAATCGTATCCAGTCCCTGAAGATGACCAAAGATAGTCTTGATTGATGACAGGGTATCAGACATCAGAAGCCGCAACTTCCCGGCCTGGTACCGAGGATGTGGTCCAGCAAGGAAGCAATAAACCTTCCAATCATATCGCTCATGCACCTGTTTAGTGCAACAAACTGAGGCTCGATCTGTAGGGATGCAAATGAACGAATACAGATAAGGATATAGGTATTTATCATATCCTTATCTGTTTTAGAATACAAATATGGATGCAGATACAGATATTGACGGATATTAAAACTATCTTACCATATCCTTAAAAAACGAATACGGATGTAAAACAAATATTGATCGTATACGAGTAATGTTAGAAATACTCTATAGAATCGACTTAAATATATACAAATTGGTTGGAAAACACATGATATAAATTTACTAAATGTATTTGTATCATAAAAAATTATACAAATATGGTAAAAGAAGGTATAGAATAATGTTATATAGGGTTAAAAATAAATCTATGACTATATTTATATATGAAAATAGATATATGGATACGGACTTGGATGTTTGTGAATATCAAAATGATATTCTTATCCGTATCCGTTTTAAAACGGATGCGGATACAGATGTCAAAATCTGTATAAAACGGATACATTGACGGATCATATATGAATATATCCATAACCGTTTGCATTCCTATCGATCTGTTGAGGTAAATAACATTTTTCCGCTATTGTTAAATATGGTCGCTCTAACAATGCCTTAGAGTTTGTACTATTCAGTTGTCCCAGTTCTAAATGCCCATCGGCATTATACGTCAAACCTCTTATGCCTTCTTAGCATAACGGTGTTACTAAACGCAAACACCATCATCTTCTTGACGTGACCAGGACCCTTCTTATTTAGAGTCGTGCTCCCCACTCTTTCTGGGGTGATGCAGTTCTCACTGCATGATAGCTGGTCAACCGCATGCCATATTCTGTATTAGGAGAAAAGGTTCCTTTTTCAATTTTGTTTCCCAATAAGGTTCTTTTCTCACTATTATGTCGTGTCTTTGGCTCTGTGGCATTTGTGCAGCATCTGACTCCAGGTCTTGACAAGCTCTCCCCCAGAGCTGTCTAATGTGTTTTTTGCGAGCTACTCCTAGGTCCAAAAGGGGTACCGGTGCTTTGATCCGGTCAGACGGAAATACTACATTAGTGCTAATGTCACAAATTTTCAGTCAATCATGTACTACGATATATGGACTTCGTCTGACTCTAGTAAGGAGGTACATGTGCCTCCTCCTTTGTGACCATCACCTCGTGCTCCACCAGCACTCAACCACCGCCACCTAGTACCCTGGCTCAGTTCCTGCACGTTTTTATGTTGGACCTCCCATGTTCCACCCAAAGTACATAATTTAAGTATTGGTATCGATCACTTGTCGATACAATATATCGTCGATATATCGACGATATATGGACACTATATCGCCCAAATCGGTCTGATTTTGTGAAGGAAATGCCCTTGGAAGGGCAAATATTGACCATATCGACGATATAACGGTCATCTGTCGGTATATATCATCGATATATCGCGATATGGCTTACTCTGGTTCCACGTGCTCATGTGCCATCCACATCATCCAGCATGGCCAGGGGATGTACTGAGCATATTGTTTCTACCGATGGCACTAGTGATTTGTCCACGCAGCAGGCTACCTTGCAAGATGAGCAGGTGCCTTCTCAGGAGGGTAGTTTACGAGGTGCAAAGGAGGGTGGTGATCTTGATGTGATATCACGGAGATATCTGGAGGCGATATAGGACAGTTAGTGGCATCTTTCCATGGAGTAGGTGATGACGGTGTTACAGTCTCGTGGCACGTGGAGTATTGTTCCTACTCCCTCAGGAGCATTTATCGTGTGGAGCAAGTGGGTATTTACGGTGAAACACCGAGTAGACGATAGCGTAGAGTGCTACAAGGCGAGGTTTGTAGCTCGTGGGCTCACCTACACGTGTATGGTGTGGATTATCAGGATACTTTTTCCCATGTGAATCGACAAACTTTTTCCCATGTGAATCGACACTCTGCCTTGTGGATTCTTCTTTCTATCGTAGTGGTACGAGATTGGCCTCTATTTCAGCTTGATGTCAAGAATGTGTTCATGTACGATGACTTGCATGAGGAAGTTTTCATGCAGCAATCACCAAGATTTGCTATTGAGGGGGAGTTTCATATGGTTTATAGACTTCATAAGGCCATGTACGGCCATAAGTAGAGCCCCAGAGCTTGTTTCAGAAGCTCTCCAATTTAATTGAGCAGCGGTTTTTGTCATATCGACTACAAACAACTCACTTTTTGTTCAAAGCTCATGAAGAGGTACAATTGGTATTCTCATTTATGTGGATGATATCATCGTTACAAGGGATGATGTGTAGGGCATTTAAGCAACGAAGAATTTCCTTTGTCAGCAGTTTGTAAACAAGGACCTTGGTAATCTACATTACTTCCTCGGACTTGAGTTTGCCAGGAACCAACGATGTCTTGTTATGACCCAGAGGAAGCATGTCAATTTCTAAAACAGACATGAAGGATTGCAGACCTACCAACATACCCATGGATCCCAACATGAAGTTAAATGATGATGATACATAGGAGGTAGATAAGAGGCGGTATATGAAGCTAGTTGGGAAGCTCCTACATGTGACCATCACTTGGCATGACATCTCTTGGCATGACATCTCTTTTGCACTGAACAGAGTCAGTCAGTTCATGGAGCAGCCAAGACAGGTACATATGGATGCAATCCATATGATTCTGAGGTACCAAAAATCCTCTCCTGGCACTGGACTATTCTTAGCAGAGGAACATCGTTGGATGTTACAACATGTACATATGCAGATTATGCAAGGAGTCCCAAGGATAGGAAGTCTACTTCAGGTTTTGCAATTTTCATAAGAAGCTCTTTGGTGTCCTGGAAGAGAAAGAAGCAGTCAGTGGTTGCCAAATCCAGAGTCGGAGTACAGAGCCATGGCACAGGGTAGTACTGAGATGATGTGGGTCTGATCTATTCTAATTGACCCTGCTATTAACCTTCATCTTCCCATACATCTACAATGTGACAATCAGGCTGCTCTTTTCATTGCTAAGAACAATGTCTTCCATGAGAGAACCAAGCATATTGAGGTCGACTGTCACTAAACCTGTGACATGATACATAAGGGTTTATCTCTACCTCCCATGTCATCACGGGAGAACAGAATGCAGATGTGTTCAACAAGGCCCTAGCCAGTGGGCCATTTCAGAAGTGTTGTTCCAAGATGAGCATTACTGATATCTATGCTCCATCTTGAGGATGAGTGTTGAGACATTTATCTCTCCTGATTTTATATTTAGTGAAAGTTATCAGTGTTATTCTATTTTTGCAGTCTTGTAACCACTTAGTGGCAACTTATGTAATTATCTCCTTCCGGACTCTATGGTTTCATGCTATATGAGAAACATTACAACCCTTGAATGAAGCATCTTATTATTTTCTTTCCATGTTTTCTTTTTGGGTTGTGTCAAGGTGACACGCTTCCTCTTAACTCCTCTTTGTCCGCTAGGATTAGGGGCCTCTTTTGTGGTATTGCATTTTTCCTGTGTAGGTGAAAAACTACCAAACTTTATCCCCCCTATTATGGGGTCTTCTTTTTGTTAAATGACTTGATTTTAAAAAAAAATACATGTACTTGAACTAAAGCCCACCCTCCATGTTGAAAGCCACCTAAATCTCTGCTTTGTATATGATAGCTATTGATTGTCGCATGCACTTCCTACCGTCACTCCATCACATACTCTGTATGTTATGGAAGGGCATTTGCTGGACGTGGAATGGCACAAGCATATATCTACTCTTGTCATTCTACTATTCATGCCTATCTTGACTACCTTGGTTTATGTGGGAGGTGGGAATCTACTATCCCCCTTGCATGTGAGACTTCAATCTAGTGATTCATGTTAAAGGTGTGGCCATCGTGTTCTTTCCTTGGAAGATAATGAGGTCTGGAAGCTTGTCTTCTTTCTCAGATCTTCCATTCAACTTACATAGTTAGATAACCTCGGATCACATGTACTCAACCTCAAGATCTTTCCCTTGTGGGTTTTCCCCCGAAACATACCGCTCTTCTCACATCATCTAAGTCTATCTTTGGCATCGAGAAAATGACGAAGTCTTTTCCCACTATAAGTAGGGTCGGCTACATGGATTCTTGCTCAAATCTATGTTGAAAGATTCGATTATTTTTTATACTGGTTGTCGACTACCAAACGCAACCCCCACAAGAAAGGATTTGAACCCAAGTCTTTTGGGTGGTAGGCACATAAAGGCTCTTTAATCAATCAAGTGTGCACTGCCAATTCGTGTATCACATCGTGCTCATAAAACAGAATCATATTGCACTGAGTGGCTTCATGTCAGCTCATAGACTGAGTTCAACAACTTCTCAACATAATGACACTAATAAAAAGAAGCTAAAGCCACATATCATTCGGAGTTCAAATAACAAAATAGAAATTTAAAAATATAACATTGCTACGAGTATCAAATGGAAGTTTGAGGTGGATTCGCAGATATCTAATGATCATTCATAAGAACATCATTAACACATGCAGCAAACTACATAGAAATGAGGCTGCACTACCCTAGGTTGCACAAACATGTATACATGAAATATAAGAATTTCCACCTTCCATCTTGCCGAAGGGATAATCAACTCTTATTTTCTTAGTGATAACCGTCATGTTAATACACTAACTCGGCCAAACATGCAAAATTAAACTAAGAAAAAGAAAAGCTTAAACAAGTACATACTCACCACAAACTTCACTACAATGACCGCGAAGTCCAACACTTGATCAAGATAAAGTAATGCCATCGAATGTCTCACCCAGTAAATCCTAATTTCTGTACTTACCAATGAGAAAATATGCAGATAGAACTACAGAAGCCAACAAAATACCGCAAGGGTCTCGCAGGGGAAGTGGCAGAACCATGCGATAAAGGAGATACATGAAGCATCCTTCCAAAAAGAATCCTAGGTAAACAGAATTTAGTAGTACAAATAAGAACACTGATATTTGATATAAACTCACCAAAGCAAAAGACATTTTTCTGTAACCAAAACCATTCACTTTAGAATCAACTGCGAGCCAAAACCGTTTACTACAGAACCAACCGCTTGGAAGCATTACATTCAAGATTGTTGTGATTTCTGCAAATACATAAAATGTGGAAGTTTTTAGATCATAAAAAACAAGCTAAAGCAGTTTGTAGTCTAACAAGAAGAATTTCCCAGATGGCATGTTGCTCAACCATAACTATTTCTTAAACATAAAGAAGATAGATACTTAGAAAAATTAGCATCCTTCCAACCGTTCAATACTTGTGCAAAGAAAATACGCAACTGACAACTCCTACAAAAAATAGCCTATAAGCAATATTCACTATGAAAGTCTTGGTTCCTATGGATTAGACTTCCTTTCTTCTAACTAAAGTGCCCACAGATAAGCAACGGGCTTTGTTTCCTATTGATTCGATAAGCAATGGAGCTTAATTGCTTCAAACCAAACCATACCGGTCATTAATAGCCAACACATCCTTCTTGTTTAGATTATACACCATATATCAGCATTGTCGGTATGCAATTGTTGCTAGTGCAGCTATCTGGACATAATCAGTCTCATAGACTCAAAGGTATTCCTTCCAAGAATGGCAGTTGTTCCTTTCAAGTTTATAACAGATGTTTCCATAAAGCTAATGTGAAACCTCATCCGTGTGAGACCAAGATTGTTCATTCCTTGTTGAAATAAATTTAAGCATTTGTCATACATCAGGAAGAAGAGTTGGATGAGTTCATAGCTTCCAATCCAATCTAATCAAGAATAAAACTATCTGGACTTGGACCTAGATGAGGTAAATTGGGTAACTACAAAAGATAAAAAGTAGATAAATGTAAACAAAATTGGGAAATAATAGGCCAAACACAATCAATGTCTTAATAACAAAAAAGCATGTGCATTGTTCATAAAGAATCAATAGTTCAAATGCATTAATCAATAACAAATCCACTATCACGGCTTAAAACACATTGCCAACCTCAATTTTCCAGTTTTGAGATTATCAAGGCAACTCAGCTAATGGCCAGTCTCAAGCCCGGGTAAATGAGGAGGGTTGCACGTTAGGTAGCTGACGGCCAGTGCTATAGTCTTGAGACGAATTCCTAAATAGTTTTCTTTTTAAGAGCACTATTCATGAGTTTGTCTCAAAACAGACGGATCTTTTCAACATGGAAGCAAACATTTGAATTTCGTTGGGTCGTTCCCTACTTGCGATGCATTGCATCGCCCGAATGCAATGAGAAGTTGACAAGGGACGCTACATCACTACCCGGATGTAGTTCAAAATGTGCAAGGGTTCTCACATGAGGAACGCATGCGAGTAAATAAGCTAGTTCTGTTGCATCGCCATCCGAATGCAGTCCAAAATTTGCAAGGGTTCTCACGTGATTGATGCATGCGAGTAAAGAAGTTAGTCCAAAAGAGGTCGAAAAAGAAGTTGTGGACAGGTAGTTGGAATATTGTACTTTGACTGGTAAATCAATGGAAATAGTAGATACGATGGAAAGAAAGAAGACTCATATACTATATCTCCAAGAGACGAAATATGTTTAGAAGAAAGCAAGGAAGATCGAAAAGACGGGCTTTAAACTATGGTATTCAGGTAAAGAGAATGGCATAAATAGTGTTGGAGTGGTTGTGGTGTGGTTGGTGTGCAAAGATTTGGGGATCAGATTGTTTTGCTAAAATTAATGCTTGGCGAAGAAATTCTGAATATTATCTCAGTTTATGCAATGCAAATTGGCTTGGAGGAAAGGATTAAACAAATATTTTGGGAGGATTTGGATAATGTTATGTAAGGAATCCCATAATGAGCGATGGCTTGTCTAGGTGGAGATCTTAATGGACATGTGGGAAATGATGCTTTAGGGTATGCTAGTATTCACAGAAGCCATAGCTTTGGGGATAGAAATGAAGAGGGAAAAGTCATTCTGTATTTTGTCAAATCTTATGATCTTTTCATAGCAAATACTCTTTTCAAGAAGAGAGAGGAGCATTTAATTACTTGTAAGCAAGGTTTTAAAAAACGTGCCTCGAGGCGTTGAGGCGTATGCCTCGAGGCTTTTTTCACTAAAAACCGCCTCGATGCACAAGAGGCGTTACTGAAAATGGCAACGTGTGTCTTGAATGTATGAGGCGTTCCCCGAGGCGGTGAGGCGCCGAGGCGTTTATGAGGTGTACGCCTCATCTGGAAAATAATAAAAGCCCCAAAAGCCCCAAAATATTAGAACCTGGAAGGTTGGAACCCTGAGTATCGACGGCAGAGGTGCTGGGCTCACGAAACATGACATTCTCCCCTCTTCTTCCCCAAGTAGAAATTTCTATCCTCTCTCCTGTATGTTTTAGCAGATCCTCTTCGCCCTTTACGCCAGATTCTTCGGTTGACACGTCGTCGGCTCGCCGCTGCCTCCATCCCCGAGCAGTGGTGCCGCCACCTGCTTCCTTTGAAGGTTTTGTGTTTTCTTCTGCTCAAAATCTATTGTTGTGTTACTTGTGTATTCTTTTGTAAACAAATCCTTATTAGAAGAGATATATTTTGCTTTATTTATTTTGTTTTCCTATTTCAGAAATGGCTCCAAGATTGAAAAAGGGACAAGATAGTGGACGTGATAGATCGGATATTGCATGGAAATATTGTAATGAGGTTGAGTTAGAGGGAGAACAAAAGAAGAAAGGATATAAATACGTGAATTGTAACTTTTGTAACAAGATCGTTACATGTGGTATTGCGAGATTAAAAGAACATTTGGCGAGAAGTCACAAGAATGTTAGTGGTTGCTCAAATATATCGCCGAGAGTGGAGAATGAAATCAAGTTATTTTTTATGAAGAAAGAGTTGGATGAAAAAGATCACTTGAAGAGATGCAGGAGATTCGTCGAGTGGGAGCATATGCCATGCAAGGAGGATCTGATTTTGGTGAGCATGTACCTACCGAATCAAGTGGAGCTCAACAAGCAAGAGGTCCTATGGAACTTTTTTGTGGGAGGACGAGGAGCTGGAATGACAAGCGGAAGTGGTGGATATGCAACTACTCCAGATAATGCAGCACAGATCACATTGAATGCGTCTTGGAGAAAGGAAGAAAGGAAGAGGTGTTGCCAAAGCATAGGGAGATTTTTCATACAAAATAGGCTCCCTTTCAACGTTGCCACTAGTCCTTCATACGCGACAATGGTGCAAGACATTGGCAACTTTGGAAGGGGTTTGAAACCTCCAACTATGCATGAATTGAGAACTTGGATCTTAAGGGAAGAAGTCGGCACTATAAAGTCACTAATGGATGATGCTAAGGCATCCTGGAGAGAGGTAGGTTGCACCATTATGTCGGATGGTTGGGCGGATGTCAAAGGGCGCACTTTAATTAACTTCTTAGTGAATAGACCTAAGGACGCATGGTTCTTGAAATCCATTGGTGCGTCCGAAGAAAACAAGAATGCCACGTTCTTGTTCAATTTGCTTGATGAGGTTGTTGAGGTTGGAGAAAGCAATATCATACAAGTCATCACTGATAATGATGCCGCTTACAAGGCAGCCGGAGAGATGTTGATGCCGAAAAGAAAACACTTATATTGGACTCCATGTGCAGCTCATTGCATCGATCTCATGCTGGAGGATATCTTGAAATTGCCCTTGCATGTGTCCGTCTTTAAAAGGGCAAAAAAGATTATCAACTACATTTATGCTCATGGTTGGGTTTTAGCATTGGTGAGGAAACATGTTGATGGAGATCTGCTTCGACCTGTTGTCACTCGCTTTGCTACAGCTTTCCATACATTGCAGAGGTTGTTTGATGCCAAAGATCCGCTTAAGTAATTTTTCACTTCAAAAACATGGAAAAGCAGCTCATACGCCACGAAAGCTCTAGGTAAAAGCGTAAAAAACATTATCATGAAAAGTAGATCATTCTGGCCTGGTGTGGCATGTGATCCAGACAACAAAGCCATTGGTAATGGTGCTTAGAATGGTAGACTCTGAAAGGTATCCACCGATGGCGTTCATTTATGAGGCCATGGATAGGGCCAAAGAAGAAATTTCTCGAAACTTGGGTAATGATGGGGGGAAATACAAGCCAATATGGGAAATTATTGACAAGAGGTGGGACAAGCAACTACATACCTATTTACATGCAGTCGCATACTTTGTCAACCCTCAATGCCAATATGATCTGTCATTTAGAGATGATTATGAAGTGAAGGTTGGATGGTTGTCTTGTGTGGAAAGATTGGTTGTTGACAGGGAGGAAAGGATGAAAATTGAATTGCAAATAAGTTCTTTCATCAATGCAAGAGGTTGTTTGGCTAGTCAGGTGCCATCGAGAGACGGAAGAAAAGAAGCCATGGTATTTAACTTTTTTCATATCTATATGTTAAGTTCATTTCAAATTCATCTTAACAACAATCAATTATAGCGGATTGGTGGCAGCTCTATGGCGATGAAACTCTCGAACTGAAGAAATTTGCAATGCGCATTTTAAGCTTGACATGTAGTGCATCTGGATGTGAGCGTAATTGGAGCTCCTTCAATCAGGTGATTACTCAAGCTTGGTATATCTTACATTCACGTGCTAAATTTACAATATTATAACATATGTGATGTATCATGTAACATTTGATTGCTCAATGATAGGTCCATACCAAAAGAAGAAATAAGTTGAGATAAGAAAAACTCAATGACATGATCTTATGCATGTTCAACTTAAAGTTGAAGCAAAAGGAAGTGAGAAAAAAGACTTTGGATGATCCCCTTTGCTTGAATGATGTTGATTCAGATGATGAATGGATTTCTGAACTCCAACTAACTGAAAGTGAAGTTGAAGCTTTTCATGAACTTGATGGAAACATTACTCTTAGAGATGACGCGTTAAATGAAGATATTGTAGAGGAACAAGGTGGAAGGAGACAACAAAAGAAGAAACAAAAGAACCATCATGGGAAAGGTACCGTAACACAAATCATATTTTTGTTGCTTCTTTGATGACAATTTAAGGGAATTATGCCTTTATATTTCGCTAATTTCAAATAGGAAAAAGTGTTGTGGATATTAATGAAGATGAATTCGAAGAAAGTGAGGGACATACTGATGAAGACGGTGATGAAGATGTGATCGTGCAGTATAATGACGATTCACTGGAGGACCCAATAAGTAGCAATGATGATGATGATGGGCAAGATGACATTGAGGCGGAAATTTTTCCTGACGAGTGACGATATTTAGCTTGATTAATAGATGTTGTTTAGTACTTTCATTATTTTCTGGATTTGAAACTTGTCTCTTTTTTATTTTCATATATTGGACTCTAGAAACTTTCTTATTTAGTTAATCAATATCGTAACTTTAATGCCAGGGACTTTAATGCATTCTTATTTCTAGCAATTTTATACAAAGTTCTAGATTTGTAAAGTTTTTAACCTAAAAACTGAGGCTTACGCCTCGACCGACTCGAGGCTTACGCCTCGCCTCATTTACGGGAAACCGCCTCGATCCGCCTCACGTTTTTTAAAACCATGCTTGTGAGACTAGCCCAGCTAAAACACAGATAGATTACTTTGCGTTGAGGAGAAGATCTCGATTGTGTTGCAAAAGTTGCAAAGCAATTCCTTAAGAGAGTTTAACATCTCAACATTGCTGACTACTCATGGATGTCAAATCAAAGGGATGGTAAGAAAAGGATGGTTCTCAAGATCATTATAACTAGATGGTGGAACCTTCAATTGAAGCAATCAAGCTTCAGGGAAAAGATTTTAGAAAACTTATCTTGGGATTGTAACAGAAGTGCAAATGAGATGTGGGAAGCAGTAGCATCTTGTATGCGAAGGGTAGCCAAAGAGATGCTAGGCAAGTCAAATGGAGGAGTTCCAAGCCAAAAGGAGGCTTGGTGGTAGAGTGAAGAGGTGCAAGAGAAAATTAAAATTAAAAGAGCATGCTTTAAAGCTATGTATAAGGATAAAATAGAGGAAATTATCACAAACTACGAAGTAGCAAAGAAGGCTGTAAGTGAAGCTAAGTCAAAAGCCTATGAAGTTTTGTACAAAAATCTTGACTCTAAGGAGGGTCGGAAGGATATATTCAGATTGGCCAAAGTAAGAGAAAGAAAGATCAAAGATATTTCTCAAGTAAGATGCATTAAGGATGAGGAAGGATGCGTGCTTGTTACTCGGAAGGATATAGAGACTAAATGGAAGCAGTATTTCCATAAGCTTTTCATTAGGGAAGGAAGTAAAGAGATCACTTTGAGAGATCTTCTTAGTAGTGAATGTTACTTGAATCGTGCAATCTATAGACGAATATAAAGGAGGAAAGTAGAGGAAGCTTTGAAGATTATGAAACCCGGGAAAGGTGTAGGTCCTGATGACATTCCTATATACATATGGAGAGTTCTAGGTGAACATGGTTTGACTTGGCTCGCAAATTATTCAATGTTATTTGACGAGGCAAGAAAATGCATGAAGAATGGAGGGGAAGCATCGTGGTGCCTCTTTATAAGAATAAAGGGGACATTCAAAATTGTTCAAACTACAGAAGAATCAAGCTGATCATGACTCATACTATGAAATTTTTGGAACGAGTGATCGAAAGAAGGTTGAGGCAAGTTTCCAAAGTAAAAGAATTCAAATTCATGTCAGGTCACTCAACCATCGAAGCTATCCACTTGTTGAGGAGAAGAACGGAGATTTATAGAGCTAAAAAGAAGAACCTCTATATGATTTTTATTGATCTGGAGAAGGCTTATGATTCTGTCCCATGAAAGATATTGTGAAGAGTTTTTGAGAAGCAAGGCCTTAAAAGTTGGTCGGGCATCATTTCGGTGACCGACCGAAATGAAATTTCGGTCGAATTTCGATCGAAATTCAATGGAAATTTTGATCATTTCGATCATTTTTTATACTAGGACCCCCATTTTCGGTCATTTCTACCATTTCGGTCGAATTTCAATTTCGACATGATATCGAAAATCGACAGAAATTCGACCGAATTTCGTCGAAATTTGAGGCCATGTGAAGAGACAAGTACATCTTTTATACATTAACCTTATAAAGGATATGTATGATGGAATTCATCTTGTGTAAGGATCTAGTCTATTAAGACTGACTATTTTGACATCAGCAATGATATGCATCAAGGTTCAGCCCTGAGTCCTTTCCTTTTTACTTTTATTATGGATGAGTTGACTAGTCACATTCAAGATGAGATACCTTAGTGTATGTTATTCGATGATGATATTATGTTGATTGATGAGACTAGAGATGGAGTAAATGAGAAACTTCAGGTTTGGAGACATGCGGTAGAGACTAAAGGATTTTGTATAAGTAGGGCTAAGACTAAATATATGGAGTGCACATTTGATGGAAGTAATGGTGAAGAAATCGATGTGAAGATTGGTGACGATAACATTCAGAAGAAAGTATCTTTTAGTTACTCGGGTTCTATTTTGCAACGGGATGGAGAAATCGATGGGGATGTTATTCATAGGATAAATGCTGGTTGGCTAAAGTGAAGAGGATCATGTATTGTTCTATGTGATAAGAAAATTCCTTTGAAAATCAAAGGAAATTTCTAAAAAGCAGCCGTGAGACCTGTTATGCTCTATGATTTTGAATGTTGGCCAGTGAACTATACACATGTACAAAGAATGACGGTAGCAGAAATGAAGATGCTATGGTGGATGTGTGGTCATACACATAAAGATTGGATTCAGAATAATGCCATCAGAAGGAAAGTTGGGGTAGCATCGATAGAGGATAAGATGAGAGAAAATCACTTAAGATGGTTCGGCCATTTGCAAAGGAGATCGACTACTGTACCAGTCAGAAGATGCAAGTTTTTGCATGTTGAGTCGTCTAAGAGAGGGCAAGGAAGGTCCAAGAAGTGTTGGAATGAGACTATCTGAAGAGATCTTAGTTTTTTGGATCTAAGCCCGAGAATGACCCAAAACAGGTCTGAATTGAGGTAAAGAATCCATGTAGCCGACCCCACTTAATGTGGGAAAAGGTTTTGTTGTTGTTGTTGTGAGATTATCAAGGCAAGGAAATCCCTTACACAAACAGATCTTCCACTTTGGACATGCTATGCTTTGAAATTCACATGCATTTCATTTATCATTCAAAAAGGCATTTTGAAACATTGTTTGAGAAGAAACACTTTAACATTAATCTATGAGAAACTCTCCTTAATGAATTGTTTAGAGTAGAGATTGTTCCATACAAGACAGACACTTCTTTCAAATCATCCAGGTTTTATATCCTACAGGGGCTTCTACAACATAAGAAGGAGAAGGAATTTATCCTGGGAGTGGAACAAACGAACTTTCTTCACCGCAAACAAGAAAAATTATGACTAGATCTCATCTTAAAATGATCCCATTGTCAAATTTGACCGCTGTAAATCTTCACATGGTTAACAGAACCCACTTAAACAGTCGAGCGGTTAAAAAGAGTACCTTCCATCCAAAAGACCGAAGTTCAAACACTATTAACTGAGTAGCGCAATGTTTTTTGAAACAGTGTTTACCCTTCTACTTCACAATGTTCGTATTAGACGAATTATAAAACAAGCCATATTCGTAGCATAAGATAAGACAACTCAAACAGTTGACTTCACTTGTAACACTGTGGAAAATATAAGGATCTTCCATGCTTGAACCAATGTATACACCAGACTATGCAATAAGCCGAGGTGAAGTTCTTATGTGATTCTGATCAGGAAGATTTTGACCATATATTATCTTGGTATCCCTTGTGCCCAAAAAAAATCTGAAGTTATGGAAATGAACCATGAATGGATTTGGTCAAGCTCATTATTGATTTCTTTCGTATAGGAGGTGGAAAGGAGGTGTAAACTCCTACTTGAGGAAGATAAAGCTACTTCAACCCTTTATAGAGATAAGGAAGTTGTAAAAGAGCCAAAATATTGCAGTATTCAGTGTTGAGTGTCCATGTGTAAGAATCAACCGTTTTATTTATCTAAACAATGGCATGCAAGGCAAGCAATAGGGATCCAACATAGTACCATTTACTACATAAAGCAATTATTTTGAATAGTGATTTTTATGTCCACCAGCCTCTACGTCCACATCTCTCTCTCTCTCTCTATATATATATATTGAAGTCTAAACTCTCTCTCTATATATATAGATACATGTACATATGTGTGACTTGTGAATGCTTGCAGGATGATCATAAAAAAAATATTATACATATTTACACCACTACAAGTTTGTCCCTCGAATACACTCACCCCTAGTTTATTGTAGAGATATTTACATGTTCTATTTACTCTTTCTGTTATTTTTATTTCCTTGTAACCATATTATGTAATTTGCCCATATACCTTCTCTATATAAGAGAGCCTAGTGTTCTCTGGAATAGACGATTCACCTTTTCTTCCAACATGGTATCAAAGCCTACTTAAACCCTAGCCGCCGCCCGTCTCTCCCTCCCTCTCTCTCTCTCGTCGCCACCTTCCCACCCCCCTTCTCCCGCCGCCCCCCTCCCCCCCCCCCTTCTCTTGCCGTCGCCCCTCCCCATCTCCCTTTTCCCGCCGCCGACCCTCCCACCCCTCTCCTCTTTAAACGCCGCCGCCTCCCCCCCCCCCCCCACCTCTCTCTAGCCGACGTCGTCCCCCCCTTTGATTTTTTTCTCATTCTTGCAGCCCCTTTTCACCATGGATTTGAGTGCATAAGTCTACATAAGCACTCAAATCCTAAATTGTCTGTGTAGACATTCATCCATTGGTCTAGAAATCCCTAGTTCTATATCCCCAGCAAGATGTCAGATAACAAGGTCGACATACCCTCCACCGGCGCTTTCAAAAGTCCAGTGCCGATTATCAAGATGAATGGGACAAACTATGAGCTCTGGGCTATGCAGTTCATGAGTCTCATGAAGTCAAATGGTAGGAAGCACATTCTTACAGAAGAAGAGCCGGCGGAGAAGACTGGGATTTATGCCTCATGGGGGGCCGATGACTTATATGCCAAAGTATGGCTTTCAGGAACACTAACGATGGAGATTGCCAATGATGTCCTCCATCAGCTCGCTGCCAAGGCGATGTGGGATATCCTTGCCGCAACATACTCGCAGATGAGGAATGAGACCAAGATCCTTCAACTTCAGCATGATATATTTACAGTCAAGCAGAATGGACATCCTTTTCATTCATTGTACACCGCCCTGCGGAGGATGTTTGAGAAGCTCTACAGCATCTCCTCTTACAGCGACTCTCGAGCAGCAGATGACCTTTCGGAATGCGACCATGGTGGGGGCTAGCAATACTTGATCCAGAATATGATGTCGCTCGCTCGCAGATTCTTGCGGATGCTACTATTCCTCAAATGGAGGAAGTATACCGCAGGCTTAGCGGGATTACAGTTCAGTCTACTGCTACTACTCCGCCTCCTTCTGCTATGGCGGCCTCTAGAGGTAGCGGAGCCTCTTCTTCATTTCGTGGTCGTGGACCTCATGAGAGAGGCGGCCGCATCCGTCAGCCCTGTACATTCTGTCAGTGCCCAGGTCATACGGAGGATACATGCTAAACTAAGCATGGTTTTCTGGCATCAACACGGGTTGCCGAGCACGCTGCATCTCCACCAGTATCTGCTTCAGACCAGAGGTTTGAGGAACTTGTTGCCAGATTGCGAGATATCATGCTCATTGTCTACAGTCTCTCTGGGAGGCAACTCTGGTATATTTGTGTCTGCCTCTGCCAGTACATCAGCCACTGCCAGCACCTCAGGTAGTGCTTATGCTCTTACCTCTTGTCATGGATCTGATATTTCAGAATGGATTATGGACTCCGGCGCCACACATCACCTCTGCAGGGATAAAGATAAACATACATCCTACAGAGCGGTTCCACCTGGGAGAACTGTAGTGATAGCAGATGGGACACATTCCCCCATCCTCGGTTAGAGGGAGATCAGTCTGACACCTTCTATGCGCCTACAGAATGTATTGCATGCTCCAGATTTTTCGATGAATTTTTTATCTAGTAGTCAGATTACAAAAGATTTGCACTATCGTGCTATTTTTGATCCATTGTCTTTTGTTTTTCAGGGCATTCTTACAGGCAGGGTGATTGTTGTGGTCGTGAGCAGGAGGGTCTTTATCGCCTGGTCCGAACTCCCTATGATGGTGTCTCCTCTCAGTCAATTGGAGCAGTCTCTCCCTATACACTGCACCTACGCCTTGGCCACCTCCCCATTCAAAAGTTGTGTCGAATCTTGTTGCAGATCTCACCGGGTTCTTCTTTTCAGTGTGAAGCATGTCAGTTGGGAAAGCATCATCAATCTGTTTTCCCGAGTCGTCAGTGTCAAAGCAGTAGCTCCCCTTTTGGATTATTTCATGTTGACATTTGGGGTCCGAGTCGTGTCCCTGATCACCAGGGTCATAAGTTTTACTTAGTTGTTGTTTATGATTTCTCAAGGTTGTCATGGGTGTTTTTGTTGAAGAATAAATCTGAAGAAGGGGATGTTAACAAGAATCTTATCAATGAAGTGCATAATGTTTTTCCTCTACTGTGAAATTTGTGAGAACGGATAATACTTTGGAGTTTTGCACTCGTGCTCTTTCCATTTATTCTTATCCCGAGGAATTATCCACCAAACAACTTGTGCTTACACGTCTCAACAGAATAGCGTTGCAGAAAGAAAGCATCGTCATCTTCTTGATATCACTCGGACTCTACTTATTCAGAGTCGTGCTCCACATTCTTTCTGGGGTGATGCAGTCCTTACGGCATGTTACCTGGTGAATCGTATGTCATCCTTGGTCTTGGGTGAGAAAGTTCCTCTTTCGATTGTTTTTCCTAACAAGGAGTTGTTCTCCCTCACTCCTCGTGTCGTTGGTTCTGTTGCCTTTATCCACCAGCTGTACCCTGGTCTTGACAAGCTCTCACCTAGGGCTGTCAAATGCGTATTTGTTGTGTACTCCCGAATGCAAAAAGGTTACAGGTGCTATGACCCTTTGACCGAGAAGTATTATGTTAGTGCTGACGTTACATTTTTTGAGTCTGTCGTGTTTTTCTCTCCTACAGGTGACAGGTTGACTTCATCTACATTTGATAACGCGGTTTATGTGCCACCTCCTCCTCTGAGTCCATCACCTCACATACCAGTTCAGACAGCCTCACCATCCCCTCCACCACCACCACCACCATTGTTCTCACCCTTGCCGAAATTCTACACCCGTCGGTCTGTCCCTGCTCATGGTACTCGACAATCATCCAGTATGCCTCAGGTTTGTCTAGATAACATTGCTAACGATGGGTTTAATGATGTGCCAGTGCAGTGATCTCTGCAGAAGCGTGATTTTCTGGCGAGTACAGAATTCAATGATTTGGATGAATCAATAGCCTTACGGAAGCAGAAACGAACATGTGCTTCATATCCGCAGGCTTCACAGGTTTCGTTTCATTGTCTCACATGGGACTTTCAGAGGTTCACCGTTGCTCTATCTACCATGGCCATACCACGGGATAATCAGGTGGTCATGAAGAATGGTTGCTGGCGTATGGCCATGGAGGAAATGGTTGCTCTGCAGTCATGTGGTACATGGACCTTGGTTTCTGCTCCCCCAAGAGCATCTGTTGTTAGCTGTAAATCGGTATTTACTGTAAAATACCATGCAGATGGCAGCCTAGATCGTTACAAGGCAAGGTTGGTAGCGCGAGGATTCACTTAGGCATATGGTGTGGATTATATGGACACTTTCTCTCCTGTAGCGCGTCACTCGACTCTACGTGTCCTCCTTTCAGTTGCGGTGGTAAGTGATTGGCCCTTGTTTCCGCTTGATGTTAAGAATGCATTTTTCTATGGGGATCTGTGAGAAGAAGTCTACATGCAGCAACCTCCGGGGTTTGCTGATGAGGGGGAGAGTCACATGGTGTGTAGTCTTCACAAAGCAATATATGACCTTAAGCAAAGCATGCGGGCATGGTTTCAGAAGCTCTCAGATCTAATTGAAAGGCAAGGGTTCAAAAGATCAAATGCAGATCATTCCTTGTTTGTGCAGAAGACTCCCAGAGGTACGATTGTTATCATGGTCTATGTTGATGATATACTCGTTACGGGAGATGATATGCATAGGATAAAGTTGGCAAAAGCTTTTCTGGGTCCAAGGTTGCAAAAATCGGTAGTCGGTACTCGGTCGGTTGGGTCACTGACTAAGGATTAATCGGCAATCGGATGACTAATCGGATTTAGTCAGGGTTTAATTAGCTTTGATTTTTTAGTTATTTTAAATATATAAATCATTTTTGTATGTATATTCTTATGTATTTATATAGATTTATACGTTTTTATATTATCCTAGTGAAAGAAAAGAAGAAATCGATTTAAATAAAACATTAAGCATATTAGAATAAGTTTGCTTTAAAAATAAAAAATATATGGTATTTCCAAGAAGAAATCGATCGATTAGTTGGCCTTAGTCGGAATTAGTCAATACTCGGTCGGCCACCCCACCGACTAGACTAGTCGGACCTACTAGTCAGACCAGTCGGGGGATTTTTACAACAATGTCATTTTGTTACTAAGGATCTTGGCACCCTAAGATACTTTCTAGGGTTGGAGTTTGCTAGGAATGCACAGTGTCTTGTCATGACCCAAAAGAAGTATATTACAGATATAATTGTTGAGACGGGCATGATTGGGTGTCGACCCTCGACTACTCCCATGGATCCCAGCATGAATTTATATGATGATGATACAGATGAGAATGATAGGAGACGATATCGAGAAATGGTGGGAAAGCTTCTCTAAATCACTATGACTAGACCTGATATTTCTTTTGCAGTGAGTCGGTGAGCTAGTTTATGGAGCAGCCCAGACAAGTACATATGGATGTCATATGCATGATATTGAGATATCTAAAGTCTTCCCCAGGTGCAGGTCTATTATTCAGGAAAGAAACAAACTTGTCAGTTTCCGCATGTGCTGATGCAGATTATGCGGGGTGTCCTAAGGATCGGAAGTCTACTTCAGGTTTTGTAGTGTCTGTTGGCAGCTCTTTAGTTTCTTGGAAAAGCAAGAAACAAACAGCGGTGGCTAGATCTAGCGCAGAATCTGAGTATAGGGCCATGGCGCAAGCTAGTACAGAGATGATGTAGGTTCGAGTTGTGTTAGAAGATTTGCATATAAGTTACAATGTGATGATCAAGCAGCGATGTTCATTGTCAATAATCCTACATTCCATGAAAGAACAAACCATATTGAGGTAGACTGTCACTATACTAGAGATATGATCCAAAAGAGTATGATTTCTACTTCACATGTCAGTTCAGGAGAGCAGACTGCTGACATTTTTACCGAGCCATTGCTCAGAGGGCCATTTCAGAAGTGCTCTTCTAAGCTGAGCATGATTGATATCTATGCTCCATCTTGAGGGGGTGTAGAGATATTTATATGTTCTATGTACTCTATCCGTTATTTTTATTTCCTTGTATCCATATTATGTAATTTACTCATAGGCCTTCTCTATATAAGAGAGCCTAGGGTTCTCTGGAATAGATAATTCACCCTTTTCTTCCAACATTTATATCTAACTTATATATAGTAGAAGTAACTTTAGCAATGGTGAGATAAGTGAGACATATAGTTACATGAACTAGGTATGAGAGAAAATACATCTTGGACGCATAGATAAAACTTTCTAGCTAAATACATAAAATTTTTTATGCATAGACCTCTTCGATGCAGAACTAACTGAGCAAGCAACTGACATTGGAAGAGGGAGATATTTATTGAGGTAGAAAGTAGAATTCTAATAAGTAGTTTTCTGCTAGAATGAATGATTTAATTGGACATTGAAAAAATTATGGTTAGGTTAAAATTTTGCATAAGCTTGTTTTTGCCCAAAAATGTAGTTCCAGAAATTGTCTGCATATGAAGCAATATATAAATTAAGGAGAAGTTCAGTACCTAAGTCATGTGAATTGAAGTGAAATATCAAGTTCCCCAAGAATCATAGCCATTCAACTGGAATTCATACATCAATTCAGAAACTAACCAAATTAATTTTTTTATGAACTCACTGAGGTCCTCTAAAATGGTCATGAGAGAGAACCTTTCACGCTTCACTCTATCGTTATTAACATTGTGACGGTCCATCCATTACACCTTTCATGCTATCAACCTCCACTCGTGCCTTAATTCAGTCTACAATTCCTAGAAAATGTTCCATATACTACCTACCAGTCGAGACAAACAAAAATTGTGAAAAGTTATGAGCTTCACAGCCTCTAAGAGAAAAGATGGCTACATTGTGTTGTTAAGAATCCATGCGTTCTTTCACCACCACAAAATGTCGCCCAACTCCTTAGGTGTACAATTTGATGTGCTTTAATATAAAAATCTATGGTGTATTATATAGAAGAAATAATTCATCCACTTCTAAAATTACGCACGCAACAATTAGCAGATAGCTTTGAAGTCTCTGCATAATCAAAAGTACATATAATGACCCCAAATCCAACACATGACGGGGGATGAACCTGAATGAATCATAAGACATTCACAATCTGATTCCTAGAAATGCACAATGTATAAAAGGATGATAATTGAACTAGCCACATCTAGAGATCCCATTACAGAACTTTAAGATACAAGTTTGAAAGTAATAACTCAATTAACTATAATGTATCGAAAGAATTTCGTCTTGGTTTTGTTTATTTTCTGAGTGCAGCTCTTTCCACCAAAGGTCTCTTCCGATTATTTGCATGCATACGTTTTTTTACAATTCCACATCTAATGCATCACATAGATGTATATATTAGAATGTGAGGACATAACCAAAAAGAGTAAATGGTTGTTTGTAAATAGGGCAGATAGTCCAACCATTAGAATTAGACTTGTAGAACTGTACTTCCAGATCATCGATCAACATGTATAATTAATAAAAGAACCAGATCACAAGTGATACATAAATAAAATAGAATAAGTAAATGCGGAAGGGGCATGAGCTTACATGAGGAAGATATTGAAGATTTTGCCATGATCGCTCAAACTATTGTCCATAGAGTACAAGACACGAGACAAGTCCTGGTGTTGAAAAGAATAATCTCCAGAATGTAAGGAACCGCCGTCCAAACTGACATGTTGTATTAAATCAAACACGTGAATGATGATATGTTTCTTTTCTTCCTTTCCACCGAAATAGTCATATCGACTAGAGTCATAACCCTCGCATATATAGCAAAACCTATCTTTGCTTACTTGCAAGAGGCTTTGATTCGGATAATACTCCACATGTTCCTTGTAAGGCCCAAGGAGATCAGCATCGTCGACAATGGGCTTAGCCAACCAATTTGTCTCATACTTAGGAAACACGAGCATGCTGCTCTGATATAGACTGCATGCAATGTAAAACTGTGAGGACTCCAAACATCCCGATCCAGAATAGAACCTTGTAACTCCCATAACATCCTTCGGCGTGGTCCACTTAGCTGAATCAGTATCGAACACAAAGATCCCCGATTGTGTAGACAAGTAGATGCTTGCAGAATCTACCATGTAAGACTCAATTTCATACTTATCACTATCTCGAAGAATGCTGCTCGGGCTAAGTTCATCAGGAAGAACAGTCCACGTCTCGGTTTTCGGATCAAACATTTCAAAACAAGAAGATATATAAAGATCGGATGAAATGACGTAAAACATCTCTCCAACAGAGAAAATATGTGGAACAATCCTCCCAACAGTCATGTCCGGACCTCGTTTAACCAACAATTTATAATATGTAGGAAGGACGGGAATGGTCTCAAGATCAATATAATAGGTCGCGGTAGAGGAACTACCCCCGGGAAGGATACCGCCGATCATGTACAACCTCAAGCCGGACATAAAGAATCCCATTCCATAGGGGAATTCGTCAAAATTCCCAAATAAAAGTATGGGATCGGGAAGAGTCCTTACAGCCTCCGATGGTTGGATAAAATCCAAGTCCAAGAGGTATAGAGAATACCCGCAGCAACCTGCAGGGACGCATTCGTGCATGTAGACGAATACAAGTGCGTCCAACTCGGCCGACTGAAGAACAGATTGGCCTGCTTGAGGAGGAGAAGCCGAAGACAACATGGTGGAGGTTGGAGAAGACGATTCTTCCTCGCTGGGGGAGCCCGACATGTCGAGATGTAGGAGAAAAGAAGAGCCTCGGCCCTCGATTGTTGGCGTGGGAACGTAGAGAAGGGCGGCGTTCTTGGAGGCCAAGGAATTACCCCGATTGTTAAGCTGGAATTGACGATTATGGAAATCGGGAATCTCGAAGGGCAAAAGCTGTATTCGAGGGTTATCGAAAGGGTGGGTTGGGTATCCTGAGTTAACCCCATAACCAAACAGAACTCAAATGGCACTCGTTGCGTGCACTCGATGTTAAGTTGATAATATTAATCAATTTAAAAACTAATTGCTTACTAAGCACCATGTGTTCAGCGATGGTGTGTATTTAAATAATTTCTAACATCAATATTTGTTTTGGCATTGCAAAATTATTATTCCTTTACATCTGGTATTATGCAATTAATATATTCTGATGTTGTTATTGCACAACATTCGGAAATGCAATTTTCCTCAGGATAAGGCAGAAAAACATATTTTTATAGTTGGAATTATTTGTTTTGCACATTAATTCACCAATGAAGCAGTTTTAAGGGAAATGACAAGGGTATCTTTTCCCAAAAAAAAATGACAGAAGCCATAATAAAATAGTAGGAGAGTGAAAATAAGATAAATATGGGGGAGAGCCATGCATGGGAAAGTGTTGTGTGTCGTGGGGCATTTCCTGTTCGGAGGTATGGGGGAATTAATATCCCGTCAATAGGCATGGCTTGAAAATAATGCCAAGAATGAGCAAATATCGAAAACCTGTTTGGCTGACTTGGTGTGACAAACGGTTTGTCGGGCTTAGGACCCTTGCCAGTTTGCAGAGCCGCCCCCCCCCCACCGGTTCTAGGGATTTGCATTTGAAAACATAGGTCATGTGTGTTTATATGCGTGACATGGATAAATTATAGGAGCGCCCCAACTTTCCCAAAAACAGTAGAATCCCCCTAGTAAATAGAGAAAAGATGCGTCAAATTTTTAAAATTATAAACATGCCCCTATAGGGTTCATTTTGAAAATATTTTTTGTTCATTTTCATTACATTTATGCCTCCGGCTTATTTTGTGAATAACTAGACCACATTCTATCCAAATTTGATGATTGTGGTGTCGTTTTGAAGCTCATTTAATTATCTATCTTGTGGCATAATGATTAATCGGCTTTAGAATATATTTGTCTGTTAACTTATTTAAGGAACATATTGACTATTTTGAGAAACTTTTCATCTCTAAAAATTATTTTGCTGCTTAAAAAAATCAAAAAAAAAAAAATAGGAGCATTATTGGGCATTGATCATGAATTGCGTCGTCTATTTAAATTAAAAATTGAATTTGGTCATGGAGACTTAAACCAAATTGTGCTCTCATTCTCCTGTTATTCTGTCTTGCGTTGCATTTTATATTTATTTGATCTCTCATACACTTATATGTATTAAAATTTTGAAAAATACATCTTTTAATTCTATCTCATACATTGCATAACATTTATTTGCAAAAAAACTTAAAAATTCATATTTCCTTATCTCTGCAATTTTTGCATCCCTAATTGAAAAACGATAAAAAATTGCAAAGTTCAAAAACCCTTGAAACTAACCCTATCTTGTTTAACATTATGATCCGAGACCCACATATTACCTCCTTATGTTCGACCTTGGAGTTTACCCAAGTAAAATAAATAATCCACATTAAAACTTGCATATTTGTGTGATTTTGACGAGCTCGATGCATAAAATCGACAATTAATTTGGTTGCTTACTTGCTTACCAGTGGCTTAAAATTATTCTCTGCCCTTTTCTTCATCACATTTGTTCGTATTTATTTTCTAGCATTCTTTCATCTGCATTAAAAATTTGAAAAAAAAAGTTGCATCACCTCATTCTATTTTACGCATAACATAACATTTATTCTCTACATTAAAAAAACTCTAAAAAGATTCATGTTTTCTTGATTCACATTGCTTGCATCCTTATTTGAAAACCCCTAAAAAGTACAAAATTAAAACCCACAAAAAATCAATGAAAAACTAAATCTGAGTTCTTGAATGTTGTGATCAACCTTGGGATTTACCTAAGTAAAACAAATAATTCTCGCATCTATTTGCATATTTGTGTGGTTTTGATTCATATCTAATTATCCGACTACAATGCTTGAAATCGACAACTAACTCAGGGTACCCGCATGACCGTCATATATTCAGGACATCTTTTAATGATCTTATTGCTGAGTTCAAACATTAATACATAATATCAACAGTTACAACAATGCACTGGATCAACCAACTCAAGTAACCAAAGTCCATTCCAACTTCAACACATTTTCTCCAGCTTACTAGTCACAAGGGGGATACACCAAAACCAGTCCACCACGGTCAAACGGGAACGCACTAGGTACACTCGTATGACAAGGTACGTACAAGTCTTTGGCAAGTGCTACACTAGGGGCGTGGACACACCGATTGTACCGTAGCACTACGCTCAATAGACAAAGATGTGGAACACCAATAGATCTACGAAACAAAACTAAGACTCCATCTAGGACTCACTAGGACCACGCGAGTTACGACCCACTATCGGATATGCTAACTTCTCTAAGCATAACACATCCAAACAAATATTGATAAAGTGGTTTTCAACCTTAATTTCATTTATTGATTTTATATTCACTTGAAAACCCTAATGCATTGATTCTAGGAATTCCACCTATTGGTTAGACTTCACAACGATGTAAAATGCAACTACCGATATCTGATCATGGATCATTTATATTAAACAAAGCACACGTAAATACACAACTTGAGGGCCTCTGCTACGCCAGAACTTAAATTTGATGTGTGATAATGTGTCATTATAAGAAGTTCATTTGGGACCCTCACCAATGCTAAATGTGGTAATATTTGTCTCATTTAACAATCCCCCTTTCCCCAATCGCATCACATTACGTACATCCTTGAACGAATCTCTTTTATTTTTTTAAAGTGCATATACTAAGTCACGATATGTACTTCCAATTGATTTTTGAATGTATATAGAAGGGTTGAAAAGGAGACAAGCTATATATATGGTAAAATTCAACATTTTAGAAGGGAAACATGTTCTTTGATACATTGATAAATTTGAATTTTAAAGATGTTAGCTCCTAAACATGGGAATCATCTGGAATGACTCTAATAATGATTAGAAAGATGAGTAATACAAAATATACGCATGGATATAAATGGTGAGCAATCTATGTTTGCATCCTATACCGATCCATGCTAAGGTGTGTCATAGTAATCCTTCCACAATGTACAACCCATATCTCATATATCATTACTCGTACTCTATAACATTATCTGCTAAGTATATTTTTATTCTACTTCAATTTATGAGCAGTCTGTGTTAAACAAAGTTATAGAGTATATCTCAATTCTTGAGAAATAAACATAAAATAATCATTTCATACAAATCCTTAAATGGTTAAAAACTTGTCTATAGATATCATTCGTGATTGAAAGATGGTAGTTCCTACCCATAAGACAACCCTGCATATATTTTTTTATTATCACATTTCCAATAATTTCTAGTTTAATTGAATTTTAATTTGCATTCTCTAAACACAAAATGACGGGGGTATCATAGTTGTATAATATCATTCATGGTATTGGGTGACATATTGAGCGAGACTATTAAGGTGAATTTCTTACTATTTTTTGGTACCATACATAATAATGTGCTGTAAACACAATGATGCATCCCAGCACATCAAAATAACTTATTAACAATCATTTAATTATTAATAATAGAGGTTTCTCTATGATTATCGAATCAAAATTTTGTAACATATGTTATTAGTATAAACCTATGGTTCCTCTACTTTATTCTTGGATTTTATTTTCATTTCATGAGCAAGACACAAATTAATCCACTTAATTTAACAAAATTACAAAAATCACAATATACAATAAAGGTGAATTAGATCAGAGAAATTAACTCAACACAAAAAAGACATAAAAAAATGCATCAAAGCCCAAAAATCTAAAAATCGAAGCAAATTAAAGTTCACATACAATCTCCTATTGAAGAACTATGAATCACCATGTGTTAATTTAGTCGTGTTGTTGTAGTCGGGCAATGACTGATTAATCAAAAACCACTTAAATTAGTGTTAATCAATTAAATTCAAAGCGATTGATTTTTATTTTTTTACGTGGGCAAGCCCAATGTCGATCACATGGATGCAACTGTCTCCTTAGGTTATTTTTTAGATCATTTAGTAGCTAGGTGTTCAGGGACTTCTTTTTATTTTGTTAATGCAATTAATGACGTGATGCAAATGTGGCCTAAGTTCAGGGGTTACAAAGTAATTTTTCATTCAAATGAATTCCAATAAAACTTGGTCAAAATGTGAATTAATGCAAATCTAAGATACTTTGAAGTTTTGGTATTTTTAGGATGCTAAATGAAATTGTCGTGAATAAAAAGTACCAAATTGATAATCATGATTAAATGAATTTTAATAAATACGAACACGTGGTATTTTTCCCATTAAAAATTACCCTATTTAGCTCAAATAGAGAGTAATCCAAGAGAACTTAAAAATTCTAAAAATACTAAATGCACAATCAATTAAATTTCAATTACCAAATTCACCAAATAATTTATTTAGAGAAAACATGCATGCAAATGACTTCATTTTTGAGATATTAAAGGAATCAACTAAAGATATTCGATGTGATTTTATTGGGATTTTCCAAATAGTATATGATTTATGACTAACTGCTCAGGCACAGATGGGCAAAAATAATGAGAATTACACAAAAGTAAATTCTATAGATCAATCACTAATATGAAAAATACAAAATAACATTCATAATAAATATAGTTAAGTGATAAATAATTAGCAATTTTCCTACTCCAAAAATAATTTGAAATAAAGATCCAAACAAATACACAAATGCGAGGGTATTAATGCAAAAACACGAATATAAAACTTAAAACTAATGCAAAAAGGACTCAAAGGTCATTACCAAAACCCCAGGTGGAGGGGTGTTATGCAATTGTATCGCGTAGGCGCGTGCCACAGGCGTGCCTCCTACTAGCGAGGGGATAGATGCAATTTCCCGGAGTACGAGGGGCTTTTATGCAAATTTCTCCAACCATGCGTGGTGTGCACGCGAGTCTGGAGATGCAGGTGGAGCTTCGGGCCCATTGTTACATGTGGAGCACGGGCATTGCTTCGGGTTGACCGATTCTCTTGCCGCAGGCTGAGGTTCGGGTGAGAGTCGTGGATGAATCCAGGACGTGGAATCAAAAGGAATCTACAATCAAGAGCATGATGATATAGCTACCACTCGATCAAGATTAAGCAGCAATTGTACCTACCGATGGATGTGAAGATGAGCGAAAGGGCTTGGGATCTTGACTCCACCTTCGTCAACATATGACTGGAGGTGGTTGTAAATGCTGGTGAATAAGGCAGAGATGGATGTGCTGATTACAATCGACGATGGTGGTCCCTCCTCCTTCTTCGTCCGATGCAGGTACGAGAGAGGGTGGAACTGAAGTGATGAGGTGGGGTGCTTCGAGTTCTGAAGCTATCCCTTCCTTGTGATCATGTTGCAGCTTGAGGGATGGGCTCTAGATATGCTTCTCAAAGCTTTATGACCGATCAATGAGGGAGCTTGAAGGGCCTCCTTCTACTACTGTGCTTGATCTGACGGGTGTCAATGAAGTTCGGCAAGTTACCGCCCAACAAGACTTGCAAGTGGAGAGGTACTTCTCGAGACTCAAGGTCTCAGTCGGTGGGTAATCTTAGGTGATATTGTAGCTCAAGTGATCAGGATTGGGGTTTGAAGCTCGGTGAGTGATAAAGTGAGGAAGGTGGATCTCCTTCCTTCGCAAGGAAAAAAGGGAAGATGTAGTATGAAGCTCCTAATTAAGTAATGGACAAAGCTTAATTTGGGGGAAATATATGACAAATAGAATGAAAGCGCGGGGGGGAGTGGGGAGACGGAGGTGGATTGATCGTCAGGGTTGGCTGGTCGGGGAAGAGAATGATTTGGGGGAGAAAGAACATGCAACAGAGAATAGGAGAAGAAGACGAAAGGGATTCAACGGAAAGAAAGGGGGATTACATGATACCGAGTGGTGTCGAATTCTCCTGGAACGTGATAAAGATCAAGGTCTTCATCGAGTCGTCGCTCAAGGTTCTATCGATAGAATCGAGCTCAAGCAGAGCTGTCTGAGCTGCTGATGCAATGGTGGGGTCCCTTGGATCTCGTCAGAGGGGCCTTGAGAGACATCATCGCCTATGAAAGGTGGATCCTCGCTGTCACCAGGATCTTCTTGAAGCCGGTGGCTCTCGCTCGCATGAAGGGCGGATGCATGTGAGAGGTGGAGGAGTTGGGTTTTTAATGGTGTTTAGGGCATCTTGATGAAGACCGAGAGGTGAAGAAGGAAGAAGCAAAAGTGAGGCGATGTGGGTGGAGTCGAGGAGATCGAGGAGCATGCAGAAGGGGTCAGGAGCTCGATAGAGCGGCCGAGCAGCTAAGACAGAGGACGGAGGCTTCTACCGCAATGATCTAGGGTAGGAGACGAGGTATGGGTTGTTGGATCGGCCCTGATTAGAGGATGGATAAGGAGCCACGTGACGTGAGGGAAAATAAAGAAATAAAATATAAAATAAAATATAAAATAAAATAAAATAAAAGGGGATATGATCTAGTCCATTGGATGACGGGGTACCTCATCCAACAACCCAAAACAAGGGCGACTAAGTGAATTAAGTGGGGGGATGCATGGTGGCTCATGTTCCCTGATCTGAAATGAAGAATAAATAATTTGCATAATAGGTCCCTCTGTACAATTAGGGTTATGTACCATGGCTATCTTAATGATCATACAGCTGTTGATTCAATTATTGAATCATAGAGGCTAGTGCTTGGATGAATATCTAAAAAGTTAGATTGAGGACTCATCAAGCACCGTCAAATGATTGTTAAGATGTGATCTCCAGCCTGAGTAGGAGATGGCAATCCTTTCTCACATAGGCTGATATCTGACCGACTCTTGATGCAGGTCCTCTACATAGGAATAGAGATTCGGAGGTGTCAGATTAGTTAGGTCAAAGAGTTGACTTAACGAGATCGAGATAACCTAAGTCCTATGTTGAATGATGTCACAGCATAGGCACGCATCCTCTGACCGGAGACAGATGTATTGCTATATGTCTGAGTATGTACATTTGACAGACCAATAGGTTGATGACCTAACCAAGGTCTATACACCGACGCGTTGGTGTGCATATAAGGGCATATGAGTAATACGATCTCTCAAAGGGATCATACAGGTTCACTACTGAACCGGAAGACATGAGCTCACTCATGAGATATTGGGAAGAATCAAATTCCGCGCATGGTCGTCTCGCTTTGGAAGCTCGACCGAATTTGTAGGTTTGATATATACTTTTGGAAAGTATATGATCAAGACCTAGGTATGATATATGCTTTTGGAAAGTATATGATCGATACCAAATCCCAATGATCAAATGAGAAACTTAGTGATCAAACCCTGAAGAAGACAGTGTAAAATTGATCTTGATCTTAGGGTTGACCATGGGTCTTCCAGTATGCAGGATGTACAGGTATTGGGAATACCTGAGGGTGATGTGATCATAAACGATTGTATATCCATGACGCATATTCCGAGGGAGTGATGAAACAGGTCTGGATTTTAGTGACTCCTTTCAGTAGAGAAGTAATCTGATCTTAGTCCAAGTGTTGAACATTGGTCTGAATAAGATTCAGATGCAATAAGAAGATTAGATTTGCGGTCTTGATTTAATCAAGCATCTGTGGGAGGTTCGTAAGATCTGGATTTGAGATAAGATCTCAATATCCAAGTCACTATATGTGGAACAATACAATCGCCATGTCCTTATCTCCAAGTATCTGCGGAGAAAGCACATTATTCTTGAAAGGGTTCGAGAATAATTCATTTGATGAATTACATATCCAAGCAAGAAGGACTTGATGATTAAATGAGATTTAATTATCAAGCATAATATGAATGGGATTCATATTATGAGAATAATTATCCAAGATAATTAAATGGGATTTAATTATCAAGGATTGGAGAATGTGGATAATACTATCCATGATATTTGTGTATTATAAATATGATTTATAATATACATTTATTGAAGAGAGAGAATTTTTGTAAATAGAATTAGTTAATTATTAATGTGGATTGGATTCACATTAATTAATTAATTGGAAATGTAATTTACAAACTAGTGTGGGTTGTGAATATGATTCACATATTTATCAATGGCATGATTGAAATGTTCAGAAATTAATTTGGAATTATTTTGGTTGATATTTTTAATAATGATTATTACATATACATTGAGAAATAATAATATAAAATAAAAGGGAGATAAATCAAATAAGGTGGCATCACTAATAACATAGTCAAAGGTGACACCCCCTCATTTTTAGGAGGTAATTTGTTATTTCCCTTTTATTATATTGTTATCTCTTAATAATACATTTATGTTAAATTAAATTATGTTGATAATGTTGCAACTTATATTTAATTTAAATATAAATTAATGTTGTTGGTTTTAGCCAACAACAATCATAGCCATTGATTATTACATAGACCAAGCATGGACGTTGGATCTATGTGTCCCATGGATTGAGATCCATTGGATCCTAAACTAATATAAAAGGAGGGCTAGTCTAGCCTTTATTGGTACATCATTAAGAGTTGTACAAGGTTACAACTCTCTCTCTCTCTCTCTCTCTCATTCTCACCCTCTCTCTTTCTCTCCTCCAAAAGGTGGCCGTCCATCTTGTGTTGAGAAAGGAGAGATTCTCAGCTTCGCCTTCGACGACTCGGGGATCTCCTTCTTCTTTGGGGCTGCTTGTTCTAAAGAAAGACGACGGATTTCGTGTGACGAAATCAGGGGATTCATTGCTTGGATCTTCATCGAGGATTGCAAAGGAACGCGACTCATCATCGTGCCTGCAAGTGCGTTCTTCGTGGATCGGACAGGAGGATCTCTTGTTTGGGATCTCACGATTACAACCACGCTTCAAGAGGTATTCCTTATACTTTTTGGTTTGATGAAACGATTCGAGAAGTGTTCTCGTGATCATGTGATTTCATCTTTAGTTTTAAAAATTTTAATTTTCGCCGCATCTAGCAACTAGTGCGACTAGTTGCTCCGATTGCATACGATGCGATCAACACGCTTCCGTGATGCGCTTAAGGATTCACAATATCCTTCAAGTGGTATCAGATCCAGGTTAAATAAGGTTTTGGATGTGATCCATAGACCTAGGACGACTTGGGCTTGAAAGAGTCGCGGAAGTTTTTGTCGCATTTGAATTTTTCGCACCTCTGTCTAATTGAATTTTTCGGAAATGTTTAAATTGTCTAAACATGAATTTTTCAATTGGATTTTGTTCCCAATTAAATAATAAAATAATAGGATTTGATTTTGTGAAATTTGGACTTCATTTGCTCAAGATATGGCCTTTTGAATATGCATATATTCACTGTTGCGGGAACTGCGGATCTGAACGTGATTAATGAGATAATTACGGTTTTGATACGCCTCGAAATGCGTGAATTATCAGTTGAGTTCTTTAATAAATCAAATAGGCAATCTTAAAAAACTGAGTTTGCATTTTTTGGATTTAAATTGATCAAGATAAGTTAATTTTAGTGATTGGGGGTCACTGCTGGAAATTGACATTTTTTGATCTTCAACCTTTTGAAAAGTCATTCAATTATCATGATGAAAATTAATTGTTAATTTTATGGAAAAATTAGTGATAAATATTTGTGAAATATTTAAAGATATAATTATTTCATTGAATGACATTTTCCTAAACCACAATGATAAGATAAAATTGATCTTGATCATTGGTTGATATGAATCCATCAACAAACATTGATTTCATGAAAAACCATAGTTTATCCTACAACAATTGTAGGACAATATTTACATGAAAACCCCTCTTCCTTGAATAGGATTGGGGATTTGTTTAGCAAATCTCCTTATAATATAATCAAAATTGTTTTGATGTATATTATATGGTATAATTTCGGTTGAAAAACCGATGAGCATCTCAAAGTACATTATGATCTATCTGGTATTATCCTTTCCCGAGGGGGATATGGTGCCTAGTCGGAGAGCATTGGGGTCGCGGGTTGCAACATATGTGGTCCGTCCCACTCTCGTCGGTACTGGCCATGACATCGGGTAGGGACTGTATAATGCCGGAGAAGTCTGAGTGTATTTTTCTAATTATTAAAATTCGAATAATACATACTTTGAGATTATACCTACTATTCAAGTAATAATCAAGATTGTTGATTGATAATTGGATTAATGATTAATCTAATGTGATTAAATTAATTGTATCCAATAAACACTCTATTATGAATAGATGTGTATTTCCCTTGGAAGAATTAATTATGTGAATATGATTCACGATAATTAATTATACAATTTGAATATGAGATGGAGGATCACATAAGTGACATCCATGGTCTCCCGTCAAGGCAAAGGATTCCGTCACCAGTTGTTGTGTATAGGAGACGCCTGTCCGAAGTGACAGATCCTGTATATGATTTAATTGGATCGGGTTGTTTGCTTCTCGAAAGAGTAAGGCCGTATACGTAGTGACCCCAATATCGGATCCTCATATTATTGGGGCGATATTGGATTGCGTATAGCGAGTTTTAAGCCTGTTGACGGTTGGTTCAATTAATGACGGGTCAACATCATCTTTGGGGTGGTGGGCCCGGGTGTTAAAGACCGAATTGGGAAATGCAAGTTGGTCTTGCAAGGCGGAATGTGTTCCCGCTTCTTTTTATCAGAGTCGCAGGTTCTCATATTATTGGGATGTGACAAAGATGGGAAAGGAGATCCCAGATCTTGCTAGAGATATGATGGTAAGAATATCTCTTACATTGAAAGTGATTAAGGGAATGAACTTTCATTGTTGACAAGGCAAGACAACTTTGATATAAAAATTCCTAAATCAAAGTAAAATATGTATATATAATATATATACCCTTATGCAAATTTTTTATTTAAGATAATCCTTCATTAAACCTACTCAATGTTATACTCAATAATAACCAGTAAAATATCATGGATTGGACTAATGATCCAGATATTGTACTTGCAATTGGACACATAATGTATGTGGTTGCAATGTGCAAGTTTTCTCAACATAATAAGGAATGACAATTAAATAAGACAATAAGACATCACCTTAGGGTTTATATCTCTCTATAGTCTTGATCTTTCATCGAGTGTCCTTTGGAAGTGACATGTCGATGATGATCGTAATTGTCAAATAATCCTTATAAAATCCGAGAAGATGTTCTGGCACATATGTGCTCTAGACATTTAATCATGATTGACATGGTTCTCTGCATTATGCAGAATGGTGGCTCGAAAGAGATGATGTATTCAAAATATTTGATTACCTACCTGAACCTAAGTCTCTAAGAGTTATGATGTATGTAGATATGATGAGTGTCATCATTCTACTGTCTATACTCTGGTCATTCATGAAGCTTCATCATATTCATTTTGAATGAATTTTATGAAGCATGTCTAAATGTTGAAGTGCTCTTGTATTGGAATCTTTTGAATTCAACATAAGAGATTCTTTGTCTTGAACAATGGTTGTTTATAGATGTAGAGAGCACAGTGGAAGCGTGGGTCGGACCCATGAGAGAAGGAAAGTCAAAGAGTTGATTGTACTTCTGTGACTTCCATATGACATCCAAAGAGCTAGATGAATGCCAATACTGCAATAAGTTGATGTGTTGATAGTATGACAATCAAATCTGTCTAAAATCCTTAGTGAAGGACTTTAAGAAATCCTGCGACCGTTAAAAAAAACGGCGTCTGGATGGAGGGCCTAGGAGTCTCTGTTTCTGACGAAATTTTAGTCGAATGTTAGAGGGATATAATGATGAATATACAAATTTTTATTTTCCAAAGAAATAAAAAAATGAGGGAAAAATAGGGGTGGGAGTAGTCAAGTTGGCTACTCCAAGGGGGCAGCCCCATTTTAACCTATATATATATATATATATGCATGTATATATATGAGAAAAAGGAGTATACTCCCTGGGTGTAGCCAACTTACATGCTCCCACTCCTTTTCCCCTCTATTTTTTTTATTTTTCTAAAATGAAACCTATTGGAATTTAGATCAAAATATGTCAACATGGTGTTATTCAAAATTCGACTAAATTCGAGACTTCTATCTTCTCCATCAAGACTGTTAAATTATAATGGTCTCAGAATTGCCGAAATTGGCCTTCTTTAGATGGAGGGTATAGGAGTCTCTATTTTTGATTAAATTGGAATGGCATGTTAGGTTGATATAGTGATGAATATACATATTTTCATATCCCAAAAAAATAAAAAATGAGAGAAAAATGGGGGTGGGTGCAGCCTGTTGGCTCTACCCAAGATGCAACCCCAATTAATCCTACACACACACGTGTGTGTGTGTGTGTGTGGAAAATGGGGCTGCCCCCAACGGGGGCTAACTTGGTTTCCCCTGTCCCATTGTCTCCATTTTTTATTTTTTTTGAAAATTAATTTTGTGGAAATTCATCATTATATCCCTATATTATGGCATTCAAATTTTATGAGAAATAGAGACTCTTAAAGCCTTTATCCAGACAGTCATTTTTTAATGGTCGCAGAACGGTTGAAATCGACCCCGTTTAGATGGAGGTCGTGGGAGTCTCTGTTTCGCACGAAATTTGAATGACTTGATAGTGGGATATAATAATGAAAATCTACGGAAATAATTTTCAAAAAAATAAAAAAATATGGGGAAAATAGGGGCTGGAGCAGCCCCATTTTTTCCATATATATAGGGGAAACTTCCAATAAGGTGGGCCTTTCCTGGATGCATGGAAAGTCACGTCAATTTAGGTATTTTTCTATTTATTTTACAATTTCTAACTCCATAAATTCAATAATAAATATTAGCATAATATGTATATCACGGAAGATTTATGGAAATATTAGTATATTTGACAATAAATGATTGTTAAAATATGGATGATATATTTTACAAAATAATTTGATCATCATTACTTTACAATGTGTAGTTTAAATTTACAAATTTTTACACAGTTTACAAAATTGATAGTGGCTTTCTGAATTTCAGGAAAGACACACTACATTTGAAGGGCCCCCTATATATAGGGTTCGATGGGGCTGCCCCCGCCCTATTTTCGGCGAAATTTTTTTATTTTTTGAAAAATATCACCATTATATTCATCTATATATCCCTCCTATATGTCATTCGAATTTCATCAAAAACAGAGACTCATATGCCCTCCATCCAGAACAGGTCAATTACAACAATCTTTAGACCGTTAAAATTACATGTTCTAGATGGAGGGCATAGGGATCTCTGTTTCTGATGAATTCGAATAGTATATTAGAGGGATATATAGATGAATATATATGGCGATATTTTTTCAAAAAAAAATAAAAAAAACTTGCGAAAAAAATTGGCAGAGGCAACCATGTTGGCTGACGTCTGGGGGCTATATATATGGGTAAAATGGGGCTGCCCCCAGGGAGTAGCCAACTTGGCTACTCCCACCCCTATTTTCCCTCTTTTTTTATTTTTTTGGAAAATAAAAATTTGTATATTCATCATTACATCCCTCTCACATTCTAATAAAATTTCGTCAGAAACAGAGACTCCTAAGCCCTCCATCCAGACATCATTTTTTTAACGGTCGCGGGATTTTTTAAATCGACCATGTTTGGATGGAGGCCGTAGGAGTCTCTGTTTCTGGCGAAATTTTAATAGAATGTGAGAGGGATATAATGATGAATATATAAATTTTTATTTTCCAAAAAAATAAAAAAAGAGGGAAAAATAGGGGTGGGAGTAGCTAAGTTGGCTACTCCCTGGGGCCAGCCCCATTTACCTCTTTCTCTCTCTCTCTCTCTCTCTCTATATATATATATATATATGGGTAAAATGTGTATGCCCCCTAGGGGGAGCTAACTTAGCTCCCCCCATCCTTTTTTCACAAAATTTTTTTATTTTTTTTGAAATCTAAAACCGTGAAAATTCATTATTAAATCCCTATATTATGTCATTCAAATTTCCTGCGAAACAAAGACTCCTACGACCTCCATCCAAACGGGGTCGATTTAAAAAATCCTGTTACCGTTAAAAAAATGACTGTCTGGATGGAGGCCGTATGAGTCTCTGTTTTACACGAAATTTTTATGACATAATATAGGGATATAGTGATGAATATTCACGGAAAAAATTTTCAAAAAAATAAAAAAATTGAAGAAAATAGGGCGGGGGGAGCTAAGTTAGCTCCCCCTAGGGGGCAGCCCCATTTTCCTCTCTCTCTCTCTCTCTCTCTCTCTCTCTATATATATATATATATGGAATTTATCCAATGAGCTCTAAGCCCATTAGCGTTTCGGTGAGCATCATTTGTAGGCCACACACGTGTATTACCAATTGAGTGGTTATCTATTTCGAATGATGTCGTTTTTGAAAGGAGATTAATATGCGAAGAGATTTAACAATAAGTGGTATTCCAATTATATCGCGTCTTAGAAAAAGGAAGAACGTTTTAGAAAGAAAATGTTCGCATCGATGATTTTTGCTGAAAATCGAGATCCAAATACTCAAGTCAGTAATATATATACACACACACACACACACAATAGTCAAGTAATGGTTGTTGCGAGATCTGTAATATCCAAAAAACGGTCAGTAATCTACATTTATTTTATTATATGTTGCAGATTTAAATAATATATACACACTGGTCAAGTAAGTGCTTGTTGTGAAGTCAGTAAAACCATAACAAACAGTCAGTAATTTCCATATGTATTATTACTTTGAACAAAATTCATTAATCTAGAGACGATACTCAAGTAATATATATACAGTTCTCAAGTAAATTGTCATTGTGTGTTCAGTAATGTATATATCTATGTCTTATATCACATGTTCAGTAATATGCATACGATTCTCAAGTAATAGCTACAAAAAGATCAGTAATAACAAAGTAATGGTCAGTAAGTCATGGACATTGCTCAAGTAAGGAAGTAACTATTTGTTAATGCAATGCGCATTACATAAACAATGGTATTTCTAATCATTTCTTATGTTATTACTGATCTCGCAACACATATTTACGTGAATATTGTATACATATTACTAAATTATGTACAAGGTAACTATTTGGATGTAAATTACTGATCATTGTCTTGATATTACCGATCTCACAACAAGCATTTACTTAACTGGATTATATTTATTACTATCATAGCATTTGGATCTTAATCATCCGCACGGAATCATTTATTTGAATCGTTTCTTTCTAAAATCGTCTTCCCATTTTTAAGGACTTGTATAATAGGAAATATAGTATTTGTTAAATACGTGGTAGCCTATAATTAGCAATATAGTTATTGCTAATACACATGTATGGCCCAGAATCGGTGCTCACCGAAACGTTAACGGGCATAGGGCACTCTAGATAAGTCCCCCCCCCCTCTCTCTATATATATATATACTCCCACCATCATTTTCCCCTCATTTATTTTTTTTGGAAAATAAAAATATGTATATTCATCACTATATCCCTCTAACATTTCATTAAAATTTCATCAGAAACAGAGACTCCTATACCCTACATCTGAAGGAGGTCATTTTCAGCAAGTCTGAGATCGTTAAAATTTGACAGTCTTGATGGAGGGGATAGAAGTCTCGAATTAAGTCGAATTTTGAATGACACCATGGTGACATATTACGATATAAATTCCAATAAGTTTCATTTCAGTAAAATAAAAAATAAACCGGAAAAGGGTTGGGAGCATGTAAGTTAGTTACACCCAGGGAGCATACTCCTTTTTTCATATATATATATATATATATATATATATATATATATATATATATATATATGAGGAAAATGGGGTTGCCCCCTAGAGGGAGCTAACTTAGCTCCCCCCACCCTATTTTCTTCATTTTTTTTATTTTTTTGAAAATTTTTTCCGTGAATATTCATCACTATATCTCTATATTATGTCATAAAAATTTCGAGTGAAACAGAGACTCCTACGGCCTCCATCCAGACAGTCATTTTTTTAACGGTAACGGGATTTTTTAAATCGACCCCGTTTGGATGGAGGTCATAGGAGTCTCTGTTTCACATGAAATTTGAATGACATAATATATGGATTTAATAATGAATTTACACGATTTCAGATTTCAAAAAAAATAAAAAAAATTGTGAAAAAGGGCGGGGGGAGCTAAGTTAGCTCCCCCTAGGGGGCATACACATTTTACCCCATATATGTATATATATGAGAAAAGGGATCGTACTCCATGGAGTAGGTAACTTACCTACTCTATTTTCTTATTTTTGATTTTTTTTATTTTTTTGAAAAATGCTTCGTCATAACTATATCCCTCTAATACGTCATTCAAATTTCGTCAGAAACAGAGACTCTTAAGGCCTCCATCCAGACAGTCATTTTTTAACGGCCACCGATTTGCTGTATTTTTCATGTTCTGGATGGAGGCCGTAGGAGTCTCTGTTTTCAGACGAAATTTGAATGACATATTAGAGGGATATAATTATGCAAATCCATGAAAGTATTTTTCAAAAATAATAAAAAATTTTGAAAAAAAGAAAGTAGAGTAGGTAAGTTACCTACTCCATGGAGTAGGATCCCTTTCCTCTCTCTCTCTCTCTCTCTATATATATATATATAGGGGGCCCTTCTAATGAGGTGGGTCTTTCCTGAAATTCAGAAAGCCACTACTAAATTTGTAAATTACGTAACAATTTTGTAAATTTAAACTACATATTGTAAAATACTGACGATTATACAGTTATGTAAAATATATCATCCATATTGTAACAAACTTTTAATGTCAAATATAGTAATATTTTCATAAATTTTTCATGATATACATATTATATTAATATTTAATATTAAATTTATGGAGTTAGAATGTGTAAAATAAATAGAATAAATGCTTAAATTGACGTGGCTTTCCTTGCATCCAGGAAAGGTGCATCTCATTTGAAATATTTCCTATATATATATATATATGAGGAAAATGGGGCTGCCCCCAAGGGGGAGCTAACTTACCTCCCCCCGCCTTATTTTCTTCAAATTTTTTTATTTTTTTGAAAATTTTTCCGTGAATATTCATCACTATATCCCTATATTATGTCATAAAAATTTCGTGTGAAACAGAGACTTCTACGGCCTCCATCCAGACAGTCATTTTTTAACGGTAACATGATTTTTTAAATCGACCCCGTTTGGATGGAGGTCGTACGAGTCTCTGTTTCGAATGAAATTTGAATGACATTATATAGGGATTTAATAATGAATTTACACGGTTTTAGATTTCAAAAAAATAAAAAAAATTTGTGAAAAAAGGGCGGGGGGAGCTAAGTTAGCTCCCCCTAGGGGGCCATACACATTTTACCCTATATATATATATATATATATATATATATATATATATATATATGGAATTTATCCAATGAGCTTTAAGCCCATTTGGATTTTTTTGAGCACCCAATTGTAGCCGTCCATCTACAAGATTAAATCCCAAAAAAATTGGAACTAATTTTCGTATGGAAATAAAAACAAAATCGGAAATTAAAACTTTTCTAAAAATAGCTTTACGTTTCTGGAAAGTGCAAGGTACATGTATATGATTGCTAAAACTATCGTTTCATTCCATGCAAGGTACTTGTTTCGTTTCAACGTAGGAAGAGAGGTATGTGATTCGTTTCATGATTTAATCACTTATTTCTATCATGATTTCATTGTTTTAATGATATTTTTGTTCTATTAGAAGTGTTTATTTTATGAATACTGCATATTTTCATCGTAAGCAATATTTTATTCGATAAGTATGATTGAAATGTGAGAAAGTGGTGTTCATAATATCAATTTTTATTCGTTTTGATACATGATCTGAAGTTATAATTGATTTTTTATCGAATGTATTTTGATTTCATATAATAAAAAATATAGTATTTACAATTGTTATTTTTCATTCATTACTTTGATAATTTACGGAGTTACTGATATATTTACTTAGTTTACTTATAAGATATTTTATGTTACTATTGCTAACATAATTGTTACTTTCAATGCGTTACTTTGAAGATATACCGAGTTACTGATGTATTTACTTATTTTACGTATAAGATATTTTATGCTACTATTGCTAGCACACTTACTATTTTTTATGTGTTACTTTGAAAATATATTGAATTACTAATATATTTACATTAATTTGCCTATAAGATATTTTATGTTACTATCGCGAACACAATTGTTACCCTTCATGCATTACTTTTGAAATATACTGAGTTACTAATGTATCTACATTATTTACTGAGACGATATTTTCATTTACTGTTGCCTACATAATTGTTCTTACAACTCGCAATTACTGGTTTATTAATTTATTTTTATTTCAGGTATGCCAGATTCCCGAATACTTCTGACGTGTTACAACTTGCAACATCATTCATGGATGAAAAAAATAAAAAATGAAACATTGATGTTGTATACTTCTTGATTAAAGAGGCGACAAGAACATTTTGACAATATTATTAAGAACCCATCATTCTGTAACTAATATAAGAGGTAATAACAAATACAATTATCAAATGAATATATTTATGTGTAACCATAATTTCAGTAACTAATTACAAATGACTCAGTAACATGGACATGAATATTCACTAATTCTTCGTATAACATCAGTAATATTTCTACTCAATTGTCTAGTAATTATTTAGAAATACTAAGTAACTATATCTTCAGTAACAATCATAATTACTTCAGTAATTTGGATGTTGTAATCAGTAATCATTGTATGAACACTAGTAATTACATAATCAGTAATCGATGTATGGATGCTAATAACCATATCTTCAATTACAATTACAGTAAGTTCAATAATATGGACATTTGTAATAAGTAATTGCTATATGAATATTATTAAGTATAACTTCATTAACTAATCATTCTGAAACTATAATTTCAGTAACTAACAACATTGAATCAGTAATATGGACATGAATATTCAGTAATTGTTCATATAAACATAAGTATTTTATCTAGTAGATATTCAGAAGTACTAAATAACCATAAATTCAGTAACAATCATAATGCATTCAGTAATATGAATATTTGTAATTGGTAACTTTTGTATAGACATTAGTAATTTACGTAATCAGTAAATTGATTTATATCAGTATTTTACCTTTTCTAATTTATACGTGGAATAATCATTCCATAAATAAATTGTATGCTAGCAATAATTTAAACGTAGCTTTTTTATCTTACTAAAACCGACCACCTATTTTTAAGGAAATAATTTAACTCGAATTCTTATTATGTTAATAATGCAAAGCACATTGTTATTGCCAAAACTGTTTCCTACCAAATAGAACCAACCTATACACGTGATGAGCTCACGTTTGGTGCTCACCACAACTCAAATGGGCAAAGGACTCTCTGGATAAGCCCTATATATATAATGTGGCTGCCCCTAAGGGGGAACTAACTTAGCTCCTCCGCCCTATTTTTACTGTATTTTTTTTATTTTTTTCAAAAAAATCTTCCGTAGATTTTCATTGTTATATAATTATATTAAATCATTCAAATCTCGAGCGAAACAAAGACTCGTACGACCGCCATCCAGACAGTCTTTTTTAACAATTCTACGACCATTAAAAAATGAATGTTTGGATGGAGGCCGTATGAGTCTATGTTTCGCACGAAATTTGAATGGTATAATATAGGGATATTGTCACGACCCCGATTCCCGGGCCGTCGGATCCTCCCATATTCGGATCTAGTTACTCAACAATAATTTATTCAGCAATCACAACTAACATTCAGAAACAGTCTGCAAATAAAATACTCAGAAGAAAGTATTTCAATACTTTTCCATTCACAAAATAAAATTCAGATGATACACTGTCCCACTATAACCATTTACATGTACATCAGCTTAAAAGGAAAATATACAAAAGATTACTAACTACCTTAAAAAGTAAAGCTACTGTGGTTGGCTGGATGTTTAGTATGTAAGCTGCATGAATTTTTAAAGTCCTTGCGATGGCTCACCGACACCTGTTAGGTTTTCCATAAATCATAGGATAAAAATTAGCAAATGCTAAGTAACGAAGAAGAGAAAAGCAAACAAATTGTGTAAATTTTCAAAACTTATTATCACAAAAGGTTTCATTCCTTCTTGTTAATTTAAGTCCTATTCCTTTCTATTCCACGACAGGGATTAGTCCAGGGAAATTACCTCACCACTATAAGGACTCCGAAGCTGTGAACACTTTGGGATTGGAGATTGTGTTGATCTTGGTAAGCTTATGCCGCCGCACGTCGCCTCAACCAATCCTCCAATACTATCCTGACTATTTCCTTTTCTTTTATTAACTAGGGTCTCAAACCCTCAACCTGGAAAACAAATGAGCACACCGTCCTCGAGGACTCGATTGCTTAAAACCTTAGCTAACATTTAATCATATAACCTAGCAGCTTTAAATGCATATTATCGTGACCCAGCCGCTATTGAACCACTCGTGCCTCCACATGGCACGACCACATCTTCCGTCATTCAACTCGAAGATATTGGCTCCCGGTACCACACGTTGCAAACCATTCATTTCGTGCCCACTTATCATAACAGGGCAACCGTGTACCACCTAGTTAGGGAAACGCCAATACGGGTTCCTTCCGACAAACCTACAGGTTGCATGCCCGACCTGTAGTTCTACTCACAGTCATTCTTAACGTGACACACGATCCTTTTCAGGATCTAACTTAAACCACATCAATTCTTATGATGTAATTCTTTCGTTAAGTCTTCGATTTGCATAATCGACAACACTTAGTATAGACTCACATATATATTATTCATAACCATATATGCTCGTATTTATACCTATTTTAACTCCCAAACCCTAACTTTCAAAACCAACGCATCAATTTGATGCTTAAACCTTATTTTAGTGGGAATCACAAAGCAATTCTTCAGACTTTTTCAAAAATAGCCAAAAATAGAGTTCTTCGTAGCAAAGAACACAAAATCAAGAATTTCAATAAAAATCCACAACAAAAGGAAGGATTTCGTTACCTAATCGAGCTCTCTCTCGTGTATGTAAGGCTTTATCATATTTCGTTTTTAGAAAGGCTATTTTAAGGCTCCTGAAAAGATCGAATTTCATTTTCATATAAAAACGCTAAAAACATGTCAAGAACGCGAAGAACGAACGAAGAACGCGAAGAACACGAAGAACACCAAGAACATATTTTCTATTAAAATTTCGGCAGAGTTTCCCCTTATATCGAGACATATTTCTCGAAAAAATTCGGCAGAGTTTCCCCTTATATCAGGACATATTTCAAAATAAAAATGAAAAGAGTTTGCTCTATAAAATCAATCGAGAGGAAAATAACAACGAAACTAAAAGAATATACTCAAATAACAACATATGAAGAATCGGTAGACACCACGCATCTTAGGTGAGTGAACGTGTGACGAATCACAGGGTCACTAACTTGCATAGCCACCCGCACCTAAGTAGGGTATTACACAGATTTCTCCATCAAAATAATTATAAAAGCATAACAAAAAGAATAGAAACTTAAACGATGGAGAATCGGTAGACACCACGCGTCTTAGATGAGTGAACGCGTGACGAATCACAGGGTCACTGACGTGCATAGCCGCCCGCACCTAAGTAGGGTGTTACACAGATTTCTCCTCGAACCACAACAGGAAAACGAATCGGAAAGAAAGATGAATCAAGAACAAAACTTGGAAGAACAATAGGATGAATTGAAAGCGTAGCTTACGAAGCAAAGTAGGAGAGGATCATACCTTTCTCCTCCTCGTTCTCCCGCCAGCGCTTCGCTAGCGCTCCTCCCGACCTCTCGACCCTAGCCCTTGGGGTGTTGGTGGTAGCGGAAGTCGTAGAGAATGAATGGATAGGAGGGTCTATTTATAGGCCCCAAAAAACCACTAACCATGGTTAGAAAACCATGGTTTAGACCTTAACCATGGTTTAGCGGCCCATTATTTTAGCCCATGGTTTTAGCCAAAACTTATCCCAAACTTGGGGCTTAAGTTAGAACATTCTAGAGGATTCTAGATTCGCTAATGACTCTTAATTAACAGTAATCGTGATTAACTTTCACTAATCGTGATTTAACATTCGCGGCTTACGCTTATCTTTTGCTAACTATTGATTAGTGTTTGCTAATAATCATTAGCAGTTTTTAATCTATCATTAGTTTCTTTAATCACGTTTAATTAGTCTTAATGACAATCATTATGGGTTAATGATATCTTAGCCTTCCTTACTTCTCTTTCTTCCGAAAATCATAAAAATTCGAAACAAAGTCAGATTCACACGAAACAAATTTCATTAGTTTTCTCTTGACGAGCCAGATCATATTATATAGGATCCGAGATATGCCAAGTTCAAGGCTTTACAGATATAGTGATGAATATTCATGTAAGAATTTAAAAAAAAATAAAAAAATATGGGAAAATGGGATGGGAGCCAACTTAGATCCCTCCAAGGGGCAGCCCCATTTTCCCCTATATAAACATATAAAGGTAAATGGGCTTGCCCCTTAGGGGGATAACATGGTTTCCCCCGTACCATTTCGCTTACTTTTTATTTTTTTGAAAAATTCTTCCGTGGAATTTCATCACTATATCCATATATTATGTCGTTCAAGTTTCGTGTGAAACAGAGACTCCTACGGCCTCCATCCAGGCAATCATTTTTTAACGGTAATAGAATTGCTAAAATCGACCCCGTCTAGATGGAGGCTATAGGAATCTTTGTTTCGCGCGAAACTTAAATGACATAGTATATGGATATATTGATGAAAATCCACGGAAGAAATTTAAAAAATTAAAAATAGGAGAAATGGCGCGAGGGAGCCAAGTTAGCTCTCCCTTAGAGGGCATCCCCATTTATCCCATATATATGGGGGAAAATGGGGCTGCCCCTAGGGGGAGCTAATTTGGCTCCCCCACCATATTTTTCCCATATTTTTTTATTTTTTTGAAAAATTATTCCATGAATATTCATCACTATGTCCCTATATTATACCATTCAAATTTTGTGCTAAACAGAGACTCCTACGGCCTCCATCCAGACAGTCATTTTTAACGGTCTCAAAATTACTAAAAAATGACTATCTGGATGAAGGCCGTAGGAGTCCCTGTTTAGCACGAAATTTGAATGACATAATACATAGAGATATATTTACGAAAATCCACAGAAGCATTTTTCAAAAAAATGAGAAAAATAATGCCAGGTGAGCTAAGTTAGCTCCACCTAGGGGGCATACACATTTTACCCATATATATAGGGATTGGGGAGCCTACACCCATGTGTAAGTAACTTTCCTACACCCACCCATTTTTCCCACATTTTTTTGATTTTTTTTGAAATGGATACTGAGGGGATTTACTTAGAATATTAAGTGGAACATGTATTTTAAATTTCAGTTAAAACGGATATTCCTAACATGTACATCGGAATTTTAATTTTATAAAATAAAAATAAAAATAACAAAATAAAAAATAATCTAAAATAAAATAATGTATTTATTATATAGGTATAATGTACATATACTGTATATACTTGTATTATTTTTACCATTAACTTAACTAAAAAATAAAATAAAAATCTATTTAAAATTCTTAGTTTATTCTATTCTTAAATTATATAATTATTTGTAAAAATAATTTATTAAAAGTTCATTTGTTGCATAAATAGCTACTTTATACCTATTAATAAAGGTTTTTATTTATTTTTCCTTATTTAATAAATTTATTTTATTTATTAAAAGTCATCATAAAATAATTTATTAAATTAGTACCATTATTCATTTTAATTATTTTTAAATTTAAAATCATTTCTATTTTATTTTATTTATTCTTTAATTATCCTTTTTATTTTGTCATTTTCTCTATCATGTCTTATCTCCGCCACTCTTGATTGGGTCATGTCATTTCGTTGACCTCTGGTCAACTCGTCCTCCAGTGTCCAGATCTGCATCCGCTCGCATTGGCCTGATTTTCACCGAATTATACAGATCCTCTCCGCCTTTATTTCACTCTGGTTTCTCCATCCAATTAGAGTGCAAAGATATGAGATCCACGCTAGAATTCCATTTCCTCGCGTCTAACGACTTTTTGTGCACATTTTTCGATCCTTCTAGACCTTCTCCTCTGTGCCTATAAATTCACATCCAGGCCCACTAACCAGAGATGATCCATCTCCGATGCCATTTCTCTCCACTTGAAGCTCCACATTAGTGGCAGGGATCAGAAGCCTTCATCTGGAGGTTGATTTGGTGCTCAATTGACGAGATCTGAACGTGTGGTCGGAGCTCTGTCGGGCGTATGAGCCTCTCCGATTTCCGCCACCGGATCGAGGTAAAGACCCCTCTACCCTCATCATCGACCTCTGCCTTTCATTTCCGTGCTCCCAAGTAGTCCTCATTTCACCTAACTCCATCTATTTCGCCCAATCGAGTTAGATATTTAGAGTGCCATTTCAAGGTCTCTGATCGACATCATCGGAGATCAATTCACCTCGATCCATGTACCAATTCATTCGCCGCTTCGCCCTCATTTCCTTACCGCAACCTATCCCCCTCAGATCTGATCGTAGGATCAGATGTGAGGTCCGATCTCCATCCTCCATCACCGCCGAAGATCAACAACAATTCCATACGGCTTCTTTCGATTTCAGTGCTCAATAACCCTAGCATGAGCACCGTCTCCGAGATCCGAATAACTTTACAGGTTCAGGTGCGCGAGGGAGAGCCCATTCGAATTTCGACCCTTATCTAACCAAGTGGAGCATCTCCAAGAGCATCACCTTCTAGATCCACATCCAGTCGTGTTCCGAGCCATTTGAGCCCACCTTCCTACATGAAATCCCTCCAGCTTCATTCTGGGTCAGTCAGCTGGCTAATCCGAACACTACAGCAGCAGATTTCCAGCCGCCGAAGCCTTCTTCTGAGTTCATCGAATTAGCAGAGAACGTCCAGTTTTGATCCGAGGCGTTCATCCATGCCCACCTCGTCCTTCATATCATATCTAGAGCCCATCCAGACCACTCGTCAGCGCCACGGTTCCAGACCGTCCGATCAGATCATGCGATAAATCTGAGCCACACACCACCCTCACGTGTACCGCATGCGTCCCCGGGTATATTACACTCTCAGCACTACACTTCCATTTATTTTGGTCTGGTTTATGTTTTGTAAATAACAGTTGAAAACTTTTTTTATTAAGTCCCTACAATTTGTTTATTTGCATTTCAGTCCAATTGAGTTGTGTTCACGTGCTGCTTCACGTGGTTTTGCAGACCTTTTGCATTTTCTACCCAGAAGTTTTTATCTATTAATAAATTTTGAAATAATTTTGATAATTTACATTTGAGTCCAATTTGTCTGAATGCACGTGCTTCGCATGTTTTACCTGGAAATCTTGCATAAACTACCTACATTTTATCAATTTGTTATCAATTAGTCTTTAAACATTAAATAATTGCAAAATGATCCTCTATTTCCATGTTTAAATTGTGCTTCTTTTTGCAAGAAATAAATATCGTAATTGTTTTACAATTCTACAAAAATCAGTAGTATCCTGCTGTGTTGCTTTATCTTCCATAATTTTTGTTTTGCAAAATATTTTGATTTGTTATTTTTAAAAATTCAAAAACTATAAAGAAGTAACATGTTTACATTAGAAAATTTATAAAAAAAATTGAAAATAGCTTTAAAAATTCCAAAAAATTATTGTAGTTGTGTTTTGGCTTGTTTTAATTATTATATAAATTTTGTTTGAAAAACCTTTATAAAAACCAAAAAATTACATATTACAGGAAATACTAAAAAATCAAATAAAATTAGAAAAATAAACCAGGAAAAATATATTTGAGGTAATATTTGAAAGCTAAATAAAATTCTTTTTGTTAAATTAGTTTCCAATATTTTTGAGTTTATTTTATATTTTAAAAATCCAAAACAACTGTTTATTTTATGTTTGCCTTATTTCTTGTTTTTATTCATTTTGAAAATTCTAAAAAATCTAAAATCTCTGAAAAATTACAAAAACAGTAAAAAAATTACCAAAAATACAAAAATATTTTTATTTGATTTTTCTGAACATTTTCACCTTATTTGAAAAATACAAAAAGAGTCTGGTTCCCTTATTTCCACTTTTCTTTATTTTCTTTGTTTGAATATTTTAAAATATAAAAATTTACAAAAAAAATCATTAAAAATTTTGAAACCAGAAAACGTAAAAATTATATATAAATTAAAACCCCATAAAAATTTAAAAAACACGAAAAACGTTGTTTGCTTTGAATTGTTGTTTTCCTTTCTTTGATTTTTCTATGAATTGAATAACCATTGTTTAATAATTGTTGCCTCCATGTGTTCGACCCTGTGAGCTATACCAAGTTAATAATTAAAATAGCAAAACCCATTTTCCTATTTTATTTCTTTGAATTGGATTAAATAAAATTGTTTGATTCAATTGATTTTTCTTTGCGTAATAGCAACACCTCACATTTTCGTCATTAAATAATTAAACCCAAGTGAGAAATCGGTTGATCGACGATCCACACTCATGCATCAATCTGTTTGTCAGTCAGGATCATCCCAGACTTGACTACAACTTCATGGCTCGGGAGGTACTAGACTTTACGAGGGACAACCCAATTGTTCCAGTATTCACTCTTAGGACTCATATTCAGAAGGTATACATATTCGATTACAAAGAAAAGAGTCGGAGACGCTAGAAGAAAGGCAATTGTAATCGTTTATGGAGAATAGAAGAAATCTTATGCGGATATGCCACATTTGTTACATGCTTTGCAAGCCGCCATTCCAGGGATTGAAATTGCAATCATGTATACGGAGCACCTCGATCGAATGAAGTTGCATTGTCATATATTTCAGCAGTGTTTATGGCTGTTTGGGTAATGTACTGAAGCCTTCAAGCATTGTAGGCCTTTGATAAGCATAGATGGTATACATTTGTATGGGAAGTATAAGCATAAATTATTGATAACCTGTGGCATGACGTTGACAAACATATGGTCCCACTTGCCTTTGGCATTGTGGACGAAGAATCTTCGTCAAGTTGGAAGTGGTTTCTGCTGCGTATTAAGGTTATTGGGATGTATCTAGGTCCAATTTGTGTTATATCGGATCGCCATCCTAGTATAAAGTCTGCAAGAATGATGTTGATGTTGACATGCTTCCACTATTTGCACAATGGAATTTTTGTTCCCGACATGTGGTGAGCAACTTCAACGCTGTACTTAAGAACAGATCCATGAAAACCCTCGTCATTGTAGCTGTCTAACAGACATCCTCTAAGAAGTTTGCATATTTCATGAGGAAATTACGAGAATGGAATACCGATGCCACAAGATGGTTTGAAACACATGATTATCCAAAAGAGCAGTGGACTTTGGCCTATGATGGTGGTTTTATGTTTGGCTAGTCGACCACCAATCTCAATGAGAATTACAATGTTGTGCTAAAGGATGCACGGCGTTTGCCTATTGCGGCACTGATTGAAAAAACCTTCTACAATCATTTTTATATTTCAATACCCATGCAGATGAGGTTGCCGCTGCCATTGCTAATGGACAAAATTACACCACATGGACTGCTGAAAAAATACAAACTTGAAGTTCATGTGCAAATCAGCACAAGGTCACCCCTATAGAACGGGCACCTGATTTATTCTTTGAGGTTCTTACAGGTGTTAGCCATACACAATATGGCATAAGAGAGCACAAGAAATGTACCATTGTGATCAGCGAAGGAACATGTACGTGCCAGAAATGGCAGACATATCGGAATCCTTGTTTACATGCAATTGATGTTATGTCTTAAAGTCGTTCTGAAATGGACTCATATATAGATGAGTGGTACACTTGGGAGCACCAACTTAAGGTGTACCAGGGGAAATTTTTCCTCGTGGAATATAGGGATACGTGGGTGCCTTGTCTTACACAGAGTTGAGACATAACAAGAAGTTTAAGTGAAGTAAATAGAGATATCGGTCCACAAGGATCGACAATGAAATGGATATAAGAGAAGTTTTGCAAAAAAAATACATGCGGCTTATGTGGAACATTGGATCATAGCAAACACACGTGTCCAAAAAAACTCACAAGCATCTTCGTCAACTCATGCTCCTCCTACTACAAGCCTAAACAAAAATAGTTGTGGGAAAGGAATGGCATAATAAGCGAAAAGGTAACGTCCTTGGTAACTTCGTTATATATCTCTTTACAACAATCATCATACGTGCATAATAAACATGATTTGTTGCTTTGAACATTTGCTATATATTCTCTTTCTCAATCACTAATATATACAATTGTTATATGTGTTACAAATGGATTTGGGTCCCATTGACACTTCTGTGCTGATGCAGCAAGACCGACACCGTTCACGCTGAGTATGGGAGGGTGATGTAAGTTATGTTGTTTATATGTGTTGAGATATTTGTTATCTTTTCATTTCATTTGCACAATATGCATGTATAAATCTCAACTGCAGGAATTCGCACGTTCGTAATTTTATGTTGTTGGTAGGCATCCTCATGGCTACAATGTCAATGAAGGGAGAAACATGTCCGACACATACCACTTGACCGCATTCATCTTATGTTGTGCGGGAAGATTTTGTTGGCGTTGCTTAATTGGAGCTAATTGCCCTTAATTGGCATCTTATAACAACCTTGGTGGAGCGATGGAGGCCAGGAAACACATACATTTCACATGGCCAACGCAGACATGACGATTACACTTCAAGATGCAGCAGTACTGATGGGGTTGCGAGTTGATGGCATGGAAGTCACGGGTGCAACATCCACTGTTGGGAAATGGGCTGATGTTTGTGAACAACCACTAGGAGTGAAACCAGCAAGGTCTGAGATCCAAGGATCAAGAGTGATGGCAAGTTAGTTGTATCAGTCATTTTCACATGTGCCAGCCCATGCAAATGATAAGACATTGATATGTTATGCAAAAGCGTATATCCTGCAGCTCCTTAGGGGTGTATTGTTCACGAACAATAACGGGTCTTTGATATCTTTTATTACTTCACCGCTTTTATTTGATCTTGATGTCACTGGAACATTCAGTTGGGGATCAGTCACATTGGCATACTTATACAGACATATGTGTTACGCCGCAGACATGGGGACGGAAGAGATAGGTGGTTCTGTTATACTTTTGTAGCTTTAAGCATGGGAGCACTTCCCCACATTCCCATGTTATTAGAGTGAGGCCTCAATGGCATGAGCGGCCATTGGATGTTCGTTGGAGGGCAGACTTTGAGAACAGACACCAGCCAACACACGTTCGACCATATCTTGAGGCGTTCGGTATGCAATCTCCAGAGCACGTATACCTTTTTAAAAAATAATTCATTCGGTATATCCATGAAGTGATCTAAATAACTTGCATGCAGATATTGTGGATGACGTATGGGGCGGGACATCTTTGAAGATCTCCCACCTTATTGTATCGATGGTCAACATATGAGGCATACATCTTTGAAGCTCTCCCAGAATCTTGTTCTGATTATTTTTTTTGAAAGTGTTGATCATAGCGCATAGATTGTGTGTGTTATAGACATAAGAGGTACATAAATTCTATGCTCTATAGAGAAGCGCATAGAATGTATGCGCTATTCTATAGTGTATATATTCTATGCGATATGTCTGTTGTATTGATGACAACAACAACAAAGCCTTTTCCTCTGTTGCATTGACAAAAAAATTGCCGGCTTAGTTGAGGAATAAAGTTTTTAAATTACATTACATAGGAAATTGCCCTGAATCTCTGGGATAACATCCTTGATTTTATCAACATTTTGGGGAATGTTTCCTATTATAAATTACAGTCAGAGGAGATCGAATTTACAAAAGAACGTAAGATTGGAGAAAATCATTGGTCGTAGGAAATTTGGTTGCAAGGGACATAATCGTATCCATGGGTGACTAACACTAAGAAACGAGTGTGATCCAGCAAGATAGCGATAAACCTTCTAATCGTATCCAGTCCCTGAAGATGACCAAAGATAGTCTTGATTGATGGCAGGGTATCATACATCAGAAACCGCTCCTTCCCGGCCTAGTAACGAGGATGTGGTCCAACAAGGTAGCAATAAACCTTCCAATCGGATCATTCGTGCACATGTTTAGTACAACAAGCTGAGGCTCGATCTGTAGGGATGCAAACGGACGAATACAGATACGGATATAGGTATTTATCGTATCCTTATCCGTTTTAGAATACAAATACAAATGCAGATACGGATATTGACGGATATTAAAACTATCTTACCATATCCTTAAAAAATGGATACGAATGTAAAACGGATATTGATCGTATACGAGTAATGTCAGAAATACTTTATAGAATCGACTTAAATATATACGAATTGGATGGGAAAACATGATATAAATTTACTAAATGTGTTTGTATCATAAAAAATTATATAAATATGGTAAAAGAATGTATAGAATAATGTTATATAGGGTTAAAAATAAATCTATGACTATATTTATATACGAAAACAGATTATGGATACGGATACAGATGTTTGCGAATAGCAAAATGATATCCGTATATGTATATGTTTTAAAAAGGACACAGATACGGATGTCAAAATCTGTATAAAACAGATACGGTGACGGATCGGATATGAATATATCCATAACCGTTTGCATCCCTATCGATCCGTCATCTAAACTTTCATTATTGAGGTAAATAACATTTTTCTGCTATTGTTAAATATGTTCGCTCTAACAATGCCTTCGAGTTTTGTACTATTCAGGTGTCTCATTTCTTCATGTCCATCAGCATTATAAGTCAAACCTCTTATGCCGTCTCAGCAGAACAGTGTGACTAAACGCAAACACCATCATCTTCTTGACGGGACCTGGACCCTTCTTATTTAGAGTCGTGCTCCCCACTCTTTCTGGGGTGATGTAGTTCTCACTGCATGCTACCTGGTCAACCGTATGCCATCTTGTATTAGGAGAAAAGGTACCTTTTTCAATTGTGTTTCCCAATAAGGACCTTTTCTCACTATCATCTCGTGTCTTTACTCTGTGGCATTTGTGCAGCATCTGACTCCAGGTCTTGACAAGCTCTCCCCATGAGCTGTCTAATGTGTTTTTGTGGGCTACTCCTAGATCCAAAAGGGGTACCGGTGCTTTGACCCGGTCAGACGGAAATACTAAGTTAGTGCTAATGTCACAAAGCTTGAGTCAATCATGTACTACGATAAATGGACTTCGTCTGACTCTAGTGAGGAGGTATATGTACCTCCTCCTTTGTGACCATTACCTCCTGCTCCACCAGCACCTCCACCACCACCACCTGGTACCCTGGCTCAGTTCCTGCCACGTTTTTATGTTGGCGGAACTCCCACGTTCCACCCGAAGTATGTAATATAGGTATCGGTATCTACCACTTGTCGATATAGTATATCCTTGATATATCGATGATATATTGACACCATATCGCTCAAATCGGTCCGATTTTGTGAAGGAAAGGGCCTTGGAAAGGCAAATATTGACCATATCGGCAATATAACAGTCACATGTTGATATCGATATAACTCTGGTTCCACTTGCTCATTTGTCGTCCACATCATCCAGCATGGCCAAGGTATGTACTGAGCATATTGTTTCTGCCGATGGCACTGGTGATTTGTCCATGCAGCAAGCAACCTTGCAAGATGAGCAGGTGCCCCTCTCAGGAGGGTAGCTTACAGGATGCAAAGGAGGGTGGTGATCTTGATGTGCATATTGCTCTGCAAAAACAGAGACATACTTGTGCTACTTATCCTCTTGCTGCTCATGTTTCCATGGGGCAACTCTTAGAGGATTTTAGTAGGTCTGTCGTAGGACTCTCGATCGTGGTGATATCACGGACATATCTGGAGGCGATATAGGATAGTTAGTGGCATCTTGCCATGGAGTAGGAGATGACAGTTTTACAGTCTCGTGGCACGTGGAGTATTGTTCCTGCTCCCTCAAGAGCATCTGTCGTGTGGAGCAAGTGGGTATTTACGGTGAAACACCGAGTAGACGGTAGCGTAGAGTGCTACAAGGCGAGGCTTGTAGCTCGTGGGCTCACCTAGACGTGTATGGAATGGACTATCAGGATACTTTTTTCCCATGTGAATCGACACTCTACCTTGTGGATTCTTCTTTCTATCGTAGTGGTACGAGATTGGCCTCTATTTCAGCTTGATGTCAAGAATGTGTTCATGTACGGTGACTTACGGGAGGAAGTCTACATGCATCAGTCACCAAGATTTGTTGTTGAGGGGGGGTTTCATATGGTTTATAGACTTCATAAGGCCATGTATGGTCATAAGCAGAGCCCCGAAGCTTGTTTCAGAAGCTCTCCAATTTAATTGAGCAGCGGGTTTTGTCAGATTGACTATATACAACTCACTTTTTGTTCAAAGATCCCGAAGAGGTACAGTTAGTATTCTGATTTATGTGGATGATATCATCGTTACAAGGGATGATGTGTAGGGCATTTAAGCAACGAAGGATTTCCTTTGTCAGTAGTTTGTAAACAAGGAACTTGGTAATCTACGTTACTTCCTCGGACTTGAGTTTGCCGGGAACCAACGATGTCTTGTTATGACCCAGAGGAAGCATGTCACTAGTCTTCTTTCTAAAACAGGCATGAAGGATTGCAGACCTGCCAACATACCCATGGATCCCAACATGAAGTTATACGATGATGATACATAGGAGGTAGATAAGAGGTAGCAAATGAAGCTAGTTGGGAAGCTCCTATATGTGACCATCACTTGGCATGACATCTCTTTTGCACTGAATAGAGTCCATCGGTTCATGGAGCAACCAAGACAGGCACATATGGATGCAATCCATATGATTTTGAGGTACTTAAAGTCCTCTCCTGGAACTGGACTATTCTTAGCAGAGGGACATCATTGGATGTTATTGTATGTACAGATGAAGATTATGCAGGGAGTCCCAAGGATAGGGAGTCTACTTCAGGTTTTGCAATTTTCATAGGAAGCTCTTTGGTATCCTGGAAGAGCAAGAAGCAGTCGGTTGCCAAATCCAGAGCAAAGTCAGAGTACAGAGCCATGGCACAGTGTAGGACTAAGATGATGTGGGTTTGATCTATTCTAATTAACTTTGCTATTAACCTTCATCATCCCATACATCTACAGTGTGACAATCAGGCTGCTCTTTTCATTGCTAACAACAGTGTCTTCCATGAGAGAACCAAGCATATTGAGGTCGATTGTCACTACACCTGTGACATGACATATAATTGTTTTATCTCTACCTCCCATGTCAACACGGGAGAATAGACTGCAGATGTGTTCAACAAGGCCCTAGCCAGTGGGCCATTTCAGAAGTGTTGTTCCAAGCTGAGCATTATTGATATCTATGCTCCATCTTGAGGATGAGTGTTGAGACATTTATCTTTCCCGATTTTATATTTTGTGAAAGTTATCAGTGTTATTCTATTTCTGCAGTCTTGTAACCACTTAGGGGCAACTTATGTAATTATCTCTTTCCGGACTCTATGGTTTCACTATATGAGAAACATTACAACCCTTGAATGAAGCATCTTATTATTTTCTTTCCATGTTTTCTTTTTGGGTTGTGTCAAGGTGACATGCTTCCTCTTAACTCCTTTTTGTCCGCTAGGACTAGGGGCCTCTTTTGTGGTATTGCATTTTTTCTGTGTAGGTGAAAAACTACCAAACTTTATCCCCCCTATTATGGGGTCTTCTTTTTGTCAAATGAACTTGATTTTTTAAAAAATACATGTACATGAACTAAAGCCCACCCTCCATGTTGAAAGCCACCTAAATCTCTGCTTTGTATATGATAGCTAGTGATTGTCGCATGCACTTCCTACCGTCACTCCATCACATACTCCGTATGTTATGGACGGGCATTTGCTGGACGTGGAATGGCACAAGCATATATCTACTCTTGTCATTCTACTATTCAAGCCTGTCTTGACTACCTTGGTATATGTGGGAGGTTGGAATCTATTATCCCCCTTGCATGTGAGACTTCAATCTAGTGATTCATGTTAAAGGTGTGGCCATCGTGTTCTTTCCCTGGAAGATAATGAGGTCTGGAAGCTTATGTCTTCTTTCTCAGATCTTCCATTCAACTTACATAGTTAGATAACCTCGGATCACATGTACTCAACCTTAAGATCTTTTCCTTGTGGGTTTTCCCCCCGAAACATACCGCTCTTCTCGCATCATCTAAGTCTATCTTTGGCATCGAGAAAATGGCGAAGCCTTTTCCCACTATAAGTAGGGTCGCCTACATGGATTCTTGCTCAAATCAATGTTGAAAGATTCGATTATTTTTTATACAGGTTGTCGACTACCAAACGCAACCCCCACAAGGAGGGATTTGAACCCAGGTCTTTTGGGTGGTAGGCACATAAAGGCTCTTTAATCAATCAAGTGTGCACTGCCAATTCGTGTATCACATCGTGCTCATAAAACAGAATCATATTGCACTGAGTGGCTTCACGTCAGCTCATAGACAGTGAGTTCAACAACTTCTCAACATAATGACACTAATAAAAAGAAGCTAAAGCCACATATCATTCGTAGTTCAAATAACAAAATAGAAAGTTAAAATTATAACATTGCTACGAGTATCAAATGGAATTTTGAGGTGGATTCGCAGATATCTAATGATTCATTCAAAAGAACATCATTAACACATGCAACAAACTACATAAAAATGATGCTACACTACCCTAGGTTGCACAAATATGTATACATGAAATATAAGAATTTCCACCTTCCATCTTGCCAAAGGGATAATCAACTCTTCTTTTCTTAGTGATAACAGTCATGTTAATACACTAATTCGGTCAAACATGCAAAATTAAACTAAGGAAAAGAAATGCTTAAACGAGTACATACTCATCACAAACTTCACTACAATGACCGCGAAGTCCAACACTTGATCAAGATAAAGTAATGCCAAACCCAGTAAATCCTGATTTCTGTACTTACCAATGAGAAAATACGCAGATAGAACTACAGAAGCCAACAAAATACCGCAAGGGTCTCGCAGGGGAAGTGGCAGAACCATGCGCTCAGATAAAGGAGATACATGAAGCATCCTTCCAAAAAGAAGCCTAGGTAAACAAAATTTAGTAGGAGTACAAATAAGAACACTGATATTTGATATAAACTCACCAAAGCAAAAGACATTTTTCTGTAACCAAAACCATTCACTTTAGAATCAACTGCGAGCCAAAACCGTTTACTACAGAACCAACCGCTTGGAAGCATTACATTCAAGATTATGGTGATTTCTGCAATTACATAAAATGTGGAAGTTTTTAGATCATAAAAAACAAGCTAAAGCAGTTTGTAGTCTAACAAGAAGAATTTCCCAGATGGCATGTTGCTCAACCATAACTATTTCTTAAACATAAAGAAGATATATGCTTAGAAAAATTAGCATCCTTCCAACCGTTCAATACTTGTGCAAAGAAAATACCGTAAAAACTGCAACTGACAACTCCTACAAAAAATAGCCTATAAGTAATATTCACTGTGAAAGTCTTGGTTCCTATGGATTAGACTTCCTTTCTTCTAACTAGAGTGCCCACAGATAAGCAATGGGCTTTGTTTCCCATTGACTATATTTTTAAGGTCAAAAATATCCCAAATCAGGAATTAAATAAATACGTAGAATTGAAATAGAAGTTAAAATTATTAAATAATGTCCAAATTCCAAATCAATTTTAATAGATAATAAAAATATTAAAAAATATAAAATAAAAAAACAATATTTTTGGAGTTTTTAGTCATTTTTTAGATTTTTATGAAGGATTTCGGGGCTTTTTGATTTTTTAGGTATTTTCTTTTTCTATTTTAAGGATTTTTATATTATGGGGGTGTAAAATAACTAAATAAACTTGAAATATATCTTTTTTAATTTTCCAAAATAATTTTATATTTTTTATGGGTTTATTAAGTTGAATAGGTCAAAAATGTGCTCTAAATGATTTTTAGAATATAGTATAAGTGTCTAAAAATGAGATGAAAAAACATGCATGAATCTATGAATAACCAGGCAGTTAATCCTATTTTTATGGTTCAGAGCAAAATTGATATATTTAATAAATGGAACAAACCAACAAAAATGCATGTATTGGTAGGGTCATAAATGTAAATAAATCAAAGCATAGGGGTGAACATGAATTTTCTCCAAAATATTGTAACTGCAATTTAAATTTCTTGGGCCAAAATGAAATAACAATACACACAGGGGACCAATCATAAAAAGACCAAAAACACGCCTCACGTGGGACGCCACGTGAGGTGACATGGACTAGACTGTAAATGTAATAAGTACGAAAGATTTTAGGCAAATATTACAAACTTGTATAACAACATATGAAAGTTTGGGTCTTTAATTACTAATATACAAAAATGTAGGGTAAAATATGCAATTACCCCACTAAAAGGCACAATCATGCAGTGCAGATGACTCCACTCGTACACGTGTTAGACAAAGGGCGCCTAATGCCTTTTTGCGGATCTACACCTACGATTAGTATGCGGATCTGATCGGATGGTCGATGGAGATGTGGATCCAACGATGGATGAAGTGCATGAAGAACAAGGCCAAGATCGACGACGAAGGAGGGCAGTGGACTAACTGGGAAGAAGCTCTGTAGATGCGATCTTCCTCCAGCAAGATCAACCTCCTCCGATGTGTTGCGAAGCTCCAAAATGCCATGATCGCTTCCTGGAAGAATCCTTGAACGACCGACGGCTTCAAAAGGGTGTGAGGATTGCTGGTGTGCCGCAACGAGGTGGAAGAAGGTCGGTTGCTCTAGGTGTCACCTTCTGCTCAAAATCGACCCCACAAGGGGTCCTTTGGCCCACCAGTACCTGTAAGTAAAACTTTACACAAGAAAACGTGGTCTTGGGGATCTTTATAGGTGGAATGGAGACATAGTGAGTCGAGGCGGCGGTTGCTCTGGTGAGGCGAGGGAGAGGAGCTCCAAGATCCTGCTCCAAGAAGAAGCAGATTGAGTGAAATGCGTCGGGGTGATGAGAAACGACATGGGATCTAAATGAAGGTAAATGCATGGTCGGGGACAAGGGGTCACGGTGAAAAGGGTTTGCCGAAGCAGAGCTTCGACGAACTACAAATCAGGAGTCTAAGGCTAATGCACGTAATTAAAAGACAAAATAACCGCATGAAATTAACCTAGGATTAAAACTAAGCTATAGAAGATAAGGAAACAAAACTCAACTGGCAGGAGCCAAGAGATGAAGAACCACACAACCAAAGTGGTCAAAGATGGCAGAACCAACCTAAGACCACGCCTGACTTTGCTCCAAACAGGTTGGAGAGACTCCTGTCACAAGCCTCGATCCAGAGCACACAAGGAGGGAGCCAAAGCATGGCCAAATGGGATTTAAAAATGGAGAGAATGGATCGAAGGGAGATATATACAATGTAACTAGGATGATGGGAAGAACGAGGTAGGTAGCGTTGTGCAGCATTGCACGGATCGAGGTGATCATGGCACGTGATAGAGGGATGTTCCAGGAGAAAGAGATGCGAAGGAATCAACCTCAAAAGATGCATGTATCATTGGGGGGTAAATTGAGAGACATGGGTTGAAGCTTAATTGTGCCAGTCATAGCTGGATGTCAGAGGAATTAACTTTGGTCAACCCTTGACGGGCTCTGGTTGGTCCACGTGAACCAACCAGAAAAAATCCAACCAGAAATTATTTAGAAATTGATTAATAATAAATTATTTAATATAACATGAAAGGTTTTTTTATTATTTTTCTTTAGTATTTTAATATAATTTTAATTTATTTTTTAGAGCTTATTATTTATAAGTTAATTTTTAGGATTTTATTTATAGGTATATTTACCTATGTTTTAAGTATTTTATTTTTATTTTTTATTTTGATTTTTATTATTTTATTTTTTATTTTTTATTTATAACTTATATATATATGTATTTTATTATATTTTTATGATATAATATATACACTTAGATAAATAGGTATGTATAATATATGGTAAAATGTGTGTGCCCCCAAGGGGAAGCTAACTTAGCTCCCCCATCCCATTTTTACATTTTTTTTATTTTTTTGAAAATAAAACCCACATAAGTTCATTATTATATCCCTATATTATGTCACTCAAATTTCATGCGAAATAGAGACTCCTACGACCTCCATCCAGACGGGGCCGGTTTAAAAAATCCTGTTGCTAAAAAATGGATGGAGGCTGTAGAAGTCTCTATGTCACATGAAATTTAAATGACATAATATAGGGATATAGTGATGAATATTCATGGAAGAAATTCTCAAAAAAATAAAAGATAGAGAAAATGTGGTGGGGGAGCTAAGTTAACTCCCTCTGGGGGTAGCCCTATTTATCCCATAATAGATAGGCATATGTATTGTATATTAGTCTATGTATTTTAGTGCTCTTTTATTTTTTATATTTTATTTTTTATATTTTATTTTAGTTTTAATATATACATATATTATAAATAATATTTAAAAAATTATAAAATATAAAATTATAAAAATAATAAAGAATTTTGGTATATTGTACAATAGGGGTCCAAAACCTAACTTCACACCTTAACTCCAAAAAATATGAAACCACCTTCATTAAATAGATTATTAAAATTTTATACAATTAAAGTGATTTTGATACATTTTGAGTTTTAGTTGGGATATATGGGTCTGAGAATTTGGGATTTTAAAATCTTATTTAGATCATAAAAAGTACACTATATATTATTATTATTGTATGAAATCAATTTTGTATTTTTCTATATATTAATATCTACAAATTTCATATACAAAGATTCTTTATCTGATGTATAAAAAGTAGGAAATAAAATAGGTCCCAAAAAATGAATAAATGATGAATTAAAGAATGTGAATTATTGATGAATTTTGGCCCTTATCTCTCCTTACTTTATTCCTTGTTGACCAAATCAATTCTTGATGTGGTCCAGGATTTAGGGTCATAAAATATTTTTAGTATTTTATTCTTATTGTTTTTTTCTTTATTATATAATTTTGGCATTAAAAACAATATTTTATACAGTTTTTTATCAACAAAAAATGAATGTTAATTTGTGCAAATTCATGCTATTTACATGCATTAGCTAGGGTTTTTAAACAAAAATGATAGAATAAACGTAATGATATGGAGATTCATCACCTGGCCATAAATGTTAAGGTGATGTGATGGTGGGACTACGAAGAAGGCGGCGGAGGTGGAGTCCGACGATGTGATTCCTTAAATGATTCACAGGAGAAACGAAGGGGTATTTTGGAGAAGGCAACGGGGAAGGTAATGGGTGCTGAGTGAGGTCGAAACTCGGTCGCTTGATAGTAGATTTGGTGCCAGAGATGAAGCTCTGACGATTTTTATTTTTCTAAAATTATACTAAGGATGTGAGGACATGAGATAATTAAACCCACCAATAACTTACTGGAATTCAAAATGACTAAATAAAACTAGAGCTCTACTAGCTCTGGAGCTCATAGCAAGAAAGGCTCACCAGAGAAGATGATCGGTGGACCTGGATCTACTACACCATGTCCTTATCCTCGTCACGAAGGGCCAGAGTGCCAGCTGCTGTCACTAGGTCCTCAACGAAGGTGTTCTAAGGGGGTTGAGATGAGTGGAGAGAGATCAAAACTCAAAATGATGTTGGAGGAGGTTATTTATAGACAAGGTCTGTCGACTTGTGGAAGGTGAATGATGTGCAACCCTGAGGGTGGTAGATGGAAAGAGATGGGCTAGCAAGGAGGATGGTATGGAAGCTGCACATGGGTAAAGAGTCGAGGTATAGAAGGAGTGGGAGGTGGAGTGGAAAACTGTAGAAGAGAGTGTAGGTGGAGATGCCTGACACAAGGGGGTGAAAGGCTGGACAGTTGACCCACTAGTTCAACAGTCCTCGTGCTCTGGTTGGTCCATGTGGACCAACACCCAAGAAAGGGATGTAGAAATTGTTCGTAAATTCATTAAAAAATTAGAAATGAATTAATTTATGTTATGTTATACAATAAAAATATTTCTAATTTATGCATTTTATTCGTATTTTATTTACTTTTTGATGTCATTTATTATAAGTTAAAATTTACATGTATAATCATGGTTGTATTTACCTATATATTGTATATTTCATTTTTATTTTGCATTTTGGATTTTATTATTTTATACTCATAATTAATGTATTTATAGATTATTTAAATACACATAGATGCATTTTCCTATATTTTTATGAGGTGTTATTTAGCTTAAATTAAATGTATGGATCTACTGTATAGGTATATGTATATATACTTCATCTATGTATGATAATAGATTTATTTTATCTTATTTTTGATAAATTTGTTTTATTTTAATTATGTACATGTGTTATACATAATATTAACATTTTATAAAAACAAAAGAGTTTGAAAAATATAAGAATGAATATATTGAATATAATATACAAGTATATTGTACAATATGGGTCCAAAACCTAAATTTTTCACTTAGCTCCAACTTAAATAAAACCACCTTCATTAAATAGCTTATTAAAAGTTATATAAAAATAAAGGTGATTCTAGTCCATTTTAATATAGTATGGAGAAGATGCATTTCTGTGAAGTTTTTACTGTGGCTTTTTATTTTGTGTGTCTCGGGCACAATGTGCATTACTTTTATGTGAAATCAAATTTGTATTTTTCTTTGTATTTTTATCCACAATATTCATGTTGAGGGTTTTATTATTTGAAATGTAAAAATAATAAAATAAAATAGGTCTCAAATTATAATATTTGGGCAATTAAACTAGGAATTTGTGTGCTGTTTTCTGTGTATCTTTGTACAATTTCCCTGTCCTATCTCCCCCTATTTTATTCCTTGTTGATCAAGTTATCATGATAACTGGGTCTTGGGTTCTAGTCACTCAACACCTATGGTGTCTCATTTATTTTTCTTTTCAATTCTTTATTCTTTTATTTTGACATTTAGGAGAATATTATCTCCAAAATTTTATAAAACAAATAATGAATGTTATTTTGTATAAATTAATGCGATATACATGTATTTGGTTAGGGATTTAAGGCCAAAATGAAATAATAAACATGATGAAATGGAGATTTCATCCGGAACCATGGCATGCCATTGGTTATTATATTTTTTGTGCAATATCTAAATTTAAAGTTTTTCATATGGCCCCTCATCAAACATTATTAAGTGCAGTGTTGTAAGAGAAAGATTGTAAATTCATTTATTGATCAAGTAATAGGGTAACATGGTTATTATTTCGAGGGCTATGATTTAAATCTTATCTTCCTTTATTTTAGTTTCTTTTATACAATTTATCCATCATTTTCAAAGTACTAAAATTATAAGTATAATTTGATATAAAATTATATTTGAGTTCATTTATCTCTCCTATTGTTTCTAGCACTCGTTGAAAATTAAGTAGATTTTGTTGTTTCCTTTTAGTTAAGATTTTTTGGTTTAAAAATTTCATTTGATAAAGTAGTCTTTTGGGATGGATTTAGAATGGTTTAAAAATATTAAATTATCAAAATTTAAAAAAAACAACATAGAAAAGAATAATGTATTTGAAAATCTAACTTTGATAATAATTTAAACTATAAGGTATCAAAACTGAAAAGTTAATTTTAAAAAGATTAATTCTATTTAAAATTTCAATTTAAGATATAATTTTCTTTTCATTTTTTAACATACATGATAGTTATATACTTGGTAACTCCTTGATAAAATTTCTGTTTCCTCCTATGCAAGGACGGATGGAGGGGGGGGCAAGGAGGGACAAGGGCCCCCCCTCAATTTTTGCAAAAACGTTACTATATATGGGTATAGTATAGCAATGCGGCGCCTCTCTCTCCGCACCCTCTCCCTCCATCTTCCCCCGCACCCTCTCTCTCCCTCTTTCCCCTCTCTCTGTCGCACTCTCTCTCCCTATTTCCCTCCTCTCTCTCTCCTACCGCTTCTCTCTCCTCCCGTACCCCCCTCTCTCTCCCTCTTTCCCCCCTCCCTATCGCACCCGCCCTCTCCCTCTTTTGCCCTCTCTGTCGCACGCACCCCTCCCATACCCCTCTCTCTCTCTCCCCATCCCTCTCTCCCGTACTCCATTCTCTCCGTTACTTTTTCCCTCTCTCTCCCCCCTCTTTATCCCTCTCTCACGCCTCTCTATCTCTCTCTCAATCTCTCTCTCAATCGTCCTGCACTCTCTTTCTCCTATACTCTTTCTCTCTCAACTACTCTCTCTAGATATTCTCTTTTATCATTATCTCTCTTGTTTTATTGCTCCTCAGACGCCATCAAATTAGACGAAATTTGACGGCCATCAATATTCAAAGTTGAAGGAGGAAAGGTATATTTTATTTTATATAATTTCTTATTAACAATGTTCATTTATTTCTTATTTTTTATGTTTTGTTACAGTTTCGAAAAGTTTAATTTGATAGGAACCTTTTATATAAGAAATTCTATTGAATAATGTTACCGTATCAATTTATGCATCTAGATTCTTTTTTAAAAGATATCATACAATGTATATGTTCTTATTCAAATTTTCCATAGAAATGTTAATAGAAAAAAGTGAAAATTGTTTGGCATGTTAAATAATTATTTTATAATTTGATGATTATTCGCATGCAAATAATAAGTAATTTTACATGTTAGTCGAGTTATTGACACAATTTACTTTTTACATATAGAATGGAAAAATATTTCAAACGAGTGGGAGGTCCAGATTCATCCATTTCCCAAAGTAGTAAAGATAATGAAGTCGAATAAGTAACAAGCGTGTATGTTTAGAAGTTACTACAGATCTTGTGGCAGATCCTGGATTGAGATCAAAGATATCTTCTTATGATCCTAATGATCGAGATCGTATTAGGAGAGCTTATATTCAAAAAGGCCCATGTCAACCTCAAAGTCATAATTTTCCGCAAAGAATGATTGGAAATAAATTAAGGCGATTTAACCCAGCTTGGTTTAGTGAGTAGAAAACATGGCTAGAGTACAACATACCAGAAGATGCCGCATATTGCCTTTATTATTATTTATTCAGATCAGAAAATGATATTCAAAGTGGAGGAGAAACTTTTGTCACAAAAGGATTTAGAAATTGGAAGAAGAAAGAGAAATTTGATGAACATGTTGGTGATCCAAACAGTGCTCACAATAAATTGAAACAAAATTACATTGCTTTGATGAATCAGAATCAAAGTATACATACTTTATTAGACAAACAGACTATGCAGATGAAGAATGATTATCGAATTCGCCTGAATGCAACAATAGACTGTGTTAGATTTCTTTCAAGACAAGGTTTGGCTTTTCAGAGGAAATGATGAATCAAATATCTCAAATAATCAAGGTAATTTCCTTGAATTATTGAAATTCCTTGCAGCTCATAATAAGGAGATTGGAGATGTTTTATTGGAAAATGCTCCAGAGAATCTAAAATTAATTGCACCAGAAATCCAAAAGGATATTGTATATGCGGTTGCAACATTAACAACTAAAAACATCATTATGGAACTTGGGAATGAAGTGTTTTCAATTTTAGTTGATGAATCTAGAGATATATTAGTTAAAGAACAAATGTGTTGTTCTACGCTACGTAAATAAGAAATGGTGCGTTGTCGAGAGATTCCTATCTATAATTCATGTTCCTGATACTACAAGTTACTCATTAAAAGGCTCACTCGAAGCTTTATTTTCATCACATGGCTTAAGTTTTGTAAAATTGCGTGGGCAAGGTTATGATGGTGCAAGCAATATGAGGGGAGAATTTCATGGACTTCGAGCATTGATTCAAAAAGAAAACAGCTCAGCATATTATGTGCATTGTTTTGCACATCAACTTCAATTAGCTTTAGTAGCAGTTGCTAAAAATAATGTTCAACTTGCATTGTTATTTAATACTATTCTGCGTCTGTTGAATACTGTTGGAACTTCGTGTAAATGCCGTGATCAGTTAAGAGAAAATCATGCTCTTCAGATTGTTAAAGCTATTGAAATTGGTGAACTTTCAACTGGTAAAGATTTAAATCAACAAACAAGTATGTCACGGCCTGGTGATACTCGATGGGGATCACATTACAATTCTCTAATTAGCATCACTTCGATGTTTGCATCAATAGTAGATATTCTTGATATTATTGTGCAAGATGGTTCGAATTGTGAACAAAGAGCTGAAGCATCTTCTTTGTTAGATTACATACAATCATTTGATTTTATATTCAGTTGTCATCTTATGAAACTTGTCTTGGGTATTACATCTGAATTATCACAGTCACTACAACAAAAAGAGCAGGATATTATAAATGTCATGACTTTGGTCAAGATTTTTACACAGATATTGCAACTTTTAAGAGATAGTGGATGGGACTCGGTACTCGAAAATGTAATTTGTTTTCGCATAAAGCAAAATATTGATGTTCCTGAGATGGACAAACCATGGATGGCTCATGGAAGGCCTCGACGCAGAACTCATAGTATGACTAATTTGCACTATTATAAGGTTGAGATATTCTATATGGTCATCGACTCACAACTTCAAGAACTGAATTGTCGTTTTATAGAAAGGACAACTGATTTGCTTTAGTGTGTAGCATGTCTTAATCCATCACCATCATTTTCCTCCTTCAATAAAGAGAAGTTAGTTCAGATGGCCTCATTTTATAAAGATGATTTTTCAGATGTTGAAATGGTGAAATTAGATATTCAACTTGAAACATATTTTTTGGATGTGACTTCTGATGAAGAATTTTCCAAGCTGAAAGGAATCGTAGATCTTGCACAACTATTGGTTGAGAAGAAAAAGGACATGATATATCCTTTGATTTATAAGCTTATTAAATTGGCACTTGTTCTACCAGTCGCAACTGCCACAGTTGAAAGAGCATTTTCTGCAATGAAACACATCAAAAATAGCCTTCGGAACAAGATAGGGGATCAATGACTTAATGATAGTTTGGTTACTTATATTGAAAAAGATATGTTCACAAATGTCAGCAATGAAGAAATTATTCAATGATTTCAAAATATGAAATCTCGTCGAGGACAACTCTAACAAGGTAATTTTAGAAAGAGCACATTTTTTTTAGATTTTATCTATGTTAGTTAATTTCATTACATCAGTTGTTAGTTACTTTCATTACATTGATAAATGAAATATTATATATAATTTGTGCCCCCTCCTAATTACCATCCTAGCTCCGTCCCTGCTCCTATGTTAATGTTAATTCCAATTCCAATGCTATACATTTTAATCCAATTGCATGAAAATAGATTATTACCAACTGCAGCTGTAGTCGTCGTTTTTGCCGTTCTGCGAAGGTCCACTGAACGACCAACTCAACTTTATTACTTTTTCATACCACCACTTCACACGCTACAGCACCCAAAACACTCATCGAACTTTCTATTTGCAAATCCTATTTTCGATCGGCGGGCCAAAATCCACCAGGAAGATTCGAATTCGAACGATCGAGGTATCCATCGATTGTGCTCGTTCCCGCGATCTCCCGACTTGATCTCCTTGCCCCACATTAAGATTTAACGTCCGGCTGGGGTCTAGGGTTTGGATGGACGCTTGCTCGCAAGGACGCAGCGTCTCGGAACATAACGGGGATGTGATCGGGAGGAAGGACAGATCTGGAGAGCAGAGCTGCCCATCGGCGGTGCTCGCGACGGGGTATCGGCTGTTCGATCGCCAGAGGTCGATTCACCAGATCATGGGCGGTGGCAAAGGTACACCTCTGAGATCGCAACATTGTTCCATTTCGGATTATGTCTCTCTTTGCGTGGGGCAGATTCATGCGTTACAGAAAGAAAAAGGCAGTTTTAGGGTAATTGTGGGTTCTTGAAGTCTTTTAGTAAGGATAAAATAAACTTGAGGCGCACTATGGAGTGCTTGAAATCTAGTTTCTTAAAATATGAGTATTATACACTTTCATAAAAACCTTTGTTACTTACCGATGTTTGTCGATCTTGCTTTTGTTCTGTTATACAACACCGTGTCAGAATCAATCGAGATAGAAACCACAACACTATTGACAATACTGCGTGCTTCACATGGCACGGTTATTATAGTCGTGTATGATTGGCAATGTTAGCTTGGCATTTATCCAGTAAGTTCCATTAACAAGTCCTTATAAATAAATTCAGAAATTCATAATGGGAACTGTCACAGGAATAAAATCTCAACTCTAATTTTTGAGATTAACCTATGCGGCGTTAGCTTCTCGCAAGCTAACCAGCTTTTTCCTTTGCGTGTAGGATGTACACCAGCACACCGATTAACCACGCCGCTAGAATACTCGTACACAATCACTCAAGCACAAGGACACAAGAGAAATTGGTACTAAATCCTCTTTGTATTGCAAGAGACTCACTCTGAGTGTGTTATCTATAAATGAGCTCTATCCCTCCTTATATAGACAAGCAGGGGGTATATGAAAGGACACCATTATTACATGTATAATGAATGCAAGGACTCTTAGTCTTCTACGGAGACCCTTCGTCTTCCGAGATGACTTTTCATGCGCCTTGGCTCTTCATCTTCCGTGCAATCCCTTCGTCTTTTACAACCGACGCCACGTTACCTGCTCCATCAGCATGCCATGTCGTCTGCCTCATCAACACACCATGTCATCATGCCACGTCATCAGTGAGCCCCACGCTACTACGTGGATGTTGCAACTCAAGCTTCATCAAGTGCTGTGGAACACTTGTTTGTGCCAAGGGGAACCCGCGGTCTACGACCTTCATGCGGTAAACCCCATCCTTAACTGTCCGCTAGCTAAGATGAAGTCCTCCATAACTTCATAATGTGACCATCGAACCACACGGACGTGCAATACCGATATTGCACGCTATTCCCGTACCTCGAGAGTTGGGGGTGTTATAGGAACCGCCCCCTACTCATCAATATCAGCCAGACTGAAAATTCCACCTCATGGGATGCAGATATGGTTTCTGGTTAGTTGAGATATTGCATGCAAATTTACTAAATAATCGGAATATATGTCGAGATGCAAACTTGGGTTTAGTATTACATCTTTGGCAGTAATCGTATGCCCAATCCATTAGCTTTAAAGCCGATAATTTGGGTGAAGAGGAATGACTTGATTGCTAACTGTAGGGCCAACACTAGCATGTTATCATCGGTTGGTTTTCCTAGTGTGACTTGAACATATTCCCAACAAAGCATACGTCTGTGATATATCATGTCCACATTTCTACAATCCGATGTTTCACATATTTTGATAATTAAGGAAATGCATAGTTATATTGTGGATCTCCATTATACAACTTCGGAAAAATTACGGGAAAGGGGTACACGAAGGAAATGCTATGTGCAACTTGACATTTTAATTCTGAGTACAAGCCGGAAGGAAGAGATACATGCTTGGGTAAAAGTGTAAAGGGGAAATTCCAAGTTCCAACTATTTCACGTCTTTTGCGTATTGGTTACTTGTTTGGACTTTGTTTCTACATGAATAATTGAGTTATATTGAGGAATACCTCTCCTTGCAAGTATGGACCCGACTTTGAATCGATGTCTGTCTATGTAATTAAAGGAAGCACAAAAGTAAGAATATGTAGCCTGTCTTAATAACAGATATATTTCCATATAATCTACTATGCGAACAATTATTTCTTATTTTCTTTTTGTGTAATTTCCTTTTTGTTATTTGTCGTCTAAGATTTCTTTTTTATATAAAGGAGTCGTGTGGCCTCTGAATAACTAATTCATTTCTTTTTTCTTGTTGAGGAGAACAATGGAGATTATAGAGCTAAAAGGAAGAACCTGCATATGTTTTTTATTGATTTGGAGAAGGCTTATGATTCTGTCCCACAAAAGATATTGTGGAGAGTTTGGAGAAGAAACAAGTACATGTCTTATACATTAACCTCATCAAAGATATGTATGGTAGTTAGGGATGCAAACGGACGGATACGAATACGGATATAGATATTACCATATCCTTATTCTTTTCAAAATATGGATACGGATACGGAAACAGATATCATACTTATATCGAAAATTGAATATCGTATCCTTAAATACATATACGGATTTGAAATCGGATAATCATGATTCGGATACGGATATTTAAGAAACGGATACGGATTATCCTATAAAAATATTAAGGGCCTCCTCATACTTTTAACTAGAATGATGTCTTTACGAACTTGTAATTGATGGATGACTAATCCTAAATTCAATAAACTTACAATGTTACATAATAAATAAGAAAATTAATTAAAATATTGAATGAAATAAATTGAAAAGTATATAATAAAATTGTACGATGACATACCTCTGTCTTCTTTCGTTTGAAATGTTTCCAATATTGGTAATTGTTGGAAAAAGTGAGTAATCTATTATTCCAAGGAACCCTAGTCTCTCTTATATAGAGAGAGACCTCATGGGTAAAGTACATAAGAGTCCAGGAAATAAACAGAAATTAAGAAACGGTACATAACATAATAACATAAGTATGTACATTCCCCCTCAAGGTGGAGCATAGATGTCTATCAGTCTCAGCTTGGAAGAACATCTCTGGAAGTGTCCTCTGAGCAACGACTTAGTGAATATGTCAGCAGTCTGATCCCCTGAGCTAACGTGAGATGTAGATATCAAGCCTCTCTGGATCATGTCTCTCGTGTAGTGGCAATTCACTTCGGTATGCTTTGTTCTTTCATGGAATGCTGGATTGTTGGCAATAAACAATGCTGCCTGGTTGTCACACTGAAGCTGCATGGGTAAGGGTACAATAATATGTAGATCTTCTAGCACAGCTCGAATCCACATCATCTCCGTGTTTAGTTGTGCCATGACCCTATATTCAGATTCAACACTGGACCTTGCCACAATAGTTTGTTTCTTGCTTTTCCAAGAAACCAGAGAGCTCCCAATAAAAACGGCGAATCCTGAAGTAGACTTTCGATCCTTAGGGCACCATGCATAATCTGCGTCTGCACATGCTGAAATAGATAAATCTGTGCCCTTTCGAAATAGCAACACTGAACCTGGAGAAGACTTTAGATACCTCAGTATCATGTATATGACATCCATATGAACTTGTCTTGGCTGCTCCATAAATTGACTCACCCGACTTACTGCAAAAGCAATATCGGGTCTAGTTATGGTGATCTAGAGGAGCTTACCCACCATCTCTCTATATCTTCTCTTGTCTACTTCTGCAGTGTCATCATCATACAGCTTCATGCTTGGATCCATAGGAGTACTCGATGGTCTACATCCAACCATGCTTGTTTCAATCAAAAAATCTGTAATGTACTTCCTTTGGGTCATCACCAGACCCTGTGCATTCCCGGCAAATTCTAACGCCAGAAAGTATCTTAGGATACCAAGATCCTTCGTGACAAACTGACAGCCCAGGAATGCTTTTGCCCTCTCTATTCCCTGTGCATCATCTCCTGTAACCAAAATATCATCAACATAGATCATGATGACAACCGTACCTGTAGAAGACTTCTGAATGAACAACGAGTGACCTGCATTTGATCTTTTGAACCCCTGTCGTTCAATCAGGTGGGAAAGCTTCTGGAACCACGCCCTTGGGCTCTGCTTAAGGCCATAAATCGCCTTGTGAAGTCTACACACCATATGCTTCTCCCCCTCAGCAGTGAACCCTGGTGGCTACTGTATGTAGACTTTCTCCTACAAATCTCCATACAAGAATGCATTCTTGACATCAAGTTGAGATATAGTCGAGTCACGTACCACATCAACTGATAAAAGAATGCAAAGAGCAGAGTGACGAGCCACTAGAGAAAATGTATCCGTATAGTCCACGCCATAGGTTTGTGTGAAACCTCTCGCGACCAGTCGTGCCTTGTAGCGATCTAGACTGCCATCGATATGGTATTTAACTGTGAATACCCACTTATAGCTAACAATGGATGCGTCAGGGGGAGCATTAACCATGGTCCATGTGCCACGAGACTGTAACATATCTTTTCTTCCATAGCCAGTCGCCAGCAATCGTTCTTCATAGCTTCTTGATAGGTCCGTGGTATGTCCACGGAAGACAAAGCTGCAACAAATCTCTGAGAGACACATGTGAGGCAATGAAGGACACCTGGGAAGTAAAAGGATAAGACACACAAGTCCGTTTCTGCTTTCGAATAGCAATGGGAATATCAAGGTCATTGTCCACTCTACTGGATGGTGTAGTCTCCTCCTGCAATGAAGAATCCTGCACATGTACCATATCTGACCCGTAAGTAGTGATGCCATCTGAACATACCTGAGACGTGATGGATGCCTGACGTAGCCTGAGCAGGACCTGACCGACGCTAGGAGGAGGAACATAGACATCATTGTTGGTAGTGGACGAGACCAGCCTGTCACCTGAAGGGGAAAAGTACATAACAGACTCAAAAAATGTGACATCAGCACTGACAAAATATTTCTTATTTATGGGGTCATAACAATAGCCCTTCTGAGTCTGAGAGTAACCTACGAAGACACACTTGACAGCTCTAGGAGAGAGTTTGTCAAGTCCAGGAGATAGGAGATGAATAAACGCAACAGTATCAAAGACACGAGGAGTAAGTGAGAATAATTCCTTATTAAGAAAAATGATAGAAAGAGGAATCTTCTCACCAAGGACAGATGATGGCATACGATTGACCAGGTAGCAGGCTGTAAGGATAACATCCCCCCAGAAAGTGATAGGAGCACAACTCTGAATAAGGAGGGCTCGAGTGATGTCAACATTGTCAAGAAGGTGACGATTCTTTCTTTCTACCATACCATTTGTTGAGATGTGTAAGCACATGTGGTTTGGTGAATAATACCCTTAGACGAGCGAAATTGAGCGAGAGACCGGGTGCAGAATTCCAATGCATTATTATCTGTACGAACATATTTGACAGTAGAAGAAAAAACATTCTACACTTCATTAATCAAATTTTTAATAACATCCCCTGCTTCAGATTTAATCTTTAAAAGAAAGACCCAAGATACACAAGAAAAGTCATCCACCACAACTAGATAAAACTTGTGTCCCTGATGATCAGGTACACAACTCGGACCCCAAATGTCAATATGAAACAACTCAAACGGGGAGCTACTGCTCCGTCTGACGAATAGGAAAGCTAGACTGATGATGCTTTCTCAACTGATATGTCACAACGAAATGAAGATCTGGGAGAGATCTGAGGCAAGAGATGTCGCATTTTCTGGAGCGGGAGATGGTCAAAGCGAAGATGCCAGATGTACAGAGACACTGGTTGGCGGAATGAGAAGAGACGCAAGCATAAGAGTTCCGGACCAGTCGATAGAGACCATTTTGCTCAGAGCCACAACCAATCACCCTGCATGTTAGTATGTCCTGAAAAATAAGAAACGAGGGGTCAAATATAGCACGGCAATGCAAATCCTTCGTAATCTGACCAATAGATAACAAATTCATGGAGAACTCATGAGCATGTAGAACATTCTGTAGATGCATAGAAGGTGATAAGAAAACCTTCCCCTGTCCAACAAGGGGAGAATGAGTACCATCTGCTATCAGCATTGAGCGACCATGTGGGATGTCCGCTAGGACTCAAGTCTCTCTATCCCGACAGAGATGATGGGTGGCGCTAGAATCTATAATCCAATCAGATAGATCATAATAGGATGTAAAGGCAGTAGCATTACCCGAGGTACTAGCAGCGGCAGTGTAGCAGCAACATCTGAAGGTCCACTTGAAGAATCAGTAGATGATTGTGGCATAATATAACGTAGACGTGCCACAAGATCTTCGAAGCGGTTATCTGCAGTGGATGCTGACTGAGGCAGTACATGCTCGCTGATGCTGGAAACCCATGCTTAGAGTAGTATGTATCCTTCGAGTGGCCTGTGCGATGGCAGAACGAACATGGCTGGCGAAAGCGGCCTCCTCGTCCACGACCAGAAGACTGACCACCTCTCCCATGCGATACTGCCATCGCCGATGGGGGTGGAGTAGACGTGCTGGAAGAAACTGATATGCGACTGAGCCTTCGGTAAACGTCCTCCATAGGAGGAATGATTGCATCAGCCATTATCTGAGAGCGGGCTGCCTCGTACTCAGGATCGAGCGCTGCAAGTAGTACGCCCACCATGGTAGCATTCCGAAATGTCTTCTGCTGCTCCGGAGTCGCCGTGAGTGGTATGGTACTGTATAATTTCTCGAACATCCCTCTCAGGGACGTGTACAATGAGTGAAGTGGCCGGCCATTCTGCTTCATCGTGAATATATCATGTTGGAGCTGTAACATCTTGGTCTCGTTCCGCACTTGGGAATACGTAGCGGCCAGAATATCCCACATTGCCTTGGCAGTGGGCTGATGGAGGACGTCATTGGCAATCTCCATCGACAGTGTGCCTGACAGCCAAATCTTGGCATAAGAATCATCAACCTCCCAAGAGGCATAGATCCCAGTCTTCTCTCCCGGCTCATCCTCGGTAAGTATATGCTTCTTACCGTTCGACTTCATGAGACTCATGAACTGCATCGCCCAGAGCTCATAGTTTGTCCCGTCCATCTTGACTATTGGCGCATGGCCTTTGAAGGTGCTTATGGAGGGCATATCGACTTTGTTCTCTGACATGTCGTCGTAGATGAAGAAATAGGGATTGTAGACCAGAACATGTGTCTACAAAGACTTGATCGGATTTGAGTGCATATGTAGACGTTACGCTCTCAAATCCATGGAGATATAACGACAAATGAAAGAGGGGGCGTCGGCGTGGAAGGAAGGGGAACCCGGCGGTGAGGGTCCCCTACCTTGGGCTTCAATCGACGGAGTACAGAGACAGGGATCAGCGACGAGACAAGGAGCCTGGCGGTAAGGAGAGGCTGTGGTGGCGAGGCGGGGGCCCTACGACGAGGAGAGGGGGCCCTATGACGACAATGGCGGAAGGGTGGTGGAGGGGAGAGATGGCGGCGGCGGTGGAAAGAGCCTAGGGTTAGGGTTAGACCCTGTGCTCTGATACCATGTTGGAAAAAGTGAGTAATCTATTATTCCAAGGAACCCTAGTCTCTCTTATATTGAGAGAGACCTCATGGGTAAAGTACATAAGAATCCAAGAAATAAACATAAATTAAGAAACAGTACATAACATAATAACATATGTCTCTCTCTACAGTAATACTGTAACATTGTAACCAACTAATAAGATAAAGATGATACAATATATTTCATGAAATGACATTATGATAAATTATAAAAAATTATTACCTTTTTCTGACATTTCATGATGAGGTACAATTTCGTGTCAATGTGACATTGAGGCATGCAAAATATTTGTAAAGCTAAAATATTAATGAAAATATGGATAATACGGATATCCGTATCCATATCTGCGAAAAACATATACATCCGTATCCGTATCCAAAAAAATCTATAATAGTATCCGTATCCGAATCCGTATCCGCAAAAAATATTAAAAACTAGTATCCATATCCGTATCCGTCAAAATCCGATAATGTATATCCGTATTCGCTTAAAAGCGGATATGGTAGCGGACGAATACAGATATATTTACAACCGATTACATCCCTAATGGTAGTGCTTCATATTGTGTAAGGATACAATTTGGGAAGACTGACTATTTTGACATCAACATTGGTCTGCATCAAGGTTCAGCGTTGAGTCCATCCCTTTTTACTTTGATTATAAACAAGTTGACAAGTCACATTCAAGATGAGATACCTTGGTGTATGTTATTCGTCGATGATATTATGTTGATTGATGAGACTAGAGACAGAGTAAATGAGAAGCTTGAGTTCTGGAGACATGTATTTGAAACTAAAGGATTTCGTATAAGTAGGGCTAAGGCTGAATATATGACGTGTATTTTTGATGGAAGCTGTTGTAGTATATGCATCATGTGTAGATGGTTAATTGATTCCCTCCAGGGTCCAATTACCACTTTCAATGGTTTAGTCGCACATCTACTATTTATGGGATTTGGAGAGTTAGTGCGGACTATATAAGAAGCTCCACATCCATTGTACCAGATGAGAAAAGCTAATGAAACATCAACCCTTTTGAGGCATTCTCCTATGGTTTCATCCTGCTCCTTAGGGAGTAGGGTTCCATATAAAAATCTCAGTATTCTTCCATGTTCTTTATTCTTTATCTCTGATATTACGCTTCCGCATTCTAGTTTTCCACACGGTATCAGATTGGATTCGATTCTCGAGGAGTTATTTTTCATCATTTGTTCAAGATTCGGTTTTGACGTTTTATTCTTGAAGATTATTATGTCTGGGATTGTTCAAGTTCAAGTTCTAGGGTTTTTCAGAAGCCCTAACTACGCTATTGATTCCAGAGCAGTTTGAAAGTTTAGGGTTTATGTTGAAACCCTAATTTTTTGCCCAGCAAGTAGATTTCTTATTTGAAGATTATGTTTAAGATATCGCGAGGGTTTCTGAACCCACGCCGACATTTCCTGTCCAAAAGTCTCCAAGTCCAACATCTTGTGCGACCTCCCATCAACTTTGTATATAAGATCTTCCTCAGACGATGCTCTCATTTCCATCATGACACATAAGCTCCTCTCCAAAGCTGCCTCAGTGTAAGAGGCACTTCTAGATGATGATGTTGATAAGATCTCGCGCAATACCTCCATGCACACTCCAACATTAGGTCTTTATCCATCAGATCTTCAACTCGCACGTCCTCAGCCCCCATTGAAGCTTCGACGTAAGAGGCACGAGGCCCTCATCTTCTATAGGCAGCAATGTTGCCATCATCTCCGAGACTCCTTAGCAGTAGCGGCGACGAGATCCTCCAAGCTCGAGGCACCTCCTTGCATGAGTGATACTCCTTTTTGATCCAAGGCAGAAGAGGAGATCTACCTTCATTCGATTAGCCCTCATGCTCCTTCTAGGCGGCGGCGACTCTCTGAAAGAGAGTTCCATTTTTCGTAAGATGGGTTCCCACGAGGGAACCCTAAATAGCTTCAGAACTCATTGCAAATTTTTTATTAAAAATTTTGTGAAGGCTTATTGGGCCCACTGCCAAGATTTATTAAAAAGGAGGGGAGAGGAGGGCCAAAGGAAAAAAGTTCGTGATTTAAAATAATGGTGCGTATAAAAAAATCATACGTGGACAAAAGAGAGGGAGTCAGCTATAAAAAAGGGGAATAACTAGGAAAAAAGAAAGAAAAGTTGAAAAAAATATTGAGATCTGCTTATTGTTTTTTTGGTCCTACCCATCTTCATATCTTCTCCCAACATAGCTAATGTCATCATTTCTAACCAATATGGGAAAATGAGAGTATTGTGTAGAGTTCTATGGCTCATATTTAGATTCTTCAGTCCATATGCCGTGTCAGATTTCATACTCTACAGTTTAGATTTAGACTTGACATTCAGATTGGTTCTGAGTCTTCATTATGATGCGCACATGTCTGTGATCATTATTTATGTGGTCTTTGTATTTGGTCTCAGAGTTTTCATGTGATTCATGTGATCATTATTCATGTAATCATTATTTATGTGATTCATATGGACTCCAAAGTAGAGATCCCATTCTCTATGCCATTGTGGGATAAGGTTTTCATGTAGTTTCATAGGGACTCTAGAGCAACTATCCTATTCTCTGAGCCAGTATGGGAGAGACCCGGTTCTCTGACGAGGAGACTTTCAGACTCCATTCTCCAGTGACTGTGGATTCCGATGTGGATGTTTCCATAATTTTTTCAGTTCGGCCCTTCAGAGATGGAGTAGTTGTCATATGATGCACAATCTTCTACATGTGGTAGACCAGAGTACTCTGACATGGATACTCATTCCAGTTTCAGTGACTCTGAAAGACAATACAGAGCACATATTCTCTGACGGGGAGACCTAGTTCAACTCACTCCACCCTTATTGTTCCTCCTCATCTGTACAACATGAGAAGCAATATCCTCGACAACAACCGACAATAGAGTATGCATTGAGTTGATATTGTCTGTAGTGCCTTGTATTGTGAGTTTGAGATTTCTTTCTATGTGTCCAAACCGAGCATTGCATGTTCCAGCTTCTTGGGGTATATGCTTCGTGTGTAGATGAGTAATCGGATCCCTCCAGGATCTAATTACCACATGCAATGGTTTAGACCCACATCTACTATTTGTGGGGACTTGGAAAGTCAGGGGGGGGGGCTATATAAGAAGCTCCACACCCATTGTACTAGATGAGAAAAATTAATGAAAATATCAACCCTTTGAGTTGTTCTCCCGTGGTTTCATCCTGCTCCTTAGGGAGTAGGGTTCCACGTAAAAATTCTGATGTTATTTCATGTTCTTTATTCGTTATCTTTGATATTACGCTTTCGTATTCTAGTTTGCCACACAAGCAATGATGAAGGAATCAATGTGAAGATTGGTCATGATAACATTCATAAGAAAGATTCTTTTAGATACTTGGGATCTATTTTGCAACATGGTGGGGAAATTGATGGAGATGCTACTAATAGAACAAATGTATGTTGGCTACAGTGGAGAGGAGCCTCTGCTATTCTTTCTGATAAGAAAATTCCTTTGAAAATCGAAGGAAAGTTTCACAAAGTAGCTGTGAGACGTGCTGTGCTTTATGGATCTGAATGTTGTCCTGTGAACCATAGACATGTGCAGAGAATGATAGTAGCATAAATGAAAATGGTTAGGTGGATGCATGGTCACACACGTAAAGATCGGATTCAGAATGATGCAATCAGAATGAAAGTTGGTGTAGCTCTAATCGAGGATAAGATGCGAGAACATCGTTTAAGGTGATTTGGCCATTTGCAAAGGAGGTCAGCCGTTGCACCGGTGAGGAGATGCGAGTTTTGGGATGTTGAGCTGGCTAAGAGTGTGTGAGGAATGCCCAAGAAGTGTTGGAATGTAACTATACGAAGGTATCTTAGTTTTTTGGATCTAAGCCCGATAATGACCCAAGGTAGTTTTGAATGGAGACAAAGAATCCATGAAGCTGACCCTACTTAATGTGGGAAAAAGCTTTTTCTGTTGTTGTTGCTGCATGGTTAGAGCGAATGATGCTATACCATAGTTCTTGTATCCCCATACATTGGCCTCTTCTTTTAACTCGTCAGATCTCGCACATGCATCGGATCTCTACCTCTATTTCTGCATCCTAGGGGGACCGCCTAACAGTGCTTGGGCCCCGATAGTGCCCATTAACACAACCGCTAGAGCTCGATAGTGCCCAACACCGCCTATACCTCCGAAAAGATACCTAATGATGCCTTGCACTGCCATGTAGGTCTTGTATGGCCGACGATGCTCCTCGGGTCATGTAGGCATCTTCGCGGTGCTCCTTATGTTGATTTTGCTGCAATCCAGAGTGATTTCGATTAGTTAAATCTGATTCATCTACCTTGTATCGACATAATTGATGTGAAATGTTATACTCTCTGCATACGTAACCTATTCCCTACATGACCTTATAGACAACAAAATCAGATTGTTCTATCACCCGATCGTGTCCTTCTCGATATCTTTCATTTGCCATGACAGTAGAGAAGGTTGATATGCATTAATCGCTAGCTTTTGTAGCATTCAAAGGCCTTTTGATCGACTGGAACTATGATACTTGTCATCTTGGGAAGCATCATTATACCTAATTTTCCCCTGTCGCCAGAATCGTAGCAACACTTCTTTGTTTGAGTTGTTGCATTTTGATATTCAGGGTCTCATTCACGTACTTGATCACCAAAGACACTTGTTCTATTTAGTTGCAATCGATGATTTTTTCCATACTTTCTTAGGTCTTTCTGATGGAAAATAAGTTCGAGGTTGGATCTATTATGAAAATTTTTATAATTGAAATGAAGAATCTCTTTCTATTGTTGTCAAATATGTTCTCTATGATAATGCTTTGGAATTTTGTATTAGTCACTTATCTTATTTTTTCAAGTCTCTTGGGATTCTCCATCGTACATCATGTACCTACACTTCTCAGTAGACTGAGGTTGTCGAGCAAAAAAATTGTCATCTCTTATATGTTACTATGACTCTCATGATAGTCTTTAACTATGTGACAATAATGTGGCAATGAGAGTGTCATACTTGTCTCTCCACTCAACATCATGACCTCTTTCATATTTTAAGGAATAGGTATGTCCTCGTGTCCACCAAACTGACGTATTATGCAATCTTGAAAGTAATGCTCAATGATGTGGAAGTATATTATGGGCACCCATGACCTATAAGAGCCCTAGCCATCGAAGCAATGTAGTGGCTACGTGCCAATGATATCGGACCCATAGGGCAACCACAATGTTTGCATGGATAATATTTAAAAAACACATCACTGATAAAATGTAAAAGTTATGGATTTTAAAAATTTTCCCCACATAAAAAATTTACATGCTCCCAAACTGTATGGCAAAGGCATTGCGGTACGGTTGCACGATGTGCGTGGGTTGTTTGTGATGCTCAAATGTCACAAACCGTAAGAGTCCCGACTACTTCCCATGTTACTATGTTCTCTCTCTAGTTATTGGCGTAATGTGTGGGGAGCGCTCCTATGCCCATAGCTGAAATAGTGTAATCGAAGCGCACATATCCTTAGTGCTGACATGATATATCCATCTCATATCAAAGATATAAAAATTGATGAAGCGTTTTCCCACTTAAGTAGGGTCGGCTACATGGATTCTTGCTCAAATCAATGTTGAAAGATCCAACTATTTTTTCGTTGGTTATTGGCTACCTAACACACCCACCACAAGGAAGGATTTGAACCATGATCTTTTTGGTGGTAGGCACACCACACTACCACCTGTCAAGTGAAGTGGGTATAACCACATAGCAAAGATGTTTGTACAAAAAAGCGAGTGCAATTCAATGTGCTAGCAAAGTCAAGATCATATAGGAGAGTGTATAATATGGGAAATCAATGATCCAAACTTGTCGTTGAACAAAACACCACCCAAAAGTTGTAGGATATATGCTTGAACATATCTTTATGGTTTCTCTTCATTGGCGTAGTCTGCTAGTTGATCAAAAAAATTGAACAACCATGTCTACAATCTTCGTCTCGAAAGGTCTCACTCCAAGTAACTATTTGTAGACATCAACCCACTTTTGCTCAGTCATTGTCACCCTTGTCACATCTGGGCCATTAACTTCCTCATCCATCGTCATCTCTCTGCATATGAAAAGTGTGTCTCCGCTCGCCATCACTCCATTAAAGCTATAGTGAGGTGCCATTCTAGCGAGATGAAATCTAACTTTGTGACTCTTGCGAACTCGCTTGTACCACTTATGGACGAATGTGGTAGTCCAATGGAATTCGTTGGACAAAAGACTCCCGTTGTTGGCATTGCAACCATGAAGTAGTCTGTAAAATTTTATAACAAATTCCACGAGTTATAAATGGAAACGATTAACATGTTATGTCAGAGCTGAGTCATCAATGGGACCCAGATCCACCTGCAACTAACAAAATCATTGGACATATATAAGGGAGTGGAGAAAAGAATGAAGTGTTAATGTATTCCACATGTCTAGGGTCTCTTGTATAGAGAGAAGACCCTAGAGAGTAAATAAAGGAGAAAATACATGAATGCCCCCAAAGGGTTGCTAGGTTGAAATAAAAAATATAATGGTGTGTGTGGTTGTCGAGTTATCTGGGGGCGAGTAACATGTTTTTGTGTTTTGGTGTTTGGATAGAGGGTTTGGGGTTGAGAAGGTTTGTTGTGATGTGATTGCATTGAAGTTTGAAATAGTGAGCAGTTATTGTGATGCGATTATACTGAAGTTTGGAAAAGTGAGTAGAAGTTGAATATTTTATAACTTTAGAAGATATAATGGTATAATATATTATTTTTTGGTGGAATGGATGAAAGAGAAATGATTTATTTAATGTATTAAAAGAGAGAGGGAGTGGTCCCCGCATGGAGGAGGTAGAAATATGGTTATTGGGGGGTAACCCCCCCAAGAGGGAGGTAACCTCCCAACCGAATGCCACCTAATAGTATTTCTAACCATGGTTTGAAAAAACACGCCCCAAGACGCAGAGGCGCTCGAGGAAAAACGAGATGGAGCCAAAGAACCTCGAGGCGACTGCCTCGGACCCCATGGCTGAGGCGTGCACCTCGGATGCTTGAGGCGGTCGAGGCGAGGCGATCGGGAGGGGGGAGAGGTGGGGGGGAGGCGCAAGGTGAGATGTTAGGGATCTTTTCAAGTATTTTTTAAAGAAAATAATTAGTCTTATTGGTATTTTTAGATGTTTATAAAGGCCTAGTTGTTGAGTATATATTTATGCAAGATGAATGCTTAAATTTGATCTCTTTCATATGCATATTTACCATTAACATGTCCAATTATTTCAATGAGCTCTTGCTATTGCACCCTTAAACATATAAGGAACAACGCGTGGATTCGAATACCCATATAAGGAAAGATTTTGAGACGGGGGTGCTGCCCCCTGCAACCCCCGCATGGGGGGGGGGCAACCTGGGGGACATCAGACCATTCTCCTTCTGGGTTCAGTAGAACATACGGTTAGGATTCAAATCATATGATTCATATCAACAACTTGGATATCTTTAATGACAACTATAGCCACTCCCTTTTTGATAAATATTTTAATGATAGTTATAGACAATGATTTCCTTTTGATTGGTCCGAAATTAAGTAGAAAAGTTTATGGCATTGACATATCCTTTTTTTCATGTTCCTATCTTCATAATATCATCATATATTACATTGCTATATATTATATGTTTGTCAGATTAGATTATTTTACCAATAAATATATTTATTATACATGCTGTAATTATTTCCCTATACAAACTAAGGCTTACGTCTTGACTGTCTCGAGGCTACACCTTACCTCGCTTCCAGGGAAAATGCCTTGTTCCACTTTTTATTTTTTCAAACTTTGTTTCTAGCATCCCCCTCAAGTTGGAGCATATCTGTCGATCGTGCCCAACTTGGAAAGTTGGAAACCAAAGATAAGAGGCGCTTCTTGGGTAGAGCTTTAAGATGTCTGCAAGCTGAAGTTCAGTAGAGATGTATGGAGTGGCAATCATTTCTCCTCGTATTGCATCACGAGTGAAGTGACAATCCACCTTAATGTGTTTGGTCCTCTCATGAAAAATAAGATTTGTGGCAATGTACATGATTGGGGTATTGGAGTAACAACTAGAAATCCAAGATCCTGTAGGAAAGAGACAAGCCATGTGATCTCACATATGGCTTAGGCCATCGCCCTGTATTCTGCTTCTGCACTTGATCTGGAGACTACTGGATGTTTCTTGCTTCTTCAAGTAACTAGATTGCTCCCAACGAGCATGATGTAGCTTATAGTGGATCGACGATCCTCATATGAATTGGTGTAGCTAGCATTAGTATAGGCAGAAACATTAGTGTGACCATTGTTCCCACAGAAGAGTTCACATTTGGGAGATTCTTTCAAGTATCGAAGGATAAGAAGTACATCATGCCAATGACTATAAAGAGGCTCTCCATGTATGGCTGGCTCTGCTTACAACATATGATATATTACGCCTAGTAACAATGAGATAAAGAAGTTTACCTACTAAGCTTCTATACTATGTAGTAGCCTTAAAGACATGATCAATGTTCGTGGAATATTTCCTCACTTTTGCGGGATACCAGAAGGTTTGCACCCAAATAGTCCACCCTCAATCAGAATATCACGGTAATGGGAGAGATGAAGTCCCTATGTAGTGCATATTACCTTAACGTCCAGAAAGCGACGAAGTTGACCAAGATCCTTCATGAAAAAAGCCTCATGGAGGAATTTCTTGGTCTCTGAAATGTCGGCCTCGTCGTCTCCAGTGACGACCATATTATTATCATAAACAACAAGAATGACTGTGCCAGTAGATCGTTGTCTAATGAAAACAGAGTAGTCAGATGTCCTCGGAAATATGAGAGTGGTGATCTCAGTAGTTTATCCGTTAAACCATGCCCTAAGGCTCTGCTTCAGGCCATTAATGGCCTTACCTAGTCTATATACACACACTCTCCCTCGATTATGTAGCCCGACGACTGCATCATATACACCTTCTCGAGGCCACCATAGAGGAAGACGTTCTTCACAGTAAGTTGAAATAGACCAAGCCTTATTTGAAACAACAAAAAGAATGATGTGTATGGACCTAGGTTGCAAAAGCCGGTTGTTGGTACTCGGTCGGTCGGGTCACTGACTAAGGATTAATCAACAGTCAAGTGACTAATCGGATTTAGTCGAACTTTAATCGGCTTTGAATTTTGTGATTATTTTAAATATAGTAACTCATTTTTATGCATATATTTACATACATTTTGTACATTTTTATACTATCATAATAAATACAAGAAGCAATTGAATTTAAATAAAACATTAAGCATCGTAATAAGTTTGCTTGTAAAAAAAAGAAAAAAAACATAAAAAGTATGGTATCTCCAAGCAAAAAAATTGATTGACTAGTGTGCCTAATCGAAATTAGTTGGTACTCGGTCACCCCACTGACTAGACTAGTCGGACCTACTAGTCGGGTCAGTCAAGCGACTTTTACAACACTAGTATGGACCCCATTCTGGCAACTGAGGGAAGGTCTCAACATAATCAATCTCATAGGTTTATGTGAAGCCTTTGACAACTAATCTAGCTTTCAATTTGTCAATGGACCCGTTAGGTGACTGTTTGGTCGTGAAAATCCATATGCAAGCCATATGTTGAACTCCTAGGAGGCATGATAAAAGATCCCATGTGCCCCTCACGGCTTCAAATTTCAACGGAATTCAGTCGAATTTCTGTCGAATATCGATATCCTGTCAAAATCGAAATTCGACCGAAATGACCGAAATATGGGGGCCCTAGTGCAAAAAATGTCCGAAATGACCAAATTTCAGTCAAAATTCGACCGAAATTCCGTTTCGGTCAGTCACCGAAATGGTGTCCGAAACCGACATTTAGGGCCTTGGTCCCTGGAGGTAAGGACATCCATCTCCTCATCCATCACATGTCATCAACCCTGGTCTTGCATTGCACTATGATGATCTTTGAGGATTGAAATAGCATTCAGGGCATCTGCAAACATCTTGTCACATCTAGATAAACTATCAGTAGAAGTAAAATGTGACTTATGGTGAAAAGTACACCTCTTTTGCTTGTAGAGACTAGAGAGCTATTGGAAGCTCATCAGGTACATCTAGGGCAGCTGTGGTGGGAGCACTTGAAGATGGCATATTATCCTGCATAAAAAAACATGCAATGGAACAAACACATGTGTAGTGGTGTGCTTGTGAGTATATACGATTGGTTGAGGAGGACAATCCAAATGGATGTCACACATAGCTTGTGCAAAGAAGTTGGTTCGCTTAAAAAAGTGATATCTGTAGACACATAGTATCGACGAGACGATGACTAACTGGATCATAGCATTGATAACCTTTCTAAGTATGATAGTACTCATGAAAATCACATTTGATGCCCGTAGATGACAATTTGTCAACAACTTGAAAGTTGTGAACAAAAGTAATGCACCCTAAATTTTGCAAAGGTAAAGGAAAGGCATACTCATTAGAGTAGAGTAAAGAGAGCAAAGTCCCCCTTTTAGGATAGAAGAGGGAACCCTGGTGATGAGATGGACCACGGTAAGAATGGCAATAGTACTTTGGAACATTCATTTGAGTAAGAAGCGATTGGGCAATGTTAAGCAAGTGATGAATTTTCCTTTTTGCTACTCCATTCTGTTACGAGATATATGCATATGATGTTTGATGAACAATCCATTGAGAGTTGAAGAAAGATGTCAAGTCATGTTGTGTGAACTCAATGGCATTATCGGTTTGAAGAATTTGAACCAATGTTCACTAAATCGGCCGCACAAGCCGCATATGCGGCTGCATATGCCTATACGGCATGCAAACCGCACCGATTACATGAATCACTGCAAAAACTGCCCTCTCCGCATATGCGGCCCGCATATGCCCCGCATATGCTCCACATATCCCGCATATGCTCTGCATACTGCTCCCGCAGTTCCAACTTTTCAATCTTCTCATGCAGGTCCTTAATTCCGTAACTTTGCCTCTTCCTTCATTCAATGGTAAGAATATGACATGCATTTCTATTTAATTGCAATGCATTATATCATTATGTATATGCAATCTTTTATGTTTTTCTCATGTATTGATTTCACTCGTATATGCAATGTATCGTCGAATATTTTTTATATATGTCGATTGAGGTTTTGCTAATGTAGTGCATGTATGTATATTGAAGTTTTGTTATTACGAATCATATAATGTGTGAAGTTTTTATGGTAACTGTTTTTTTGTAACTAAATATGAGGCAATTAAAAGCATATACACACACCCATTTAGCATCAACTATTTTCTTAGATCTTCTTTAACTCCACTTAAATACTTATATTCAGTGGTAATGTTATTCATAGATATATATTTATTTTAAATTAAAAATTAGAAAACCGCGTAGAACCGCATATACCCCGCATATGCCCCCGCATACCGCTTATTCAGTATTCGGTGACCAGTCCGAACGCATACGCAACCGCTTTCCTGAACCTTGATTTGAACCATGGCCTCAAATTTCAGCGAAATCTGGTCGAATTTCTGTCAAATATCTATATCTAGTCGAAATCGAAATTCGACCGAAATGACCAAAATATGGGGGTCCTAGTACAAAAACGACCGAAATGACTGAAATTTCGGTCGAAATTCCACCGAAATTCCATTGAAATTCTGTTTTGGTCGGTAGCGAAATGGTGTCCGAAACCGACATTTAAGGCCTTGATTTGAACACATGTAGAAAAAGAGGCTTTGCCATATTGAAAAAAATTTCTGACAATTTTCATGATCTCCGGACGATCTTTTATTAGGTACACACAAGAAGATCTACTATAATCATCCACAAACACAATAAAATAACATATGATCCGGAAAAGAAGCTCGATGATGTTTTTCGAATTCACACGTCTCGTACTGAAAGGGCTTCGGAGCAGAGAGTTCTGGAAACATCATGGAGAGAGCCTAGGCAAAAAGATGCCCAAGGCGTAGATGCCATAAGAGCGGGTCCTCAAAGATGGATGCATCACTAACAAACTATGAATTCAATGGGAGGTCAAGATAATAGATGCCATTCTTCTTATGTCGCCCACCAAAAAACTGCCTCGTTTTGATGTCCTTAAAATAGCAACAGAATTCATCAAATATCACATGACAATTAACCTCAACATATATCTTATGAACAAACAATAGTCTGAGAGGAAAAATAGGAGCACAATGAACTCCAAACAATCATAGCTTGGAGGAGAACTCCATCGTTCCAAAGATAGTAATAGGTGAGTGAGTTTCGTTGGCTACTCGTTCCAACTTTACAGAGGAAGAAGGTTCAAAGAAGGCTAGTAGTCTACCTTCTCCGGTCAATTGAGTAGAAGCTCCAGAGTCAATGATCCAAACTAAAGTAGGAGTGATGGGGGAGTTGGCTACTGTACCTAAAGTAATAGCAAGAGCAACAATGGTCGTCTCATTAGAGGAAGTGGATACAGGATTCTGAAGAATCTTACATCAGACGAGAGTAATCTGCATCATTGCTATGTACCATCTTTCCAATGGAGTTTGTAGTAGTAGACATCTCTTCCACATTATAGGCGTCCTCATAGGCATTATTGGCATGATAAGGACGTACATTAAAATTCTGCCGGCATTGTTCGGACGGATGGTTCCAGCAACCACAATGAGTGCATTGTGGAACTGAGTAGTAGAATTTCGCCCATGGCCACGACCGTAGTTACGTCTACGTCTAAAGTCTCATCCACGACCTCGACCACGTCCTTCTCGAAAGCTATATCGTCCTCATCTCCTAGATGATGTGACATGTGCAGAATTCTCTGCTAAAGGTAAGGTAAGATGTTGTACAACAATTGTCTCTAGTTCCTCAAGATGCCCAAAGATGACCTTCATCGTTGGTAGTGTATCTGATATCAGAAATTGCTCCTTCACTGCATGATATCGAGAATGCAAGCCATCAAGAAAGCGATACACCTGCTAGTCCAAGCGTTCTTGTACTGTTTGGTACAACATGAGGGTTGAAAGATTGCAAGCTCCTCATACAGACTAGTAAGATGCATCTAGTACTTAACGAGAGTAGAATCATCCTGAGATGCTGACCATATTCGCCCATAGATGTCTGCAAGACCTGACTTTGTCGTCTTCCGGGAGTATGTCTGCTCATGATCTTCCCACACTTCCTTGATCGTGTCCTTGTAAAGGAGATTCGATGCAATATGTGCTTCAACACTGTTGATCATCTAATCGATAACCTGGTAGTTGTCTGCCAGCTAGTTGTCATAGTCTATGTCCTTCTCATCTGGAGGAACTTTAGTCAGGATATGATCTTTTTTGCTGACCACCAATGAACACCATGAGAGAACGAGACTAAACACAATTCTCGGTGCCCTTGAGTTTTATAATAATGCCTTGTGCCATGTTTGTTGATAAGGACTTTGTTTCAGTAGTAGATGTCATGGTGGTCAGATATAGAAATCAAGAAGACGTTGTGGTTGATCCAGTATGCATACGAGGGCTGAGAAGTGCTCTAAAACTCACGTTTGGGCATGCAGAAGGTCTGGAAATGTATTTCTCAACAGATCAAGAGGTCCTCGGGGGTCTGAGCAGAGCATTAATAGGAGGTTGAACGGTGCCTTGGAGGGCTAGGCAGTGGTCGAGGAGGGCTGGGCTGAGACCTAGCAAGCTTGAGCGGAGCCCAGCACCCTTAGCGAGGTGTAATAACTGCTTGAAGGGGTTGGCGGCGCACCTACAGGGGCTGGCAGTGCACCTAGAATGGCTAGAAGTGGCTGCAACACTCCTAGAAGGTGCAACAACCACTGCACACGGGTGGGAGGACCTTGTGTGGGGCCTTAGATGAGGAAAGAGGGCCCAGACAAACGCTTAAATATCGAGAGAGGCTTGGAGGTGGCAGCGTGATGGTTTAGGTAAGAACTCCGGTCCAAGACCATTGCACAAATACCAAATGGAGAAAAGAATGAAGCGTTATTGTATTTCTCAAGTCTAGGATCTCTTATATAGAGAGAAAACGTTAGCGAGTAAATAAATGGAAAAGTATAAGCAATGTTCACGAAATCGCTCTGAGCGACCGCATATGCCTGAGCGGACCCCCTACCATACCGCATACGTGAAGCCCTTCATTAAGTGCCCCATGTTCTTATGCAACCATCATATGCGGGCTGTACGACCGCATATGCAGACTGAGCACCCGCTTTTTGATTTTTGGAGCTTGACCGGGTTGTTGGATCCAGATCTATGAAAAAAGGTGACTCGATACACCGATTCCCCAAGAAACCCATTACCCCGATCTAGGGCTTCCACCTACAGAATCCCTATACCCCGATCGATCTCCTCTCTATCCCCCTCAAGCGACTCCCAACTCCTCCACCTCCTAGTTGCGCCTCCACCGTTGCCTGGAAGCCCCCCCGCCTCTATGTAAGGGTCCTCTGCCTCCATCTCCTCCGTGTGAGGCTCCACCACCTTTGTGCGAGAGGCTCCTCTGCATGTAGTTCCTCCGTGCGTGGCTCCTCGGCCGGCCTCCATCTCCTCCATGCGAGGTTCCTCTACCTCCAGCTTCGTCGTGTCCGTATGAAGGTATTCTTAGTTCCCCTTTTCTATAATTTTTGGCTATTTTTCATGCATTCGATGCGTATTCAAGTGTATCAAAGCACATATAAAGGATATGTAGATTTGATCAGAATTTCAGTTTGTTTTATTTAGTATTGCTGTTGTGATTTGATATATGGTGATTAGATTGTTTGTTATATATTGGAGGAAGATAATCAAATTATTAGATATGTTTTGCAATCTACATACTCTTGAACTCGAATTCTTAAGAAATACTCTGACTGGATCTTAAACTATTTTTTGTTTGATTTGATCATATTCCGAATTTAAATTTTTAACATGTTTTTTTATTTAGAATTGTTGTGATTTGATTTAAGGTGATTAGATTATTTGCTACATATTTTGGTGATTGTTGTCAATTATTATATGTGCTAACTTTTATATTGAAGTGCTAATTTTTCTAATTTTGTATGTATTTATTTATTTTATATAAAAAATAAGAAATCACGTAGAACCACATATACCCCGCATATGCCTCCGCGTACCGCTTAATCGCAATTCAATGACCTGTTCGAACGCATATGCATACTGCTTTCCTGAACCTTGAGTATAGGAATGATCCCGAAGGGTTTTGCAAGGCTGAAATAAAAAAGAACATAACAACATTTCTTTCATAGGGTTTTTTTACCATAATCACGTTAGTTAGGAATATTCCTCCAATTATATTTTTGAAATTTCGTCCAGGTACATATATGTTAGATCGAACTACTGAATATGTTATATTTGATGTACCTTTTCAGGTTAGTAGTAGTCCCCATCGTTTTGTCTCGTTTGTTGATTAGCCAAGCACAAAAGACAAGCAATCCTTATTATTTAACTGTTACCAATATGCTTTTAATTACTATTTAACTCTTACCCACGAGCCTTTTACTTATATGCTCTCAACTAAGTTTTTGCACATCATCAATTTTTGTATGGTGCTACAAATGCTTTACCTTACTCTCTTAATACTAAATTCACCATATGATTTCTCATACATTTTTATATGATTACTCATACAGAAAATGCACTGCCAAAGTTGAGACAATTATCCACGTTGTGTTTTCAGGGTATTATACTATATCATTTTAGACCATTTAAGAAAATTAAATTCATTGGAATGTTCACATAGAATAGAGGGCAAACAGAAGATAGATACGTTTAAACTATTTTCAATCATTTCCATCTGCTGCCGCAAAATTGGTATGCTGACTATATCTTTTTTCCTTTTTCGTTTATTTTCAGCAACTCCAGTATAGCCTATTCCTATTTCAGCGAATGGATTGGAATCCTTGATTCATGGGTTGAATTTTTTTAACGTTTCAAGTTAAACTGGTCCGGTCCAGCTCAAGACTGATCCATTTTGTTTGGGTCGGGTTTAGGCTTGTCTTGGAATTTGATTAAAAAATGGGCATGGGCCCAACCTGTTAGCCCATACACTAAAAATGGCTTGGGTTGTGCCACATCAAACCTGACCTAGCCCGATGCTTGACCCTAGGTGCCCCTCTTCCTGCTCAGGATTCTCGGAGCAACACATGTGCGAGAACATCGAATTTCTTGGAGAGTTGGGGGATGTTGGTGGCCCATTAATTGGTAGGGACAACTGGGCATGGGGCGATGGAGGTTCTTCATGAAGAAGTCATATAGTTACCTCCTCGCGCCACCTTTAACATGAGAGTTGAAGCGGCCATCTATAAGTTGATGCGACAATCCTCAATCCCCCGACGCAACAGTATTTATTTGGCAGTTGAAGAGAGGTAGCTTAGCAACACAAGCACTTCGATCCATACGGTAGCATCTCGGTGACACATCTTGCTTGATATGTGAGTATGCTTTAGAGCATGATGAACATTTATTCATCTCGTGTGGAATTTTAGAAGAGAGAGGATCTCTCATGGCTTCTTTTTCAGGTTTAGAGTCTTTCTAGTTATCAATTGTTCAACATAATTGACGTCTTTGCACAAGTGTTCGCGTCCATTTGTAGTCTTGTGGGCGATATGGCTCACTCTCAATGTGGCGTTCTTTCGACAACAATGTTACGTTGAGAACATGTTCGTGCATTTCAAGGCCATAGTCCTCGTAACCCACAACCTTCAATTTATGAATATATTATAGGTGTGGCTCATCGTGAGTCCACATCCTTTATCCTTTAATGAACAGTGCTTCCAATTAGCTTACAAATATTTCCTAAAAAAATTAGCTTACAATTTCCAACATCCTGGATCGCTAAATAAAAAGTTATGCCCAGTAAACATATATAACAGATGATAATCACCAGATAAAAATCATTCAATCAACATAACAAGAACAACCACAAAAATAAGGATTTTAATGTGGAAACCCCATTGGGTAAAAGACCACGATCCGAGTCACCTGACTCAGGATTTCCAGGTTGACCCGAGTCAATCAACTATTCCGCTACCTCGAGTTATTTCCCCATGGATAGCTCAACTGGTTACATATACTTTGAATCACACCTCAAAGTTTGTCCCGTAACTTGGATGAAGCACCAAGTGCTTTGTACATCTTGGATCAAACACCAAGTATTACATTACAACAATAAAAAAGATTACAACAATCTATAAATCCTCAAGTATAAATATGCAATGCAAATAATGAGGCTAAGAAAATGCACGCTATAATAACTAACTGAATTGTAAATCGAACGTGTAGACGACTGGCTTTCAAGGTATGATCTTGAAGGCAAAGAACGAGATAAACAACCTCGAACAGAGCTTTGAGAGAGGGAGAGAGGCTTTGCCTTAGAATGTGTGTTCTCAACAATGGCACTAAGGAAATATTTATAGTTGTGGGTGTAAGCTCTCAAAAATAGCTGTTGAAAACAAATCTGGAATAAAATCATCAAGATTGATACATATGATCGGTCATACAAGGAAGGTGATTGATCATTTCAAGTTGATCGATTATGTAGATCAAGGTAATCGATCATCTCATAGCTGTTAGGAGTTTGAATTCAAAATGTGATTGATCATAAAAGGTAGTTGGTCGATGAAGGGTGATCGATCAGATCAAGTGTGTTGATCGGTCAATGTTTGTCGATCATGTCAATTAGGTTGATCGATTAGAGGCAATTGATTGATCATACAAGAAGCTTGATCGATCAGAATAGCTTGGACTTAATATGCCTACATATATATTTGAGACTTTTTACATATGCTTGTTGCAAAAGTCTTCTTCTTCTTTCTTCTTCTTCACTTTATCAACATCTTTTAGCTTGTCCACAGTTTTTATTTTCGTACTTGGAGTGAGTGTGCCATGAAATCTACAGAACTAATAATACTCATAAAGAATTATTATCATCATCAAAATAATGATATAATTAATATGCAATAAAGATACTAACATTCCCCCTTTTGATGATGACAAACAAATAAAAGTTGGAGATTAACATCTCCACTTCTTCTCCCCTTTTTGACACATCAAAAAGATTTCATTTACAAGTTTTTCTTTGAAAATAATCTTCTCCCCCTTTCAAAAATACAAAATTTTTCATCCATTTTATTTTGAAAATATATTTCCCCCTTTCCTTTGAAAGATAGTTTAAATTTTGATAAACAATTCTCTCCCTTTTTAATGTACTATATGATGTGTTTGATTATGCGTCCATTATGTAGGTGGGTAATTGGATCCCTCCATGGTCTAATTACCACACCCTCTTATGCTTAGTCCCGCATCGGTTATCTGTAGGAATTGGAGATTCAATGGATTTTATATAAAAAGCCCTACACCCATTAAATCCATTGAGAAAAGTGAATAGAAAACACAAGCCCGTTGAGGCGTTCTCCTGTGGTTTCATCTTGCTCCTTATGGAGTAGGGTTCCATGTAAAATCCTTGTGTTCTTTATGTTTATTCTATTTCTTTGATATTACGCTTCCGCATTCTAGTTTTCTACATGGTATCAGAGCGGGTTCGATGCTCGAGGATTTAGTATTGAAGATTTATTCTTATGCTTATGTTTTTTTTGAGATTTGATTACCAAAGCAGTTCAAATCTTGTTCATTCTTGAAGATTATTATTTTGTTCAAGTTCTGTACAGATCAGGGAAGGCCATATCGGTTTCGGTTTTTGTATCGGTAACGTGTCGATACGATATATCATCGATATATCGATGATATATCGATGCTATATCGCCGATATGGAACCGATATTGTGATGAAAATGACCTTGGAAGGTCCAATATCGGGCATATCGGTGATATATTGCCAATATATCGCGATATGACCATCCATGGTAGAAATTACCGAGTTTGAGATATTCTAACCACAACAAGCTTCTAGATCGTGCATGTCCATCTAGGTTCCATTGAGCCCTTGGAACCCTATTCATGCAATGATTCACAATCTCTAGCGATCTCTAGCATTCTGGAATATGTAATCGGTCATGCAAGTACTCCAGGTGCCACCACAACCACAGTGGTAACACCTTCGACTTCAGCAGAACAATAAACGATATTCGTAGCAACCTCCAAGATCCTAAGGCGATGCCTCCTTTCTAGGGGCATCACATGTCGATGCTAGGGCACCATCAGGAGGTGCAGGTGACATATCCTTTCCTCCAAGCGGTGCACATCTCCGATGAAGAAGCACATCAAGAGGCAGCGATCCCCTCTACGCAAATCAAAAGGTGCAACACCCCCGATGTCAAACCCATCTCCTACCCGAGAGGATAAGAAGAAGCAACATCAACAATGGTTGTTGTATTGGGTTCCTAAAACCTGAAGAAATATGAGAAGGAGAACCCCTTCAACCTAGATCTTCCAATGCAATCAAGCGATGGGTGCGCCTCGCCCCCTCTCCTCGCGATATCCCCCTGTGATATATAGCCCTCTCAAGAAGGCGGAGGCGGTGAGATGCCCTAGCATCATCTATCATCATCACAGGTGATGGGTCTTCTCCAGTGGTAGCGGTGATCACGAAGAAGGAGCTCTATCAGAGGTGACGTCCTTCGAGAAAAGGGTTCCCACTGAGGCGACACCCTTCGAGAAAGGGGTTCCCAATCGGGGAATCCTAAATAAAGGTCACAGGTCCAACGTGGTTGGCCCATTTTCCTTAATTTTCCGTAAAAAAGGGGGACAAAGAAGATGGGCCCTAAGTTGTATCGAGCCCAAATAAAAATTTGAGGGCCTAAGGAAAAAGGGCCCTATTTGGGTCATGTTTACAAACAAAGAAGAGAAAGTGTATGCAAGGAAAAAATGATTAAAAAATTACTAGAAGAAAAATTGTAAAAAAATTGGAATAACTCATTACCAAAAAAAAAGAGGGATGGTTATTTAAAAAAAGGAAATAGTTGAAAAAAATTCATTTAATTTTGTTTTCCCCTATCTTTATATCTTCTCCCAACTTGGTCGATGTCATCTATTCCGACCAGTATGGGAGAAAAGGGGAATATTGCATAAAGGTCAGTTGTATGACTACTCCTCCATTAGTTGATACTTCAAGGGGGGGTCACCCGGAATGAAAGAAGACAAATTGATTCATGAAGGTTGAGTTACTGAATCACTTCCCAATGGTATGTTTCGGGCCCGTTTAGATAATGGGGATTTAATTCTAGGTTATGTTTCGAGGAGGCTCTGATGTTTTATACGCAGGGGATAGAGTCAAAATCGAAGTAAGTCGTTATGATTCAACCAGAGGACGTATAATTTATAGACTTCGCAGCAAGGATTCGAACGATTAGGTATTTTTTGAGGATCCCATTTTGGGTATTCAGAACCAAAGTCAACATGTTCGATTCATACTCTTCAATTCTTCATATTCTTCAGATTTCAGACTCTACAGATTGTCAGATTCAGACTCTACAGGATCTATAGTTTAAGGCGCTTATGCGTGCATTCATTGTTTGAGAGGTCCCCATACTTGATCTGGTCAGCTCAGAGTTTTTATGTGATTCATAGGGACTCTAAAGTAGAGATCCCATTCTCTACGCCATTGTGGGTTAGGGTTTTCATGTGGTTTCATATGGACTCGACACTCGAGTAGAGATCCCATTCTCTGAGTCATTATAGGAGAGACCCGATTCTTTGATGAGGAGACTTTCAGACTCCATTCTCTAGCGACTTTGGACTCCAACGAGGATATTTCCATGACCTTTTCCAGTTCGGTCCTTCTGAGAGATGGAGCAGTTGCATGCCACAGTTCTCCAGATGGAGACTCATTCCAAGTTCAATGACTCTGACATACGCAATACAAAGCGCATGTTCTCCGACAAGGAGCAAGGCCCTAAATGTCGGTTTTGGTCACCATTTCTGTGACTGAACGAAACGGAATTTCGGTGGAATTTCGATTGAAATTCGATCGAAATTTCGGTTATTTCGATCAATTTTTGTACTAGGGCTCTTATATTTCGATCATTTTGATCGAATTTTGGTTTCGACAGGATATCAATATTCGATAGAAATTCGACCGAATTTCGCTGAAATTTAAGGCTATGACAAGGAGACCCAGTTCAACTCGCACTCCAGCCCTTTAGTTCCTCCTCACCAGCACATCATGAGAAGTGTAGAAATATTTACATATCTTTATGTAGCCGTTTTATCATTTTTTTCCTTTGTACCTGTTTTATGTAATTTACCCATAGGACTCTCCTCTATAAAAGAGAGCCTAGGGTTCTCAGAAATAACAAGCTATTATTTTCTCCCAACATGGTATCAGAGCGACGGTCCTAGATCGGAGCTCGTATACCCTAACCCTAACCCCACCAGCCGCCTTCCTCCTCCGGCACCAACAACAATGCCGCCCGCCCCCTTCCGGCGCCACCCCCTCCCGGTGTCGCTCCGTCCCAGCACCGCCCCCACTCCCGGTTGTGCGCCGCCCCCCCTCTCGGTGCCACCCCCTCCCAACGTCGTCCCCTCCCGGTTACTGGTTGCGTGCGTGCGTCACAACCTTTAGGAGCGCGTGCGCCGCTAACTCTAAGCGTGCCTGCATCTCGGATCTTCATCGGGTGATGGATTTGATTGCATAAGTCTACATATGCAATTGAATCCTCACATGTTTGTGTAGACATCTATCTTTGGTCTACCATATCCCTGTGATCTCTGTCTGGAAATATGTTAGATAACAAGGTAGATGTACCCGCCACGGATGCCTTCAGAGGTCTGGCACCAATTATTAAGATGGACGGGACGAACTATGAACTCTAGGCCATGCAGTTCATGAGTCTCATGAAGTCAAACAACAAGAAGCATATTCATATCGATGATTAACCAGTGGAGAAAACAAGGATTCACGCCTCTTGGGAGGCGGACGACACATATGCCCAAGCCTGACTATTAGGAACATTGACGATTGAGATCGCCAATGACGTGTTACATCAGCCCACGACCAAGGCCATGTGGGATATTCTGGCTGCAACCTACTCTCAGGCATGGAATGAGACCAAGATACTCCAGTTGCAGCATGATATTTTCACGATCAAGCAGAATGGAAGATCCTTACACTCATTGTACACATCCTTGCGCGGAATGTTTGAGAAGCTTCACAGCTTCATGCTTCTGATGGCGACTCATGAACAACAAAAGACTTACAGGAATGCTATTATGGTTGGTGTATTCCTTGCTGCACTTGATCCAGAGTATGATTCCGCCCGATCTCAGATCCTTGCAGATGCCACTATTCCTCCAATGGAGGAAGCTTTCCGTCGACCTAGCAGGATTATAGTTCCGACTGCTACTACTGGTCAGACCTCTTCGACAACGGCAACATCCAGAGGTAGAGGTGGTTTTTCATCCTTTCGTGGACGTGGACCCTGTGTTAGAGGGGGTCACTCCCGTCAGCCCTGTACTTATTGTCATCATCCTGGCCACTCAGAAGATACATGCAGTTCTAAGCATGGTTTCCCAGCATTAACGCGAGTAGAGGAGCAAGTCGAGTCACCTCCACCGACGATTTCTTGATCAGAGATTTGATAATCTCATTGCCAGTATTCGAGATATCATGCCTCCTGCCTCATCTCCAGGAGGCCAATCAGACATAGGGCGTCACCTTCTACTAGTACGTCTGCCTCTGCCAGTATATCGGGTAGCCCCTATGCATCATCGGTCAGCTTTTTCCAGTTGTCAGAGTCGGAGCAGTAGCTCCCTATTTGAGTTGTTTCATGTTGATATCTGGGGTCTAAATTGTGTTCCTGATCATCAGGGACATCGTTTTTATCTGGTTGCAGTAGATGATTTTTCTCGTTTGTCGTTAATCTTTCTATTGAAGAATAAATCTAAAGTGGGGGATGTAATAAAAACTTTATTAATGATGTGCGAAATGTTTTCTCAACATATGTGAAGTTTGTCAGGATTGATAATGCGTTGGAATTTGGCACTCGATCTATTTCACATTTTTTGTCTTCCCATGGTATAATTCATTAAACTTCTTGTCCTTATACATCTCAGCAAAATGGTGTTGCTGAGAGGAAGCATCAACATTTACTCGATGTCACTCGGACCCTTCTTATTCAAAGTCGTGCACCACACTCGTTTTGGGGAAATGCGGTTCTTACCGCATGTTATCTTGTGAATCGTATGACTGCGTCTGTCTTGGGTGAGAAAATTCCTTTCTCTATGGCTTTCCCTGAGAAGGAATTGTTCTCTCTTACTCCTCGTGTCTTTGGTTCGGTTGCATTTGTTCACCAATTGACTCCTGGTCTCGACGAGCTCTCTCCTAGAGCCGTCAAATGTGTTTTTGTTGGGTATTCTAGGACACCGAAGGGGTATCGATGCTATGATCCATTACGGAGGAAATACTATATTAGTGCTGATGTAACATTTTTTGAGTCTGTAATGTATTTCTCTCCACAGAAAAAGAACAACCACAAGAGGTAAGGATTTTAACGTGGAAACCCCATTGGGTAAAAAATCACGAGCCCAGTCACCTGACTCGGGATTTGCCAATTGATCGGAGTCCCCAACTATTCCACTATCTCGAGTTATTTCCCCACGGATAACTCAACTGTTTATGGATGCTTTGGATCGCACACCAAAGACTTCCCACAACTTGGATCAAACATCAAGTCCTTTGTACACATTGGATCAACCACCAAGTGTTTCAGTACATCAATAAAGAAAATTATGACAATGGAAAGTCTCAAACATAAATATGTAATGCAAATAATGAAGATAAGAAAATGCACGTTGTAATAAATAATTGAATTGCAAATTGAGCGTGTAGACGACTGGCTCTCAAGATATCATCTTGAAATAGAGAGCTAGAGAGAGAGAGAGCGTTGAATAAACTTTGAGAGAGAGATGCTTTGCTTTGGAATGTGTTTTCTCAACAATGACTCAAAGATCCTATTTTTATGGGGATGGGGGTGAGCTCTCAAAAATATAGCCGTTGGAAACAAATATGGAAAGAAATCATCAAGATTTGCATGATCGATCATTACAAGAAAGGTGATCGATCATTCAAGTTGATCGATCATGTAGATCAAGGTGATCAATCATCTCTTAGCTTTTGGGAGCTTGAATTCAAATTGTGGTCGATTATAAAAAGCATCTGGTCGATCAAGGATGATTGATCAGATCAAGTGGGTTAATCGATCAGTAATGGTCGATCAGGTCAATTAGGTTGATCGATCAGAAGCAATCGATCAGATCAAGAAGGCTGATCGATCATAATGGTTTGGACTTAATATGCCTACATGAGACATACATATACATTGTTAGGCTAGGAGAATATTATATATGCTAGGAGAATATTTTATGTGTTAGGAGTATATTCTTGGGGCATTTATGTATTTTCTCTTTTGAGCTCTCTAGGCTTTTGTCCTATATAAGGACCCCTAGACTTCTTGAATAAGACAACCTCTTTCATCTTTTCATTATTATCCACATGGTATCAGAGCAACCGTTCTAGACTGGTGTTCTGACCTAATCCCACCGCCACCACCAACCCCGCACTGCCCCCTTCCTGTGGTCCTGCGCCGCTCCCTACGCGGCCCCGCACCGCCTCCTGCCATCACGTAGCCCTGTGCTGCCCCTCGGGTTGTGCTGCTTATAGAACTTCCATTCAATGCATTGCTAGGTCTACATGATACTTAGGAGTACACCGACTATCTAGGTCACTTTTTCTTGACCTTTGCAGCCACCATGACATCTACTGAACCCAAGCCCCTGTACCCGACTTCCTCTGTGATGGTCCAGGGCACTTCTATCAAACTCAAGGGTTTCGAGAACTTTGTACTATGGTCTCGATCCTTCATGGTGTTTATTGGTGGTCAACGAAAGAACTATGTTCTTACTAAAGATCCGCCCAAGGAGACAGCAAAGGAGTACGATACCTGGTACGTACATAACTGCCAGGTGATTACTTGGATGATCAACAATGTTGATCCGAATATAGCCTCCAATCTTCTCTACAAGGAAACTGCAAAGGCGATGTGGGAGAGCCTTGAGAACAATTACTCCCAGAAGACAATCAAGTCCAGACTCTCAGATATCTATACATGGATTTGATCTGCAAATCAAGAAGATACATCCTTGATCGAGTACTATCGACTCCTCACCGTCATGTTTGAGGAGCTCTTTATCTTCCAACCTGCTTGTTGTGACAAACAGATAGGAGAACACACAGAATGACAAGTGTATCGTTTCTTATCAGGGCTACATCTACGGTACAAGGCGGTGAAAAATCAATTTCTGACTGCTGTAGCTCTACCCTCTCTTGAGACCATCTTTGGTCGACTATAGGAACTTGAGTCTCCTTCACCTCCTCTGTCTGCTAAGATTACATTCCATTTAGCTAGAGGACGCTCGACCTACCAAGGAGGACGTGGCCGTGACATTGGCCAAGGTAGAGGCCTTGAGTTTGGACGAGGACGTGACTCAGGTTGCGACCGTGGGCGTGATCCTACTACTGCCTGCTATCTATTATGTACTTATTGCAGACGCCTGAATCATCCGTCAGAACGTTGTTGGGCAAACTTTGGTATGCCTCCCAATGCCAACAACGCCTATGAGTCTGTCTCTTATGATGACACCTACGATATTGTGGACACCTCTCATATTCTGCCTTCCAGTAACAGTCAGACCTCCTTTATTGCTTCTGAGTATGCTCACCTTCAACAACTGTTACAAAACTCTGCCAGTGACACTCCTGCTTCTACTCCTACTATTAGTTTGGCCACTACATTAGGTACAATTACCAACTCTGCATCTACATCTGCTCCTGCATGGATCATCGACTCGGGTGCGTCAACTCATCTGACGGGAGAATGTAGTCTTTTCGCCTCCTCACGGCTGTCTTCTGTTGTGAAGACTGTTCGTGTTGCCAATGGTGCTCATTCTTCTATTACTAATGTGGGTACCATGGAGTTTTCCTCCAAACTTCTGCTTACTAACGTTCACTGCGCTCCTGACTTTCCTTTTAATCTATTATTTGTTCACAAGCTGTGCACTGAGCTTAACTGTCGAGTTATATTTGATGAGTTTTGCTGTTATTTTTAGGACATCCTGACGAGACAGATCTTTGGTGGGGGACATGAGAAGCATTGTCTTTATTATCATGATATTTTTTCTGACTCCGATTTTGCTGGTGCTTCGTCCATCTCTATTCCTTTTCTCTGGCATCTTCGTCTAGGTCATCCGTCTGCCAAAGCTCTATCTTGGATGTTCCATGAACTCTCTATGCTCAAGCCTTTTGAGTGTGAGGCATGTCAGTTCGTGAAACGTCATCGAGCGTCATTCCCCGCTCGTACTGAGTCTCGTCGTGAAGTTCCTTTCTCCTTAGTTCATTGTGATATTTGGGGACCTTGTCTGGTTCGTACTTTGAGTGGACATAGGTATTTTGTTGTTTTTGTTGATGATTATAGTAGGTTGTCCTGGGTCTATCTTCTAAAAGAACGTTCAGAGATTAATAAAATTGTTAAAAATTTCTTCATTATGTCAAGAATATCTTCTCCACTAGTATACAAATTTTCCATTCTGATAATGCTCTGGAATTCACACAACAAGACCTAACAGACTTCTTTGCCTCCCACGGAATCATACATCAAACCTCTTGTCCATATATGTCCCTACAAAATGGGATAACAACAAGAGAACTCAGACATCTCCGAAATGTTGTCCTCTCCCTTCTTACTCAGATTACAGTTCCCAAGACCTATTTGGATGATGCCGTTCTGACCGTTGTTCATCTTATCAAAAGAATTCCATCTCCAAATCTAAATGGATCAACCCCTTTCTCTCTATTTATCCAACTGAGTCACTCTTTCCTCTTCCGTTGAGAATCTTTGGATGCGTGTCTTTTGTTCATAATTTCCACACTACAGACAAACTTTCTCCTTGTTCAATCAAATGTGTCTTCCTCAGTTATTCTCGGACACAAAAAGGTTAGAGGTGTTATGATCCAACTGGACGTCGCTATTATATCTCTGCAGATGTAACTTTTTTTGAGCAAACCATTTTCTTCACTCAATCTATTACAGATATCCCCCTGGATCTCCCACCTCCAACCATTGTCTATCAACAAAGACAAATATCTTCACCACTAGATATTCCTTTGCATGTTTCTCTTTTTCAGGATGATATGCCCTCTAAAAGTGCCCCCTCCAATTCTGTCCAGGATGATCCCAAAGATCTCCCAATTGCTCTACACAGGACTAAGAGGCAATGTACTTCTCATCCCATGTCTCATCTCACTTCTACTGTTGGTTTATCTTGCACTGGCAGACGATATGCAGATGCTCTCATGACTAGTTCTATTTCGAGAGATCACCATAGTGCTTTGCAGGATTCAAGATGGCGAAAGGCCATGGATGATGAGATGGATGCTCTTATTTCCAGGGGAACATGAGATCTAGTGCAATGTCTCAAAGAGACTAGACCTGTGGCATGTAAATGGGTCTTCACTATCAAACAATCACCTGATGGGTCGATTGACAGGTTGAAAGCTCGTCTTGTGGCAGGGCTTCACACAGACATATGGAGTGGATTACTTTGAGACATTCTCGCCGGTTGCACATATGGGGTCAATAAGGACTATCCTTTCTGTAGCAGCCAATAAGGCATGGCATATCTTTCAGTTAGATGTGAAACGTACGTTCCTATATGGCAATCTTGATGAGGAAGTGTACATGATGCAACCTCCAAGTTATGAAGTTGAGGGGGAGTGTGCATGTCGACTTCGCAAAGCCATATATGGCCTAAAGCAGAGCCCAAGGGCATGCTTCGACATACTTACTGCAGAAATCAACACTCTAGGCTTACAGAGAACAACCTCTGATTATTCTGTGTTTGTCAGAAGACAAACAATTGGTACTGTTATTCTTGTAGTCTATATGGATGATATGGTTATCACAGGTGATGATGATAAAGAGATACTAGAGACCAAGGCCTTCCTACAAAAGGTATTTGTTACCAAGGGTCTTGGTCCACTACGATATTTTTTGGGCATAGAAGCACTACACACTATAGAGGGTCTTCATCTTTCACAGAGAAAATGTTGTTTGAACATTCTTATAGAAGCTGGATTACTTAGATGCAAGCCCGCTGGTATTCCTGCATATCCTAAAAAACACTTCATATCCTCTGATCCAATCTTCGAAGATGTTACTCGATACAAGAGCCTGGTTGGCAAACTTCTTTATCTTACCGTCACCAGACCAGATATTTCCTATGCAGTGAGCTGAGCTAGTCAGCACATGGAGCAACCTTGTTATAATCATTGGCAGGATGTTCTTCAGATTCTACGATACTTGAAGGAATCACTAGGGTGTGGCCTCTTCTATAGGGGCAAATGAGTACACCGATGTCATTGCATATGCTGATGCTGATTATGCAAGCTCATCAGCGGATCAACGCTCCACCACAGGTTATGCTATGATGGTTGGAGGAAATCTTGTTACTTGGAAAAGCAAGAAGCAGACTGTTGTATCTAGATCCAGTGTAGAAGTAAAGTACAGGGCAATGGCTCAAGCTAATTGTGAGATCACATGGCTATTAACTTTTCTGCAAGAACTTAGTATTGTTGTCACTATTCCTATTCCACTATATTGTGACGACAAATCTGCTACATATATTGCCACGAATCCGGTGTTCTATGATCGAACTAAGCATATAGAGGTTGACTGCCATTTTGTTCGTGATGCTATCATGATTGGAAGGATTACTACTCCTCACATCAACACCAACTTTCAGCTTGTAGATGTCTTCGCAAAAGCACTACCCAAGAAGCGACTCTCCTGGATTGTTTCCAAGTTGGACATGATCGATAAATATGCTCCAACTTGAGGGGGAGTGTTAGGAGAATATTCTATGTGCTAGGAGAATATTCTCTGTGTTAGGAGTATATTCTTGGGGCATTTATGTATTTTCTCCTTTGAGCTCTCTAGGGTTTTGCCCTATATAAGGACCCCTAGACCTCTTGAATAAGTCAAGCTCTTTCATCTTTTCATTATTCTTCACATACATATTTGAGAATTTTTACATATGCGTATTACAAAAGTCTTCTTTTTTCTTCACTTTATCCACAGCTTTCAGCTTGTTTGCAGCTTTTGTGTTCATACTTGGAGTGAGTTTGTCATGAATTTGCGGAACTAACTGTACTCATAAAGATTTGTTATCATAAAAAATGATATAATTAGTATACAATAAAGATACTAACACATCCATCCCTCTATTTGCAGCTCCCCCCAAAACATCAACAAATCCTCTGTGCTAGAGTCCTGCCCTCTAGTACACTAGGTCTGTTAGGGTCATGCCCTCTAGTACAGTAGGTTTGTTAGTCACAAACAAAGTACATTTAAAATCTCCAACGATGAGTCATGAGAGATGTAAAAAATGAAGGCGATCTCTTAGCTCCAACTAAACCAAGTCCCGTTTGGTAGCTGTTGACGTGCCACTGATTGAACTAACCCTAAAGAGAAAGCCTTCTGTCTTTCTCTTGCATTGAACTGAAACCATTCTGGAGTCAACAAATGAATCTTCACATGTAAATATATTCACATTCCATACTCTCTAACTTTGTTCCCTTAAGGAGGGAAAAATCAACTGCCTATTATGTTAAGTAGATAGAAATCTATACTACTACTATTAGTGGGTTTTATCCCCCTTCACTGCCACGTGTCCCTTCTTTTTTCCCACCGTGCATCCTCTCCCACTCCCGCCCTTTCTCTCTCCGTCAAATGGTCCCCACACCCCCCTCTCTCCCATTCTCTCTCCCTCCACTTACTCTCTCTCTCCCTCCACTTACTCTCTCTCTCCCTTTCTCTCTCCTTCTCCTTCAACTAGATGTCTCGATCCCTCCCTCTCTTCTCTCCCTCTTTCTCTCTCCCTCTCTCTCATTCTCATGTCTTTCCTCTTTCTTTCTCTCTCTTCCTCTCTAATATATCATTCTTTTTCCCTTTCTTTAATATAATTTATTAAATTAAAAAGTACCTATAAATATTTTCTCATATATCAATGCATAAAAAGGACTAAGGAAAAAGTTTTTTTGTCCTAATTTAATTCTTTTTCTATAAATCTATACTACTACTATTAGTGGGTTTTATCCCCCTTCACCGCCACGTGTCCCTTCTTTTTTCCCACCCTGCATGCTCTCCCACTCCCGCCCTTTCTCTCTCCGTCAAATGGTCCCCACGCCCCCCTCTCTCCCATTCTCTCTCCCTCCACTTACTTTCTCTCTCCCTCCACTTACTCTCTCTCCCTTTCTCTCTCCTTCTCCTTCAACTAGATGTCTCGATCCCTCCCTCTCTTCTCTCCCTCTTTCTCATTCTCATGTCTTTCCTCTTTCTTTCTCTCTCTCTTCCTCTCTAATATATCATTCTTTTTCCCTTTCTTTAATATAATTCATTAAATTAAAAAGTACCTATAAATATTTTCTCATATATCAATGCATAAAAAGGACTAAGGAAAAAGTTTTTTTGTCCTAATTTAATTCATTTTCTATAAAATAAATGTTTAATTTATATTGGTATTTTGTGCATATTTTTGTCAAGAGTAGACTTTTGTAAATATAGTTTACCCCATATACTTATATATATGTAGTATGAAATAGTACCAAAATACTTGGTTGTAGATAAAATTTTTAATAATATTTGTTTGGGTTTACGTTAATAACATCTACCAAACAAAACTATTACGAACCTTTTTTATTTCATTCATATTTTGAATATATAATGACAACTACCATTTGTTACATGTAATGCAAAATATTATCTGTCACTGGATTTTTAAATACACAATATATTTTAAAATCATAAACTAAAATTTATGTCAATATACTGAAACTTAGATTTAAATTTTAAAAAATAACTTGCAAATATAAATATATTTGTAAAGTGCTTATATTTCTCTAGCTTTATATTACATATCTTATTAGCCAATTAATGCAATTGATAAATTTTATTCCTAAAGTTTTATATGCATTAAGTTAAATGTAAATGCCTGAAATGATCATACTTATGATCTTACAACATGCTTACAATCTCTTTCGATAGCATATTTAAATTATTATATGATTGCAAGTACTTTTTACTTATGACCATATTATTCAGTCACCAGTTACAACTGTTTCTAAATTTAACATTTCAGCTTCATTTTAATTCCTTAATAAATTCATAATATTACCTTTGTCATAATTATCCCTGTCGCGAAGCGCGGGTATGTACCCTAGTTACCCACTATTTTTGGGTCTTAAAGGCCCCTCACGTTTCTGGACAGAATCTTCATTTATCAACGGTTTTAGGATCCCCAATAAGGAATGCACCTACTTCTGCCTCCATTGATTTCATCACATATGACCACTTTAGGGACAAGGATGTCTTCTTGATAGGCCCATGTATCTTGTCTTTGGGATCCACCTCTCATTTTTTCAGAAACATGTTGTGACGCAAGTCCTGCTGCAGCGACTTGTTCCAAGGTTGCAAAAATCGGAATTGGTACTCAGTCGGTTGGGTCACTGAGTAAGGATTAATTGGTAGTCGAACGACTAATCAGTTTTAGTCAGACTTTAATCGGATTTGATTTTTTTAATTATTTTTAAATATATATCACCTTTATACATATATTCTTATATATTTACATATATTTGTACATTTTTATACTATCATAGTGAAATAAAAGAAGTAATTGAATTTAAATAAAACATTATGCGTATTAGAATAAGTTTGCTTTTAAAAAAAGCAATAAATAAAAAATATGGTATCTCTACGTAAAAATCTATCGACTAGTCAGCTTAGTTGGAATTAGTCAATACTCGGTCCACCACTCCACCGACTAGACTAGTCGGACCTATCAGTCGGGCTAGTCGATCGATTATTACGACACTTACTTATTCTTTCTCGATGTTGCAATAGTCGACCGATTATTCGGTCCGACTATGAGGTGCATGGGGTCCCCGATTGAATAACCTCTAGTCGGCCAATAGTCGGCCTAATCAAATAGTCAGTCCGATTATTCGCGCGAATATTCGGCCGACTGGTAGTTAAATGCTGGATTTTTTTTTAAATTCTCAAGAGTTACCATTTGTCATGATGGCAAAAATGTCAAAGTTCTATATATGTATATTGGTAATGGATACTTTAATATTGAATTCTTGTTGATTAATGATAATATATGTATAAATATATAAGAATATATATATATATATATATATTAAAAATATTTTTATATTAAAAATAATTTAAAAAATACAAAACCGAATAATTCTGATAGTCGCCCGAATACCGATTATTCTCTATTCATTGTCCCCTCTGACTGAATACCGAATGTCAACTTCGGTAACACTGTTCTTTCTTACATTGCATATAAGTGACCTTGAATATCTCTTAGTCCCTAAAGTATGATCTCCACATGCATTCACTTGCTTTTGTTTCAAAGGCATGGAGTTATTGAAGATATTAACCATTTTTTCTTCAATTCTGTGGATATTATAGAAGTTTGGCTGCTTATATCAGAGAACCTTTCTCATGCTCATCATCCTCCATTACAAAACCGTCGTGGAGTACATCCTCTTTGACAACCTCATGGATGTAAAAGACTCATGGAGGCTAAAGTCTGCCATCACTCTCAACTGTGTTGTGGAATTTTTCATGCTATATAGGAGGTGATTTTGCTTACAGATGCGTTAGGCGTCATCCACGTAATTGACACATGTGAGAGGAAGCCTACAGATACCAAATCATGTACTTCTTGCAAGGTCATTTGCTGGTAGGAGAAGAGCCCATGGATCATTTTTGCTAACCTCTCGAGGATAAGGGAGCAAAGGAGCATGCTTTGAATAAGTAAGGATTATTCAATGGACACGGCATATCATTAGCTATATTATCAAATATCACGATAGATGTGTTGCTATCCTCGATCTAATATAATGGGAAGCGCATATTGCATCTTTTTCTTGCCCATATAGCTTGTGTCGACGAAATAAGGCCTAGATATTGATGATGTGGTGAAACTGTAAGATTCCTTTTAATTTTTATTTGAAAATCACTAGACATGGTGATATCGGTCAATATAGGTCTTTATTTCCCAAAAATCGCTCCTATGACTAGACAATGAGCATTCTTTGGTTGAGGCTTTTAGCCGATCTACGGAGTTTTTGGCATGCTGATTTTATGGTATATATTATCTACTCTCTAATTTTCTTAAGATGCATGATTGTGGAGTCTAATTTATCATTTTTTCAATGTTGATGCTTCAATATTGAAATTATTGAGTATCTATTTATATTGTTCTTGGCAACTTGAATTCTATAAATGTTCATCATTATTAATATCAAATCCAATGTATTAAGGTTGTGTTAGGTAGACAACTACAAGCGTAAAAAATAGTCGGATCTTTCAACATGGAGTTGAGCAAGAATCCATGCAGCCGACCCCACTTAGAGTGGGAGAAGGCTTTGCCAATGTGTTTAGATTAATGTTTGGTTTGCATTTACTTAGGTTAGACTTTGATTTTATATGGCACAAGTGAAATTTTGTTATCTTATTTAAATTCATACTAAACATTTAAATTTGTTCTTTTCTTGTTTTCATGGTTGCATGTATTATTCCATTCAATATGAGGATTACAAAATCATGGTTTTTGATTATGGTTGGACTTTGAGCGTGCTGGAGAAGGATGAGATATTGAGTGGAAGCATTATATGCTGTTGATGGCTAGAAAGGGAAATCTTAGTATGAATATTGTGAAAATTAATTGGAGGAGGTGGAATTACTAAGCTGAAACTACTTCTCGTTGGTGGCTACAAGAACGTAGTAAAATGCCTCACTTGCCCGAGAGATATCAAGAATGAAGTGAAGACTAAATTAGAGGGGCATACTGAAAGATTTCACTTTGACTCGACTTAGCCCTTTATAATATACTAGTGTATGCTTTGCACGGGTAAATATATCGAACTGCACACAATTTCATTTCTCATAATAATCTTTCAAATCATCTTAACTTTATCAACTGCGTTAGATAGTCGACAACCATCATAAAAAATAGTCGAATTTTTAACATTGATTTCAACCGACCCTCCTTATAGTGGGAGAAGGCTTTGCCATTTTTAATAATCATCCAAAGCAACTCCCTCTTCAAAAAGTAAGCACGAGGAGAGATTAAGTAGAGGGGGAAAACCGAATTTCATTGTTTCAAGAGGAGCATTTTTTGCTACGAAATTAATAATATATTGTCAACAACATCTAATATCATATATAAATAATATCCAAAAATTTTGTTTCAACAATTGTAACTTTTGAGCACTTTATTTATGATTTATGATTTTTGTATGAATATAAAATTTTTGAAATATTAGTAAAGCATGGCTCATATTGATGTTGAACAATGGAAAATTGATCAAGCGAGGTTTTCCAGATGAATAGTATTATAAGCGTGATTTATGTAAGATTGCATTTTTTTAGTTTTTGATGTCCAAGAATCCAAAAACGTACATGTATTGAGAAAATGTTCTAAAAATTGTTTCCTTCTCAACTCGATATTAGTGTGACCTACTTTAGCAAGGCAATGGCTAGGTCAATGGAAACTCCACTCATGAATATAACAAAAGGTGATGGTGAAATCCATATAAATACAATCTAGATAACAATAAAAACTAAAATTCTTATATTTACTACTGATAGGTGCAAGTTCACAGTATCCACCCTATTCCCAAGTTACCAACATTCATGGTAACAACTCATCGATTTTTAAAATGAAAACAACATCTTCCATCTTATATGTTGAATGGATATTAACTACATAAGAGAACAAAATCATCCGATGCACCAAAATCCATCAAACCAATTAACTAGATTTATTGAACATAACAATCTCAAGAATCTCACAATTTCTACAAATCCCAACACTAATGAAGGAAAGGTGAAAATAAAAATGAAATAACGGGGGAGAAACATCTAATGTTATCCCCCGTTGATTTTATAAGATATATGGAGGACAAATTTCATAAAAAGATATTCAATATTTAAGATATTGAATATAGATGCACGGAAGACATATTCCTCGTTGTCTACTATGATAATTAAGAGACGTATTTGATACATTTTTTGGAATAAAAAATGGAAGCAAAAACTCTATATTATGTTAACAGAAGATAACATTAGATGTTTTATCTAACATTTTCGATGGGTTCTCGAATCTTGTTGATCCTATTTCCTCCATGTGTTTATTGCGATATAATCTCCCGTTAAGATCAAAGACATTTTATATAGATCCTTCTTGAGCTGATTATGTAGGAGCAGAATCCACATGGAGCAGAATTTTAGATGGAATTACAGTGCATGTGCTGGCGCACATGTGAGTGCATTAGTGATAGTATGAATTTTAAGATTGGATCATGGTGTATGCGCATGCCCATTTGTGACGAATAGGTCGGTCATTATCTTGGAAGGTTATGTGCAAAATCATATCCATATGATAAAACCAGAACCAAAATCACATGGCATAGTCACAAATGGCATGTAACAAAATACATACTCCCATCATGATCTCTGATAGGAAAATTGATGAGATAATTTGCATTTATCTCACGTATTTTGCAGTCTTTACCTTACACATCTCATAATCAAGTGAAACACTAGATCAATAAGGGGTGTCATTGTGCATAAGCATCATGATGCTTGATTTTGGTGTACTGGGAGAGGTTATTCTCCTCTACCGTCGTTGATGATGCGAAGTGCCCCCGCCATGGGCATCATTACCAAACTGATGAATACATGAGAGCATCTGGAGGAGAGACAGAAGAGGGTCGGAAGTCAACAAATGGATCACGGTGAGAGGACAATGACGAAGCAGATTGGCACAAGGGTAAGGGAGGGGGGAGAAAGGAGGTGGGGTTCTTGCATGCAAGAAACGTGAACATGCTCAACAGGATGAGGGGTTTCCGTCGCGGAGATGGCAACGGAACATTAGCTAAGGCATCCATAGGAGAAAAGATGAGAGCTGTCCGAAGTGACGGTATTTAACTTCGCACATGCCATTTTTCCCTTAGTGTCTCGATTCGTCTTTGGAACAATCACCGGCTTCACGATCGCAATGCCACCGAGCTTGCCATCATCCGAGTATGTCTTATACTCGGACTCATCCTCCTCCTCGTCCTCCTGCTGGCCTTGCAGCTGCTTGTCTTCCTCCAGGTCCGTCCTCCTCCTCGTTGAAGGCAGATGCATCAGTGCTTAGCATGGAGCTGGGCGCAAGTGTCGGTGTGACTATCAACGACGCGACAGAGGTTGAAGGGTGATAAGCATTCTCGGACGATGAGGAAAGTGGGCAGAAGATAACTCCACAGGTGGATGGTTCCGACGGTGCAACGACCTTCAAATTGTCATTGAGATGACATTTTTGTCCATCATCTGCAATTGAAATTATATTTGTAATGGCCTTGACGGGCTTTAAGATATGTATAGATATATTCTAAGGGCTGCTTCAGATCAGAAGGCGAAGGTCAGGATTAGATCAGTCACGCTAGGTGAATAGACCGGTGGTCTCACGATTATAGGAAGTTGGAGCCTTGAGTCGAAGAGAGCCTAGGAAAAGTTTGATAGTGTACATGCTTTCTTCCCATCTTGAAATTTTTTCAATATTTCCTCCGAAGACTTCGAGCAATTCCTCCACTCAAGTGTACGAAAGAGACGAGCAGTTCAATGAATTCATTCTATTGTTGACATGATTACATGCATTATCTCATTCACGTTGAGGAGTGATATTATGGCATCTGGTTGTGGTTTGGACTCTAAGTTGGCTGGAGCAAGAGGAGAGATTGGTTGGATGTATTCTAATGTTGTTGATGGCTAGAAAGGAAAATCTTAGTGTGAATTTTGCGGAAAGTAATTGGAGGATGTTGAATCACCTGAAACAACCTCTTATTGGTGTCTATAAGAACGTGGCCAAATGCCCAACTTTCTGAGAAAGGATATGAAGTGAAGACTAACCTAGAGGGGCATCCAGAGAAGGAGAGATAGGAAAAGATGAGCATTTCAAGGAGTTCATGTTCGAAAGAGAGTTCAACATCGTATCCTCTGTCATATATGGTGATTTCCTATTCACAATTGACTTTCAAATTGCGACAAAGAAGAATGCATATTAAATGGCATTGAGAGACCCTATGAGGACTAAGCTTGAGAGGCGAGTATTCGCTAACATGGTGATCTTGAACTTGTTTGAAAGAGAGCTTAACATCTTATCCTCTGATTTAGATAGTGATTTCCTATGCACAATTGACATTTAGTCCGCGATAGAGAAGAATGCTTGTTAAATGGCACTGCAAGACTCTACAAGGATCGAGCTTGAGAGATGAGAATCGACTAACTTGGTGATCTTGGACTCATTTGTGAGTGTAAGTTTCCTTGTTGAAGTTGGAAGTGGTAATGACAACGAAATTGGTGCAACTAAGCCACCACCATAGAAGAAGCAAAAGGGAAAATGAACTAGATTATTCATTGGAAGGACTTGCTTAGATTACTATGCAAGGCCTCAATATGGGTTTCAACCACCATATTAGTGACTGAATAAAATCGAATTTCGACTGAAATTCGATAAAAATGTCGGTAATTTCGGTCCCATTTTCTTCAATGGATTCCCTAAAACATGAAATATTGATCATTTCGATCATATTTTGATGACATGTTGAAATCGTATTCGATTAAAATTTGGTCCGATGATATTTGACCCTGTGCATTATGTTTTGAGCAAAAAAAATCCAAAGTAGAAGACGTTGAAGGGATTGTTTGGTAAAATTAGGGAGCGGGTTGAACGAGTTTTCATCGAGTTGTTTGTTAAAGAGGGTGTTCTAGTAAATGCGACAAGATGCCTATTTTTGAAACATGCAATTGATGAGATTGTTGCAGCAAGCGAAGTTATCAAAGCTCCAACCTCTTACAAGATAAAAAATGACAAAGCCTTCTCCCACTATAAGTATAGTTGGCTACATGGCTTAAATCCATGTTGAAAGATTCGACTATTGTTTACGCTGATTGTCGATTACCTAACACAACCCCACAAGAGGGGATTTGAATCCTGATCTTTTGGATGGTAAGCACATTGCACTACCACCAAACCATTTAAATGGGCACAACCTCTTACACGATAATGAACAAATATCTTTACACAAAGAAGGTGAGGAATATATTGTCAAATGAAGAAAATGACTACATGTTGACTCCCATGAGCGATGGTTGGATGAGCTATACAAAGAAGAAAATCATCAACTTTTATGTATATTGCGATGGGACTACTTATGAGGTCCATGGATGCATTTGAGTATGTCAAGAACCACAAATATATGCTCAAGCTCTTGCAAGATGCTTGATGAATCAGTGATTCATCACTCTAATTAGCTGAAATTAGAGCTTCGTCCCTAGTAATTTGGTGCATTCATGTGTTCATAACTCATAATTAATATTCATACACTTGTAAATAATTTGCATAAATTTGCATTTCATTATGCATTCATATTCACTTATACATATCCACCTAACTTCACCCATTTTTAGTTAATTCACATTAACTCTAATTAACATGAAACTAACTCCATCATTTACATATCACTAATATTAATTAATGAAAAATCCTAAAAAATAACTAACTTATATATATTTGAAATAAGCCCAAACCCTAATTCTAGGATAGAAAGCCGTAAATGCTGACATCTCTCACATACAATGTCCAGTTTCACTTTACTCACTTTTAAATTAATGTACATTCAATTATCTACAAATCCATATCATATTCAAAAGAATTGGAGTCCATGTGTGAAACTTGAGTTTTGAGACCAAACTATATATTATACATATTTACTGATTTTGACTTGTTATTTCATGTGTACATTTAACTCTTTGATTTATTTCCTTTTTATTTCTTTATTTCATATCATCTTTTAACTAACTATAAAAATAAAAATAAAAAACCAGAAAAGTCATAAAAAAGATGAGTTTTGACCTTGTACATTCAACCCAATTTACTTATACATATTTCACATTCCTAATTTATGTCTAACTTTTCTTAACTCATAAAATTCAAAAAAATACATTTCATTACCATTTCATTAATGTACATTATGTTTGATTTTTACATACAATTATTGTTTATAGAAAACCAAATAAAAAAGTCAAAACTAATTTTTTTTTGATATTTTATCTACATAGAATGTCAATAAAAATTCATATCTTGCACATATGAGTTCATTTGCATTTGAGTCCATGAGCATTGTAGAGTACATTTAGGGCTACATTTTTCATTTTGAACATTTTTGCATTTGAGGTCGTTTGTCATTTTTAATCTTTTTTCTTTATTTTCCATGCGTGGTCAACAAGTCAAACAATCCATATGGCATCGTGTCATTTGCCCACTCCTTGCCCAGGTCAAACCTGCCACAAACTCGGTCAACCATCTTTGTCCTCTAACACCTCTCATTCTGACCGTTGGATCAACTTCAATCCAACGACCTCCATCACTACCCCATTTCTAGAACCCCTTGACAACGACCGTTTTCCTATGGCTCTCCCATCCTCTTCTAGCTCCGACCGATGCCCTCCCTCTGCTACGCCCCCTGCAACCTTCGGTCGAATCACCATAGCGCAACTCTCTTATCCAACGACCAGACCTTACCTCTAGCCTGCCCAAACCACCCTTATCCTGAAACCATGATCATCCTCAACGATCGGTTAATCCTATCCCCATCTCTGTCCCTAACCTCCAGATCAACTACCTGGAGAGGATCAACCCCCTCTGTTATCCGATCTGCTCCTTCTCTCCTTCAACCCAATCGACCAAAACCATCGCTGGAACCCAACGACCATAGCATCAAGATATGTTCCTCCCGTTCCCTATATTCTTGGAGATTGAACCCAACTTTATCCTCTCCAAACCCATATCTTCTCACTCTGTTATCTAACTCTCTCTCTTGCAACCTCCGTTGCTCTTATCTCTTCTTCACCAATAGCTGCTAACCTATTCCTTGTACGTCTTTTCCTCCTTCTCGCATCATCTTACAAAAACCCCCTCCGACCATCGTGGTCGGGCATCCACCATCTTCGACCTGAATCGATAGATACAGAGAGAGCTCGAGGGCTTGGTGCTAGTGATAGCAACCATGTCCTTCATGGTGAAGACCTCAGTGTCGAGCGAGATTCAAGGTGTTCTCCGAACACCTTACTGATGCTACTGCGTTTCTTCCAGAGTAGCTAAAGCTTCGAGGGCACTCGTCACCCCTCTAAAGGCGACGACTTGAGTCAAGGCCTCTCCCTTTCCTCCACTTCCAGGCTACAACTTCCAGGTATCTTCCTTTTTTTCCCTTCTTTCTTCTTCTTTTCTTCTATTTTCTTGCTTCCTCTGTCAACCCCTCTTCTTCCTTCAATCTCAATACAAACTCATCACTGTAACGTTACAACACATCACCTCCTCTCTCCTTGCTTCATGTCTATTTTTTTGCAACCTTTTACCTTTGGTGGATACAACACCGAAGCAGCATCGATCTCCTGCTCGACTAACGGAGCCACATGCTGCCTTCCCCTTTCTGAAGCTCAACTTCCAAACCGAGTCCCCTCCCTTAGGGTTTCGAACCCTTTTCTCGCTTGCAGGAGAACAATCCATCGGAGAAGCTTCGACACCACTCGCAGGAGCCCCTTGATCGAGCCTTGCCTCCACTGGAGCATCGACGGTGCTTCGTCGTAGATCCCCAACGAAGAGCAGATACCATAGATTTAAAACCTGCTTCGATCACAATGAGAGATTTGTGCCCAAATCTCACTCGTTGATCTCGAGCCCTCCATCATCTGCATCGTCGATAGACCACCCGAGCCTCCTAGCCTTGGGTTGAATTCGAAGCAACCAAGAGACACCACGCAGAGTGCAGGACCCCAGCCTACATCCGAACCTTCCCTACCTTATGCAAGCCCTCACATAGGGTGGAAATTTTACACCCAAGACCCTCCCAGTCTGTATAATTGCACAAGAGACTTGGTCATGTGCGATAAGCACGTGACTTGGTAAATTTCAGGTGTGTCCCCTCCAAGTTGTTAAAATCACAAAAATACCCCTTACAAGGAAATTTTGTGAAGAAGCCCTGTCAACTTCTATAAATTGCACACAAGCCCCTGGAAGGTGATTTTTTACGGTGCGTTTGGTACACGGATTAGGGTGGGTTAAACTGGTAGAGGGTAACCCATTTCTTGTTTTGGTGTTTGGATAGAGGGTTAAACTGGGGGTGTGTTGTGGGTTTGTTGTGATATGATTGTATTGAAGTTTGGAAAAGTGAGTAGTTATTATGATTTGATTGTATTGAAATTTTGGAAAAGTGAGTAGAGGTGGAGTAGTTTATAATTTTTATATGATATGATGGTATAATATATTATTTTGATGGAATTGATAAAAGAGAATTGATTTTTTAATGTATTAACAATAAAAAAGTGGGACCCACATAGGAGAGATAAGGATTGGGTTCTTGTAATTATTTTTATTTCATTTATGCCCCTATCTTGAACATTTATCAACTCGTGAACCATTACTCCGATTCTAGTGTTCTTGGCGTCATTTTCAAGATCTTTTCACTCTCTTTCATATAGAATGCTAAACCATTCATTTTGAGAAATTATTTGACATCAATAAATCACTCTCTAAAATTAATGGATCATTGGGCTGGGGATTGAATTAAGGTGCATGTTATTGTCCAGATTGTTCTCATTGCATTCATTCATCATCATAAAAATTTAAAGAAACAATATTTCTTGACATTTTTTATTTACTCCCATTGCATTATTTTTTTGCATAAAAAATTTGAAATTCATTCATCATATTTGCTTACATTAATTGCATCTTTTATTTAAAAATTCATAAAAATATGTAAACCCATAAAAATTTCATCTATGGAAATCTAAACCCTAGATTGTTTGAAAATTCATCCTAGACCCTCGTATTACTTACCTGAATTCAACCTTGAGACTTGCCTAAGTTAAATAAACAAATCAAACACATCTTGATTAATTTTTATATTATTTCTTGTGTGGTTATTTTTGAAAAATTGATCTTTATTACTTGCTGCAACCGACATATTAATTCTTCTTAATTAAAAGTGGTGAACGGATAGTCTTTTAATGCCAAGATGTCATTTAAGAGCTTGGACCTAGCAACATGACGCAAACGGTGATTGACGACGATAACAATTGTAAGAAGGCTAGTGAAATGATTATGGCTTTCAACAAGTTTGAGATCGTTTGGACTCCATGTCTTGCCCATTGCATTGACATGATTTTACATGATTTTAGGAAGAGGAAGAACACCATAAATGTGGTTGATTGGACAAGATCAATCATGATGTGTGACTACAACCATTTCAGAGTCTTGTCGTTGATGATGAGTATGTGTGTAAGGCTCGTTATCACTAATTTTGTAGCATTGAGGAAGGTAGTTCTAGTGACATGCATGCATGCATACATACTTTTCATGATAACAAAAATGTTGTTCTTATATTAGCTAGGAAAACACTGTGATGGTAAAATATGATATGATGAATTTCACTCTAAAACTATTACAGGCTATGATCTTGAGCTACAGGAAACTCTATTAACAGGAAGTTGTATTGTAAACCTTATTCATATGCGTAGCATATTACTCCAACTCAATTTAAGTTCTAAGATCAAATCAGCCAACTGATTGGATTTTCGGTCGATTGATTTTCTCTTCAATCGATAGATGACTTTCATTAGTAAATTAAAGTCTTGCCAATTCATACTTCAATATTCACTTGATCAATGAATATTTTTGAGCAACTGACTAGTCCATCTCATCAATCATCTATTTCTAAGTTTAGCTAACTCGAAGAATTTTCCTTTTGACTAATTTCCTACTACAAGATTATTCATTTTGTACCCTGCCTAATTTCTAGATGACTAATTCCAACTGACTAGTTCGAGTAAAAGCTGCTAACTGCTCTTGTGAAGGATCTCTTTCCATGAAGAGACATGGTAAGTGGTAACATCTAGGCCTTATAAAAGGTGATATAATGCTTCATTTTTTACTCACTCTCAACACTCATTCTACTCCCATTTTCAACACCACTCATTTTTCTGGTGGTACAAGAGTTTCTCACTTGTTCTCAACTCTATTACTTGTGAGATAATAAGTGTTTTGGGCATTTACGCTTCATTGCATCAACCTTGCGCAACATTGCTATATAAGATCGTTTTACATCATATCGCATCACATATTCTTTGAGGTGGTGAGGAATTTATTCCATGCATGTCATGGAAGCCCCTCTTTTGGTTTGGATGCGAAATTTGTTTCAAGGAGTAATTAAAGAGGAGTTGCCATTGTTTAAAGCAACTTGATAATGGAAAGGATCGAGTGATTTGGTCAGTTGAAATCACGAGTTCAGATGACTTTAGTCAAGGTTTTACCTGTTGGGTTTCCTCGTTGAATTACACGTGTCCATTTTTTCACCTGTTGGGTTTCCTTGTTGAATTACGTGCCCATTTTTTACCTATTGGGTTTCCTCATTGAATTACATGTGTCCAGTTGTGATTGCTTGATTATATTTGTGATTGGACTTATATTAGGCTTGTGGTATCGTTTGTGTTGATATGCAAGCTCAAGGACTTAAATCGATTGATTCACTAATATACTTTTCCACGAAACAACGTAAACATCATTTAATGTAAGAGTCTAGTTCGTGAGGTGATGTAACAGTCCAAGGCACATGACCAACATTGATGGATTGCATATCGAGGGAAATTTAGTTGGTCATCCCCCTTCTACGAGACGAATTACATGAGTTGAATTGGATTAGGTAGGTTACTTTCATAGCAGTGGTTGGAAGTGGCTGAGCACGATGGCTTGTGTTTGTAGAAGGGTCATGCTGATGGCATGATCAGTTCTTTTGGTGTATATGCAATGTGCGTGAAATGGATTGAAATGAAAGAGTTGCATTCACCGTAACCCCGTAGTTCTCTTATTTAGGAGAAAAGCTCCAAGGGAAAATTACATGAAGAGACAAAAAATAGAAAATTGCATGATAACAATAAAGAGATATAGATATCTCAAAACTCCCCCCTTAAGCTAGAGCATATATATCTATCATGCTCAACTTGGAACAACAATGGTGAAAAGGCCCCTTTGCAAGAGCTTTGGTAAACATGTCGGCAATCTGGTCACTTAAAACAACACGATAAGTGAATATAAATCCATTTTGAATCAAATCACGGGTATAGTGGCAGTCAACCTCATTGTGCTTTGTTCTTTCATGGAAGGCTGGATTATTAGCTATGAATAGAGCAGCTTGATTATCACATTTGAGGTGCATACGAAAGAGCACCTCAATAGTTAAGTCAGTCAGAATGGACTTGACCCGCATCATTTCTGTGCTTCCTTGGGTCATGGCCCTATATTTCGATTAAGCGTTGCATCTGGTCACAACTGTCTGTTTCTTGTTCTTCCATGGAACCAGTGAGCTGCCCCATAAACACAGTGAAGCCTGAAGTAGACTTCCTGTCCTTGGGACACCCATCATAGTCTGCATCCGCGCATCCTAAAACTGCACGAGATGTGTCTCTCCTGAATAGAAGTCCTGCACCTGGAGAAGACTTCAGATACCTCAAGATCATGCTGACTGCATCCATGTGAACCTGTCTAGGCTGCTCCATAAACTTGCTGGCCCTGGCGACAACAAATGATATATCATGTTTGGTAATAGTGACATACAATAGCTTCCCTAGTAGCTCTCTGTATTGTCTCTTGTCCACTTCTGCGGAGTCATCATCATATAACCTAGCATTGGGTTCCATTGGAGTAGTGGCAAGTCTGCATCCTGTCATACCCGTCTCAGATAGAAGATTAATGACATATTTCATTTGCATCATTACCATATCCTGTTGATTTCTTGCAAATTCCAGGCCAATGAAATACCACAGCTTACCGAGATCCTTGGTCACAAACTATTGTCCAAGGAACTTCTTAGCTGCCTAAATGCTTTGGTCATCACTGCTTGTAACAATAATATCATCCACATAGACCAAAATAGCAACAATACTTGTATGGGTTCTCTTAACAAAAAGAGAATGATCTGCAGTACATATGATAAAACCTTGTTGTTCAATCAACTCCGAGAGCTTCTGGAACCAAGCCTTCAGGCTTTGCTTAAGGCCATATATGGCCTTGTGAAGTTTGCACACCATACTGGACTCCCCCTCAGTAGTAAACCCTGGTGGCTGCTGCATATACACTTACTCCTGCAGATCCCCATACAAGAAAGCATTCTTGACATCTAATTAGAAAAGTAGCCAGTTCTGTACCATAGCAACGACAATAAGAACACGCAATGTAGAGTGACGCGTTACGGGAGAAAAGGTGTCCTGATAATCCACCCCATAAGTTTGGGTGAACCCACGAGTAACTAACCTGGCCTTGTATCTGTCTACAGAACCATATGCACGGTATCTCGCTGTAAACACCCATTTATTACCAACAACCGAGGAGCGGAGACAACACTCCACGTACCACGACACTGTAAGACCGCCATCTCCTCTTCCGTGGATAACTCTATAAAGCCTCCTGATAGGATCTAGGTATATGTACAGCTGATAAGCCAACAACAAACCTCTGAAAATCCCCAGAGAGTTGTGCTAGGGAAACATGAGAAGAAAGAGGATGCATAGTGCATGCATGCCTCTTCCTTCATAGGGCAATAGACATGCCCAAGTCCGCAATATCATGAGAAGAAATATCATCCATGACGTCCTGTACCTCAAGCTGCGCATCCAAATCACCAGTGCCATTAGTGGAACTCGTATGCACAGAACATACCTTGGGCATGCTGGATGATGGAGGATGTGCATGAGCATGAGGTCGACACTGGTAAACCTGCGGAAAGAAAGTATGTGTGCAGGAGGTGAAGGTGGTGGTGGAGGTGACGTTGGAGGAGAGGATGATGGTGGTGGTGGTGTTGTAGGTGGTGATGGTGGTGTAGTGTCGCCTGGAGTATGTGAGATCAGAGGTAGTGGCATATCGAACTCTTCTCCAATTTCTGAAGGAATGAGTTTGTCACCTGTGGGAGAGGAATACGTAATAGACTCAAAGAAGGTGACATCCATGGAAGGCCGTATCGGCGATATATCGATGATATATCGCTGATATATCGGTATCGAGAGGTTGGGGGTATCGAAATTAGAGTGTATGTCTTTTTACAGGGATATCGCTGATATATCGCCGTATCGGCTCATATCGGTCAGAAGTGAATGGATTCAGTACAAAAAATACAAGATATCGACCGATATCGCCGATATTTCGTCGATATCCCTATATATGAATGTTATGATTCATGCAAGCTTGATTCCACTACCTATCTAGCTACACCTAGTATTAAAACTACCTATCCACCCTACCAGCGTGACCCCCGTACTGGTAGGGTATGGTGCGACAGGAGGGTGCATACAATGATTCTTCAACTTGGTGTATATTTACAAGTTATTTCATGTTGTAAAACTTGAATGAAATCCATTTCCAATATCTATAAGTCAATTCTTAAAAAAAGGGATATTTACACCCATAACCATGAGTAATTCCATAATTACCCCAGGTACCCAATATAATAACGAATTACGCTCATGACCTCGAATAGTCCTTAACTCTTACATTCATAACCCCGGGTTAATTGCCACCAAATTTTCCGTCAACTATGACGATATCCGTTAACTATGACGATATCAGTTAAGAATTTTACGTTTTTACACCTAAGTTTCTCTTTATTTGTGAATGAGTCCTCCCCTTCTTCACCAACCTCCGACTCGAACATGTGAGCTCGAACCCTCTCCCTCACTGTGCCTCCACCGCCCTGCGTGTGAGCTCCGGGCTCTCCCGCCCGTGGCTGCCCCTCCGAGGTCCAGGCTCTCCCGCCCGTGGAGCCACCCCTCCCGCCCCCGGGCTGTCAGCCCCCTCCCCCGGTTCCTCCTGGAAGTCCCCCCGACACCCACTGGCCGGGAAGCTTCCCTAGTCAGCCCCTCCGCCACCCTCCCTCCCCACGGAAGCCTCCCCCCCGCACAGCCCTGCTCCGCCCCGAGGTCTCCCACCCCATCCTCCGTCGCCTGGGAATCCCGCGCAGCCCAACCCAAATCCCAACAAGCCCCAGCCACCCCCCACCCTCCCTCTCTGCAGAAGCCCCCCCGCACAGCCCTGCTCCGCGTCGCCACCCTTCCTCCCCGCACAGCCCTGCTCCGCCCCGAGGTCGCCCGCCCCATCCTCCGCAGCTTGGGAATACCGCGCAGCCCAACCCAAATCCCGACAAGCCCCAGCCACCCCCCCGGAACCTTGCTCCACCCAAAGCCACCACCCCTCTCCCCAGCTCCACCCAAAGCCCCCCTCCCTCGTGGTCAGAGTAGACCCCGCCGAAAGCCCGTTCTTCCGCCTGCTGCAAGTGCCAGCCCACCTACTCTCGTTCTTTTCTTTTCTTTTTTTTTTTTATTTTCGGTTAATCTCAACCGTTAACTCGCAGATTGGTTAGATTAACTCAGCCATCTGGTTGAGTTAATGAAGTAAACTAACGAAGGGTTATGGGAGTAAAATGGAGCAATTATTCGAGGTCTGCAGTGTAATTCATGATTATCTTGGGTACCTAGGGTAATTATGGAATTACTCAGGGTTATGGGTGTAGATATCCCTTAAAAAAATCTATAAGTCACAAATCAACATTAATATCGATATGTTCGAAATTATCGATATATACAATATAAGCTTTATAGATGATCGATATGTGTGATCTAAGAGTATATTTGTAAGTTATTTAGTAATCTAAGAATTTGGATAAATTCCATTTTCAATATATATATATGTCAACAACTAACAGTACAACCGTATCGATATATGCGATATAAGGTTCATAGATGATCGATATGTGTTATCTAAGAGAGTAAGAGTACATTTGTAAATTATTTAGTGATCAAAGTACTTTGATGAACTCCATTTTCAATATATATAGTATGTCAACAACTAACAATATCAACGATATGTTTGATATGACCGATATGTGCACTATAAGGATCACAGTCCTCATAAATGATCTATATGTATTTTCTAGGTGTATATTTGTATTATTTCATGTTATAAGAACTTGAATGAAATCCATTTCCAATATTTATAAGTCAAGAATCAATACTAATATCGATATGTTCGATATGACCGATATGTGCGATACTGATATATGCGATATATGGTCTATAATTGACCGATATGTGTGATATAAGTGTATATTTGTACGTTATTTGTTGTTTTAATATCTTGGATGACCTTAATTTCTGAAAAAATGCTAAAAAATTGGCTTATTTGCGCTATTTTCGACATTTCCACTGATATCGTTGATATATCGTCGATATATCCCGATATATCCATTTCCGGGTGAACCGAAACGATATCGATATCGATACGGCCTTCCATGGTGACATCCACACTAACATAGTACCTTCGTCGGACATGATCAAAGTAACGGTAACTCTTTTGGGTCTTGGAGTACCCAGCAAACACACACTTGACAACTCTAGGAAAGAGCTTGTCAAGACCTGGAGACATCTTATGAACAAAGGCAACAAATACAAAAACACGAGACGTGAGAGAGAGAAGATCCATCTCGAGAAACACAATCGAGAACATGATCTTCTCCCCCAGAACCAATGAAGGCATATAATTCACTATATAACACACAGTGAGGACCGCGTCCCTCCAGTAAGAGTGAGGAGCACAACTCTGAGTCAGAAGAGTCCTGGTAACATCCAAGAGATGGCGATGTTTCCGCTTGGCCACCCATTCTGTTGAGAATTATATGCATAAAATGCTCTGATGCACAATGCCATAGGTTCGAAGGAATTGAGAAAGTTGTGTACTGCAGAATTCAAGTGCATTATCAGAACGCATAAACTTGACATTTGCAGAAAACACATTCCTTATTTCATTAATAAAGGACTAAATAACAAGACCAACATCAACCTTGTTCTTAAGAAGAAATATCCATGACAATCTAGAGAACTCATCAACTACAAGATAAAACCTATGCCCCTAAAGATCCGGGACACGACTGAGACCCCAAATATCAAAATGAATCAACTCAAAAAGACTATGACTATTTTGACCCTGACGACTTTGGAATGTGGACCTATGATGCTTCCCAAGCTGGCAGGCCTCGCACTGAAAAGTAGAGCGAGGAGAGATCTGAGGAAGAACGTGACACAACTTTTGCAGAGGAAGATGACCAATCGAAGATGCCAAATATAGGGAGAAACAAATCCAGTGCGAAGAGAAGAGGCACCAACATAAGTAGATTGCACCAGTATGTAGAGGACTCCTTTCTCACGGCCAAAACCAATCACCCTGCCCGTAAGAATGTCCTGAAACACAAGAGCAGAAGGGTCAAATATGGCACGACAATGTAAATCCTTTGTGATTTGACTAATAAGTAGTAAATTCATAGAAAATTCAGGAGCGTAAAGGACGTTCTGAAGCCGCATTGTAGGAGTTAACTGCACCTCCTCCTGACTAGTAATGGGGGAATGTGTCCCATCTGCTATCACAACTGATCCACCGGTATGAGTGGGGCTATAAGTACTGTTGGAGTATTTGGTAGTGCACCTTGTAGCAGGGTAAATGGATCCTGGAGAAGATCCATTTACCCCATCCTGTGTTTAGTCTCATACTGCCCAATGGTGGGACTTGGAGGCTCTGGGAAGGCTATATACCACATGAAAACCCTTGCCCTCAAGGGAATGGTCCTCTGCTATGGAGTCCCTATGGCTCACATGAAAACTCTGGCCGAACAACAACAAGAATGATGGGGACCTCGAACTGATGGCAACATGCTCATCTGCAATGACCGCAAACTTATGTGTATCTGAAAACTGAGGACTCGGGATCAATCGTCGAGTCTGACAAAATCTGATCATCTGTAGAGTCTGAAATTCTGAACTGGTCTGGAGACTGGATAATCTGTATCTGGAGATTAGACCTGTGACTCTACATATACTCCCCCTTTCTCCCATACTTGTCGGAAAATATAGACGTCGACCAAGTTGGGAGAAGACAAGATAAATAGGGGGATAAAACAAAAACCACTTAGCCGATCACACATTTGTCGGCTTTCAAAACATTCATTTTTTTCGAAACATTCTCTTTTTTTAAGCCGTTGATTTTTTTCCGGCTTTTCATGTATTTTTTAAGCCCTTTCATTCTCTCATTTTTTCCGGCTTTCTCTTTGTTTTCCTTTTTTTTTCTTTTTCTTTTTTTTTCAATCATTTTTTTCAAAGCAAACTCACATTTTTTTCATAGCCCACATGGGCTTTTCACTCTCCTCTTTTTTTTACATACGACTCCCACTTGGGGTCCTTGAATTTTTTTTTTCAGCCGCACAATTGGCCTACTATTTCCCATCATTCAAAAAATTTTTTTTTACAGCTCACGGCTTAATTGACCGAAAATGCCGCAGACCTTTTTTTTAATAAAGGGACCATCGAACCCCCTCTTCCTTGTTGCATGCGATTAGGGTTCCCACGATTGGGAACCCACCGCCGCCGAAGCACATGGGGCTCCATGAAGGAGCTCAGCGCCGACAACCGGGGGATCGGGATCTATCGCGTCGTCGCCCGCAGCCACCGGATGGGTTTTCTGCTGCCGCGTACGGATGAGGGTCTGCTGTCGGGTCTCCCCTGGAGAGGTGCGCGCGCCTGGGCTTCTCGCCGCCAAGGGGTTCGGGGAGGGGCCGCCGCTGCTCGAAGCACGGAGCAACTCCTCCTGGAGAGGAGGGAACGTCGCCTGGTGGGGTTGAGAACTCGCAGCCATGCTTGGAGTGCCTGGGGGTGCGCGCGCTGGGGCCTTGGAGGTCGCAAAGGCGCCGCCAGCGTTGCTGCCGCCTTGAGTTTGCGCACACGAGGTGCGCTGGAGAAGATGAGCACCGCCGTCTGCAACGCCTGCTTAAAGATATGCGCACACGAGGAGGATGTAAAGATATGCGCGCACGAGATCTTGCTGCGTTTGCCGATGAAGCTGTGCCGCCACCAACGCACGGAGGAACGCTTCGTCAGATCGACGCACAGGCTGTTGATTGTGCATCAAACTGGGACTCGAGATGCCTGGTGATGGCAGCCCAGGAATTTGTTGATTGCCACAGTTGAAAAATTAGGGTTTTGAAAAACAAATCCTGTCCGGAAGAGGCCATGGACAATCAAAGAACCTGGCAGTACATAGATCTTCATGGAATAAAACTCTCAATCTAGGGTTGCAGTAAACCCCCAAAAACAAAACTCTCAGAATCTCGGAAAAGATAATGGACATAAAAAAAATTCTCGAGAAACGAACCCGCTCGGATATCATGTTATAAAATATGAAGAATGCGGAAGCGAACATGGAAAAGATAAAGAACAAAATAAGAACGTGGGATTTTAACGTGGAACCCTACTCCGTGAGGAGCGGGATGAAACCACGGGAGAAGCCCTCAAAGGGGCATATGCTTCATTGCTTTTTCTCAATGAGTACAGGAGGTCTGGGGCTCCTTATATAGCCTTCCCAGAGCCTCCAAGTCCCACCATTGGGCGGTATGGGACTAAACACAAGATGAGGTAAATGGATCTTCTCCAGGATCCATTTACCCTGCTACAAGGTGCACTACCAAATACTCCAACAAGTACTAAACTTCCCTCTATCACCACAGAGATGATGAGAAGCTCCTGAATCCATAATCCACTCCGACAAATCTGCCATCTAACAATTATTAAGAGCATATGCTATACCTGATGTAGATGCAGAGGCTGAGGCGCTACCTCTGATGATCCCGACAAAGAGATAGTTGGCCCAGGAGAAGGCATAATCTCCCTGAGCTACGCGACTAATTCATCAAATCTCTAATCAGATGCAGTTGAAGAACTGCCACCCAGCTGGATCTGTTCTGCTACACGTGCTGAAGCGAAAACCCATGCTTAGCATAGTATGTTTTTTCAGAATGACCTGGCCTGTGGCAGTAAGTACAAGGCTGACGAGGGGTCGATTACCCCCTCTTCTTCCACAGTCACCTCAACCACAAAACTGTGTAGGGCTCCCCCTGGCCCCTACCACGAGATGCTGTCATGGTTGAAGACGTCTGAGTACCACCAGAAGATATGGAGAGCCTGCTCAGCCTGCAGTATGGTTCCTCTATTGGAGGTATAGTGGCATCAATAAGAATATGTGCTCTAGCAGGATCATACTCTGAGTCAAGTGCTGCTAGAAACACTCCAGTCACCACCGAATCCTATATGCCTTGAGTTGCTCTGGTGTGGCAGTCAATGAAATGTAACTATGTAACATCTCAAACATACCCCTTAGGGCATGTGTGGTTTTTGGGATGGGGTGGGTTGGGGTATCCACTTGTGATTGGATGGTTATGAGGGTTGGGAGAGGGTTAGAACAAGGAATGTGATGTGATATCATCTTGACTTGTGATGGATTTCCAACCCAGGATTGGAGGGAGATACACCGGGGTATCCCGGGATACCCCATTAACCAAACGAACCTTTAGAGAAGTGTAAAGGGTATGGAGAGGACGACCATTCTGCTTAGACGTGAAGATGCTGTGTTGAAGTTGCAGAATCTTCGACTCGTTCCTCGTTGGAGAGCATGTGGCAATGAGAATGTCCCACATAGCCTTGGTCATGAGCTGACTCAATATATCATTGGCTATATCCATGGACACCATCCTAGAAAGCCACATACCTGCATAAACGTTGTCTACCTTCCATGAGGCATTATCCCCAGTCTTCTCAACAGGCTCCTTCTGTGTGGGAATACGCTTTTTTGTCATTACATTGCATTAGACTCATGAACTGCATGGCCCACATTTCATAGTTCGTCTCATCCATCTTAACGATGGGTGTTGGACCTTTGAAAGCACCCAAATATGAAAGATCTGCTTTGTTGTCTGACATGGTGATAACAATCTTCAAGACTGGGGTCACAACCTGGAATAACAATGTCTACACAGACATAAAGGAAGATGGTTGTAGGTGTAGACTCATACCACAACCTCTTCCATCAACATGAGGCTTCTTTAGGTGTCTAGGATGGTTTTAGAAGATCAAAACCATGCCCCATGAACGAAATCAAACCTATTAGAGTCCACAAGATTAGAGGTAGAGCAACCCTTCTAGACCCGGGAAAGCCACGACGACGCCCCTAAAGCTTGCGGGCGGCGACTGGGGGACTGGAGCTGCTTGTAGCGGTCGACGAGGGCTTCTTGTGGGTGGCGGCTGGCTGCCGCTGTGCTGCATCCACTGTTGTTGCTGCTGCTTGCGGCGGCGGTTGGCTGCCACTGTGCGTAATTATCGACGACGGTGCCAGCCGTGCTAGGTCTTCAGGGCTTTTGGTGAGGTTTGGATTCTAAGGTACATGCTCCGGTCTAGGACCGTCACTCTGATACCACGTGGAAAGGATTGAAATGAAAGAGTTGCATTCATCGTAACCGTAGAGCTCTCTTATATAGGAGAAAAGCTCTAAGGGAAAATTACATAAGAGATAAAAGAAATAGAAAATTGCTAGATAACAATAAAGAGATATAAATATCTCAACAATGTGAATTGCGACCCACAACATAATTGTGGAGGGGTTACTGGGCCCTTATAATTGCAGTCTTTTTCTTGCATGAATATTGGGATGCAAGTCAAGAAGTCATTATAATGTTAATGGAAGAGTTTTTTAATGGCAATGTTGGTTATGCAATAGGGCGCTATTTTTCTTCTTAAAAAGGTCTCTGAGCATGTAGAGGAATTTGAACCGATTACATTGTGTAACACAATCTAACTCATAGTGGTGAAGGTTCTAGCACGTAGGTTGCATTTTGTCATGAAAGACATTATATCTATGATTCAGATTGCCTTCATCTCGGGAATGAATATGATAGATAGGCTGATTATGGCAAATGAGATGGTGGCTGACTGGAAGAGGTGTGGTGTGAAGGGGTTACTTTGGAAGGTTGATTTTTTAAGGTCTATGACTATGTTGAATGGTGTTTTCCGTGGACATCTCTAGTGACGAGAGGATTTCCAAAAACCTTGATTACTTGGATGAAGAGGTGCATCACCATGATGCCTTGCTCTATTTTGGTGAATTGCGAGTCCGAGGGTGGCGACTTCCAGCCATAAAGGAGGCTACGTCAAAGGTGTACCCTCGCCCATATCTTGTTTGTGTCGGTGGCTGATGCACTAATTTGCATGGTTGGGCATGCTATAAGCAGCTATATGTTATGGTTATTGGATTGGGAACATGACCCTGATGCTTCAATTTGCAAATATGTGATCTTCATTGAAGGGGATATGCACGACACGTATGTGATTTTCACCATCTTGGACATCTTTGGTGAACTCTCGGGGCTTTAAAAAAATCGAAGTTTGTTTTCATCCTTATTGGCTCATTGGAGGCATGGTTGCTTGATTGTAGGCGGTTGTCGTACGGTAGCTCCCCTGTTATTTATTGTGTTTTACACTTTCCTTTGATCATCGGAAGCATGTAAACTAGTTTCAAGAAGGTTGAGCAGAAGCTGTTGGGGTAGAAGGCTTTTTGTCTTTCTCGAGGGTGGGGGGTCGTGCTTTCAGAGATACTTGTTTTCTTCATTTCTACTGCATCTCAGCCTTGAATCAACTTTCGTATGGAGTCGATCATGAGACTTGTTTTACCATTTGATTTCTTCTGTATATAGCCTCAGTTCCTAACTCTTGTTTTTGTTACCCATGCCTTCATTGCCGACTTCACTCTGGAAGGACATCTGCTATACTATTGTGGATGTATCCGCCCATGCGGTTCTTGTCCTGGGGGATGGCTCCTTTATTTATTGGAAGGATGATTGGGTGGGGGATGGCATATCAAATCATCCTTCCAAAAGCACAAGTCTGAGGGGAGTTGGTGCCTCTCTTTCCACTTTAGTTTTTTCAATCAAAGGTTGACGGAGTTTTCGTTGATGATGGAGGATCTTGTCCTTGTGAATGGTCTTTCCCTCTTCTAGGATTATTAGGAGAAGCAGGAGGGTGGTTTGTCAGAGAAGAAGTCCTGTAAGTTTTGGCCATCATTTAGTCTATGCACTTGATGATTTGAAGAGAATGTGATCTCATTTGGGCCTCACAAGCTTTTCTTCATGCTGTATTTTTATTGACGATGCCCCCATCATGACTCATGTCCATATGGTGTGTTTTGCGCTGGATGCTGTGGTGACATGCCCGCTCTATGGTGGTGAGCCGAAGAAGATGGATCATCTTGTGATCGTGCGTGTGAACTACGGGATGAGGCTTCTTTTTTTGGCGTGTTTGGAGTTCGCTTGTCGAGGAAAAGTCCTACGATTATGATGAGCAGCTGAGGCTGACTGAATGGTTTCTGTTGACCTGGCTTCCTAAGGACGAGGTGCCCTGTCATGATCAGCATTTGTACGTGGAAAATGTCTCTTAATGCCAACAATCTTGTAGTCATGACCTATATAATTAACTTTCGAATTTCGATTAATATAATTTTTGGGGTGTGTAGTTCGTGGGAGCATGCCCTCTCTTATCTTAAAAAAACTACATTAGCTTGCGTGAGCGAATGACAATCCACTTTGTGTGTTAATCTGTCTAAATGGTTGAAAAACAAGAATATTTTGGTAGCTTTGCTCAATCACTCATGAATTTGAGTTAATTTGATTGTCACTTCATGATATGCAGTGTTTTAACATCATATATCTGGTGCTTTGCAAAAATACAATGACTGATTCAATGCATTTATATGCTGAAGACACATCGAGTTGACCATCTCGTATGTTAATGCCTTTAGATCAGCCACAAAGGATAATTTATATAGTTATTTTCACCAAGGCTCATCCACGTAGTGAATTGTCTATTTCTAACCCATGCATATATATATATATATATATATATAGGGTAAAATGTGTATGCCCCCTAGGGGGAGCTAACTTAGCTCCCCCCACCCCTTTTTGACATAATTTTTTTATTTTTTTTGAAATCTAAAACCGTGTAAATTCATTATTAAATCACTATATTATGCTATTAAAATTTCGTGCGAAACAGAGACTCCTACGACCTCCATCCAAATGGGGTCGATTTAAAAAATCCTGTTACCGTTAAAAAATGACTGTCTGGATGGAGGCCGTAGGAGTCTCTGTTTCGTACAAAATTTTAATGACATAATATAGGGATATAGTGATGAAATTCCACGGAAGAAAATTTCAAAAAAAAATAAAAAAACCGGGCGGAATGGGGCGGGGGGAGCCAAGTTAGCTCCCCCCAGGGGGCAGCCCCTTTTATCCCATATATATATATATATATATATATATATATATATATATATATATATATATATAGGGAAAAAGGACCCTACTCCGGCGGGTGCAGGAAATTCCCTACATCCGGCCTAATTTTTCATTGTTTTTTGATTTTTTTAAAATGAAACCTTGGGGGTATTTAGATCACCATGTTGTCATTCCAAAATCAACTTAATTTGACACTTCTATCATCTCCATCAAGACTACCAAATTTTAACGGTCTCAGAATTGCTGAAATCGGCCCCTTTTAGATGAACATGTTAGGAATACCTATTTTACATGAAATTTGAAACACTTATTCCCATCAACATATTAAGTAAATCCCCCCAACTTTTAATTCAAAAAAAGTAAAAAATTAATGTGAAAATAGGGTGGGTGCAGGGAGTTTCCTACACCACTGGGTGCAGGCTCCCTGCCCTCATATATATATATATGGCTTATACACATGTCCATTAGAGAGGAGATGCGCTCCTAATCTCAGCCGTTACCGTTAGATCTTAATCCGATGCTCAATAACTTCGGTATCTTTCGTATTGCCATCAATAAATGAACGAATAACTTTCGTATTGCCATCAGTAACACTTTATATCAATAATACTGAACACATCAGTAACTTTCGTATTGCCATCCGTAACACTTATATCAATAATACTAAACACATCAGTAACTTTTGTATTGCCATCAATAACTTTGAATCAATTGTAAGTAAATGAAGTAATTTAATCAATAACTTTGGTTCGCAGTTACTTGTAACTTTATACAAGTTACTAGAGCCATGATACTTATTGAGGCTTCGATATATATTACTGAAGTTTGGATATATATATATATGGTAAAATGGGGTTGCTCCCTAGGGAGCTAACTTGGCTCCCCCGCGCCATTTCGCTCATTTTTTATTTTTTTAGAAAATCTCTTCCGTGGATTTTCCATCAATATATCCCTATATTATGGCATTCAAATTTTGCGTGAAACATAGATTCCTACGCCCTCCATCCAGAATGGTCGTTTTTAACAATTCTGTTACCATTAAAAAATGACTATCTGGATGGAAACCGCAAGAGTCTCTGTTTTGCACGAAATTTGAATAGTATAATATAGGGATATAGTGATGGATATTCACAGAAGAAATTTTCAAAAAAAATGGGCGAAATGGTGCAGGGTGAGCCAAGTTAGCTCTCCCAAGGGGCATCCCCATTTACCTCATATATATATTACTTACTGAAGCTTGTATTTTTATTACTAAAGCTGCTGGAGATGAATCAGACTCTTCTCATCTCTAATGGGCATGGGGCCCATTGGATAAAGATCATATATATATATAAATAAAAGCTCCAATTGAGGGAGGATCAGAGTTTGTGACCTTTGGCATTGTTGAAACAGTCGCTCGATTAAACCAATTAGTCAATGCGACTATGCTATTCAATAGGGTGACCGAATATAATAACTTCATCCAACTAATGAAAAATAATTTTTTTATTATTAATTAGTTTTTCTTTAAAGTAAAAGATGCATATAGTTTAATTGTATTTCAGTTGGTACTTTTATCTTTTATCTTGTTAATTAATGATCATACATGTATAAGTCTAAATGATTATATCTATTGGACAGATTTTATATTTGAAATAATTTGAAATACGTAACTGAGTTTTTCCTGTTAGTCACCTGAATAATGTTATTTTTTATTCTACGACCCTTTTGACACTAAATAACGACTACTGACTTCTGCAACACTAGACCTTTATGTGCTGTTTCTATTGTACTTGTGCAGAAACATCGGTACTCTTTTATTGTTCTCTGAACCCTACTTGTGCAGAAACATCGGTACTCTTTTATTGTTCTCTAAACCCTCGTATCGACTCAATGCACTTTATTTTCTCTCGGGTTTTCGTTCTTATCTTTACCTTCTTTAACTCCTTGAATGTTTTAGGTCCAGAGGGGCTCCTAAAAAACTGTTCTACTTACCATCTGAAAAAGAGAAAATGCTTTGGTCCTTGTAATTTTCTCCTATCCTTTACATTTGTAGTTTTTAAAGCTGTCTGCTAAAAGAGAAATCTCTTCAGAGTAGTTACTTTACTATTTGAAGTTGGGATATTTAATTTGTGAGTTTCTTGTATACTTCGGGGCTTTATTAGGACTGCAAAAAATTTCGAACCTTTTATTATTTCCATTATTTGATTTCTGGATGTATAGATATTATACTTGAGTTTCCAACCTACCACACCACTTATTATTTGAGCTGAAATGTGATGTTAATTGATATTATAAGTTGCGATCTTAACTAATTTTTAATGGAGGGGCCCTTATATCTTATGTTAAGTTCATCATGGCCTTGATATATCGATTTGCACGTACTTTCTTTTTTGGTTGAAGCTGCTGATGTCATCTTGTGGAGGCAATGCCGGGTCTCTTTTGCTGTCATCATTGTAGCCACTGTTGCTTGGCTTGTGGTTGAGTGGTCAGGACTGCCGTTCTTAACAATATCTACTGATGTACTTCTGATTTTGGTCCTAATCCAGTTTGTTCGAGCTAATAGTGCTAGTCTTCTAAATAAGTAAGGCTGCTTGCTGAGATTATGTTCTACCAGATATCTCCATTAATGGACCACTTGTGCCTCTTCATCCTTACCTCCCTCCATCTTTATTTCTCTCATACAGACAGGTCCAACCCCTGCCAGAATTGGTGCTGTCTGAGGAAATGGTTAACAATGCTGCAGCCTCAGTGCGAGTTAAAATCAACAATATGTTGCTTGTGGCCCATGACATCACCCTTGGCAAGGATTTTCGATTGTTCATCAAGGTATTCACTTAACTGAAAACAATGACAATGCTTCACAAATGCAATTTCGTCATTATATGTAGGATATCCTTCTTGTTAAACTAAAACATCAGGTCCTCTTTCTTAGGTGGTAATTTGCCTCTGGCTGTTGTCTATCATCGGCAGTTTTTTCTCATTCGTCACAATTGCTTATATCGGTAAGTTGATCATTTTCGTTGATTTAGGTATCAGTCATGTTTGGTTGGTAGAAGTTAGAGGAATTGAAGTTGTGCAAAGAATGTTCTATAGTTTCTTAGAGTTACATCTTGTTGCTCAAAAGACATGCTTGTGCACAGTTCCTTTTCCTTTTGTGGAGGGCACTTTTTTAAAAAGTACACTTTTATCTCTTTTACAGCGGGGAGGATGTCCTATTGATAAGTTTTTTTTTTAAATTGCATGTGTTTTTCCTGATAAAAAAATAAAAAATTTCTTTTGCATCATCATCATCATCAAATGAATGTCTGATATTACTTTGATGTTCTAATTGATAGGAACAATAGTGTCAATCACAATTCCAGCTTTGTACGATAAATATGAAGAGCATGTGGATAAATATGCTGGTCTTGTCCATCAGAAAATCTCCAAGCATTATAAGGTAGTAGATGAAGGCATCATCAGAAGGCTGCCCAAGAGGTTCTCCAAGAGCAAAGATGTATAATCCCAAGAGGTTATAAAAAAGATTAAAGATGCATAGTTAGCCCTCGATTGTAAGATCTTGCAAGTTGTTTGCAGGTGTACCTTTTAGATAGTTAGTGTCACATCTTGTTGTACAAATTGGTAGCAAAATTTGGCTGTCAGATGTAAATTTGAAAGATGGAACCTTACTATATTGGTCAGGATCTGGAATCCTGACTATCATAATTCTTTGTCGATTTTGTTTCATTTTTCTCAACCTTTGTTCTTCAAGAAGGCCATGTTGCTGTGTTTAATTGCTTCTTAGCTATTGCAATTAATTTCTGGGAATTGACTTAATAATCTGGAAGACCTTTTCCATTTTAGCATAACTTTTATTTGGGAGAGTAATGGATTTTCTTTGTTGATATTATCTGTTTATCCTAGGTAGAATTGGTTGGTCAGCTGAGAAAATATTGGAGGTCTCCATGGATCCTCTGCACAAATGTCCGATGTGGAAATTGATATCTTTGAGAAGATACACCTTGTTTCTAATGGGCAGCAATTACCAGGTTATCATATGATGTTTTTTCATTGTGGTTTTGAGTCGATTTCTTACTCTGTAATTGTCCTAAGTAAATCATGCCTTCAATTGGTATCCTATTTTCTTTTTCTTTTTTGGCTTTCTTCCTCTCATATTTTCACTTACTATAGTGTATCCTTTATCACGGTCTGTCCGGCCTTCTCTTTTTCTCAATTAATTCATTTGCTCCTCTTGTAGTTTTATGCTTTATACATTTATTCCCCAGGCAATGAGCATGAATGTTGCCACATATGTACAATAATCGAGTTACCAATATACTGTTTTTTCACTGTGATAATCTTTAATTTGGCTCATAAGTCCAGCACCAATTAATCCGGGCCGGAGAAAATGCAAGCTCAGTCGGCCTGCTAGAAGCTTGATGCAGGGATGGGTTTGGCTAGGGGTGTTCAGGGGTGGGTACCCGTCCCATTTGATTGTGACCCGCCCTGCCCCGTTAGTATTGGATCACGGATCGCCCCGCCCCATTCTAACGGGTACCCAATTGTAACGGGTATCCTCTTAATGGCAATGGATGTTGGCTATCCACAGATACCCGCGGGTATCTATGGGATAAAGAGAGATACTTCTAGTGAAAGATGACATAAAAACACAAATGATATGTCCAATTATGTATATCTCTATCTATATCATATTCATAATGATAACAACAGAATGAGAATCTAAATGGTACGTAATGTATTCAAATAAGGATAAATAAACATAGATAAATGAATTGATAATGATATATAAAAATAAGTGGATAATGTAAATCATGTGAATACATGCAATTGGAAGGAATATTATCGAATATGGATCCAATAATGACACATTCATGTAGATTCATCCTCATAATGAATCAAATATGGATAAACGAGATGAAAATATATATTTGGATGACAACATGACTAACAATATATAAGTATATATTCCTATTCGTAAATGTGTGTGTTAATTATCATCACAATTGGTTATCGTGATGTGTGTGCGTGCTTATGTGCATGCACATGTGCGTGTGGGGTTGGAGGCAGGGGGGTGAACTTGCAGGCGGAAGGGTATGAGGGGGTTGGGGGACTTCCAAGTGGGAGGGGAGGAGGATGTGTCGGGCTTCCAGGCGGTTGGGGGAGGTAGGGTAATTGCAGGCGGAAGGGGGGGAATAAGTATAGTTGAGGGGAGGAGGAGGTGGTCGAGAGGAAGGGGTTCGAGGCAGGGAGGGGCCAGGGGGCGCTTCCTGGCCAGGGGCTTTGACGACGGTTTCGAGAGGAGGATGTGCTCGGGATGAAGGGAAGATCGACAGAGGACATCGATGGGGGCGGCGAGGTTCTGTGGCTAGACGAAAGGAGGAGGTCGGCGAGGGTTGCTGGTTGGAGGGGGGTTGTTGGTTGGAGGAGGATGAAGATTGGTCATTCATAAATAATAGAAACATAAGGGGTATAAAATGTTATTTAGTTGATGGATTCCGTCATAGTTAACGGAAATTTAGATGGAAGTTAACACATGGTTATGAATGCAAGAGTTAATCACTATTTAGGGTCTTGGGTGTAATTCGTGATTATATAAGATTTTCAGGATAATTAAAAAATTACTAGAAGTTATGAATGTAAATATCCCGTAAAAGTACAACTACGGTGTCCAATTTAGCTATACACGCATTACAAACCTTGCAAAACTTGACTGCAGAACTCAGAGATCATATGTTGTGGGCTTGAGACACAAGGTCACCTCTCATATTCTCTACCGCCAAGATGAAAGCGGGGACCGATTCCTTTCCTACCAGTTACTTTCTACTTTCTAGATTCAATCTTGATCGGACTTTGGGAGGATAACCAGTTCCGTTCGAGGTTCAACGGTTGTTTGGCTGGGACTGGCTCCTGCCCTGATTTCCAGCTTTTGAACCTTGTTCCATTGGCGTGTTTAGCGTGTGGCCCTGTCCACGGCGATTGCCTTGAATTACTTTGGACAGATCTGATCTGATCTAGTACTGTAAACCCTTGCATCTGCTGTCTCTCTAGGGGCATGTGTGTAGGTTGTGACATTCAGGGGGCATGAGAAAGGAGTGGGGTTTGTCTGATTGTGTTCTGTGATGACCTGTAATTGAGCGAGCATTGCCTTCTTCACAACAATGGCCAGCGTCGTTCTGTGATGTCTGCTTGCGTTTCTTTCTTCTCGTGTTGATTCCCTGTTTTATTGAGTCTGTGCTTGGTAATGCCGGGCCTGTAGCTCTGCTTCAACGGTTACTCTTCATCAGGAAGGTTTCAATCTAGCGCATAGCGTGTTTACCTTCATGCTTATCAGGAAGGTTTCGATCTAGTGCGTTGCATGTTTACCTTCATGCCATGTGATGGTGTGTTTGGGTTCTGTTCATCCTATTTCATATGCTCAATATGCATGTCGGCCAACGATTAGAATCAAATTAACTATCATTGTTGTACCCGTATCGCTTTGTTGTGTATACAGCCCCATTATACAGTTGGATTTTTGGCTTTGAAATATTGGTTTACAAGTGTCAATTCTCCTCCTAGATGTAAACTTTCGAATCTTAACTCCTGAGTTTCAATTCTGCCCATTAAATGAAAATTCCAGATAAACGACATGAGATTCATGGTGCAGGAAGGTTTAGATGACACTTTAGTGTAAAAAGAAAGAAGTGGTTGATATCAACAGTAATTTGTTTTAAATAAATCGGTGCACACTGAAAGGGTTGGACCAGATAAATCTGCCGCACTCAAGATAATCCACATGTTAGGCATGTGAGTTCGAGGCGAACTATTCCCGCAATAAATGTTATCGTAATATTTGATATATCAATAAAAGTTATTGATTCTTTTCACTCCCTTTTTGAGCTTAATTGAATGAATGCACTATAAGGTCTCTTAGTGCAATTATAGTTATGTGTCGTATCTTAATGATTATACAACTTGTTGATTCAATGGTTAAACCATAGAGGTTGATGCTTGGATGAATATCTAAAGAGTTAGATTGGGGATTCACTAAGAGTTGTTAAATGATTATTAAGAGATGACCTCCAGAAGGATAAGGAGATGTTAATCCTCCTCTAAACGCTGATATATGACCGACCTTTTGAAGCATGTTCTCTGCATAGGAATAGAGATTCATAGATATCAGATAAGTTAGGTCAAAGAGTTGACTTAACGAGATTGAGATAACTAAGACCTATGTCGTATACACTCATGATATAGGCATGCATCCTCTGACTGGAGACATATGTATTGCTATATATCTAAGTATGTACATTTGGCAGACCAATAGATTGATGGCTTAATCAAGGTCTATACACCGGGCAGCTGGTGTGCATACGATGACATATGAGTAATATGTCTCTCAGAGGGATCATATAGGTTCACTTGTGAACCAAAAGACACGAGCTCACTCATTTGGTATTGGGACAACTCTTTAAATTTCATACATGGTCATCTTGCTTTGGAAGCATGACAAGAAATTGTAGGTATGATACATGCTTTTGGAAATTATATGATAGATACTAACTCCCAATGATCGAATGAGAAACGTAATGATAAAATCTTGAAGCAGACAATCTTAAAACTTCGGGTTTATTCTAGAACTTCTACTATGCATGATGTACAGGTATTAGGAATACTTGAGGGTGATGTAACCATAAACGATTATATACCCATGATGCTTCCATTCCAAGGGAGTGATAAAACATGTTTGGATTTTAGCGACTCCTCTCAGTAGAGAAGTAATCTAATCTTAGTCCAAATGTTGGACATTGATCTGGATGTATTTCATATGCAATGAGAAGATTATATTTACGATTTTGATTTAATCAAGCATCTTTGAGAGGTCCTCGAGATCTGAATTTGAGATATGATATCAACATCCAAGTCACTATACATGGAACATACAATCATCATGTCCTTATTTCCAAGTATCCACGGAGAAAGCGCATTATTATTGAAAGAGTTTAAGAATAATTCCATTGTTGAAATGTATATCTCAGCATTGAGAAAATAGATAATTAAATGTGATTTAATTATGATGAATAATATTGGGATTCATATTATTTAGATAGATAAGAATGATGATACAAGATAATTGAATGTGATTTAATTATCTTGTATATGAATAATGTGATAGTACTATCTATATTAATCATATATAATATAAATTTGGTTTATAATATATTAGAGAGAGACTTTTATAAATAGATTTTATAAATTAAATGTTGATATGAATTGGATTCACATTGGATAATTAATTGAGAATACAATTTATATTTTATTTTGAGTGTGTGAATATCATCACAATTTCTAATAGCGTGATTGAAATTGTCACAAAATAATTTGGAATTATTTTTTTGAATTAATTTATAATAAAAATTGTTACAAATATTTAAAGAATTATGCGAGATACACAATCTCACATTATTGGAAAAGAGGTTCCCCTTCCATATAGGGAGGATATTCAAGGTGGTCATCCTCCCTTTATAATAAGAAGGAGCTTGACTCCTTTCCTAACTTCAATGCATATTGATTTAATTGAATTAGTTTATATTGTTGATTATTTAATATATTTAATTTAAGTAAATTAATTGTTATTATATTTCACAGCCATTGAAAGAAACACAAAACAATTTCAACCATTGTTTTTTATTGTTCATGAATTGAGATCTACGAACTCTCAAAATATTTTAAAATAAGAGAAAACTCTAGATCTTCTTTTAGACAACTTAATTCTCCAGCTCTCTCTCTCTCTCATCATCATACAAGCCCCCACTCTCAATAGTAGCCGTTTACCTCTTGACATAGAGAATATCGTTGTCGCTACGTTATTGTGCTATCGCTTCGACCGCTCGTGGATTTTCATCTTCCTCGATGCTTTTATTACATAAAGAAGACTTGGATTTTGTGTGATTAAATCAAGAGGTACGTCGTTGGATCTGAATCTTGGATTACGAGAAGGGCGCGCCTCATCAATGCACTCGCTAGCATCTCCTCCAACAGGTCAGATTTGAGACATGTGGTCTCTTCCTTTAGAGGCTTCGATCGCAACCACGCTTCAAGAGGTATTCCTATATTTTTTTGTGGTTTAGATGAAATGATTCGATAAGAGTTCTCGGATCTTGTGGTTTCATCTAATTTTTTTAATTTTGCCGCCTCGATCAGCTAGTACGACTAGTCGCTTCTAATCACATATGATGCAATCTTCACGCTTTTGTGATGCACTTGAAGTTTTTTATATAATCTTCAAATGATATCAGAGCCTTGGTCGAGGTCTTGGATATGATCCAAAATCTTTGGTGAACAAGGTTTGTATTTCGATTGTGCGAGGACTTGTTGTTTTGCATAGGATGCAAGTTTCGAATTGATTTTTCACTAAAATAAAGCCTATAGAATGTGTATTGTTTGGACGTGATTTTATATTATTAGAATGTATTTAGAATTTCTATATGTTCCAAAAAACAATAACCTTTTATAGGTACCAAAATTGCATAATTAAGATTAGAAGTTCCCGCCACGAAATTATTTTTACATGTATTCATAGATTTGTAAGAAAAATATTTTTTCTTACTATTTTTATTTCATAAAACATGAAATAAACACTTAGATTAAGTAGAGAATTAAACAAGCAAATTGCTCGATTTTATTTCACGCAATTGTGAGTACTACATATTTAGTGGAGATGGGTCGGATAATGATTAGATAAAAATATCTTCGCTTATTATGTTTATCATTCAATGGAAATCATGAAAATCATGAATTTTCATTGATTAATTTGATGCCTAATAATTATAAAAATAATTTATTAAACATCATTGGCCAGTGAATGTATATTTCATGAAAACCCTAGTTTATCCTACAATAGTTGTAGGATAACTTTTACATGCAAAACATGATTGTTTGATATGCTTAGAAATTTTAGGATCTCAAAATATTTTAAGATGCCTAATATTTCTGAGTGATTATTATATAGTATAATGTTGATCATCAAAGTTCATCGATAGAAGCACAAATACATTGGCATTATTTTGTATTGCTCTCAATCGCAATGGTGAAGGTATCTAGTCTGGATATGCTGGATTGATTTACTAATTAGTGCCTTGCATGTCAAGGAATTGCTCCCTCCCAATATAACTCATGCGTACTAGCAGGATCCATTTTTGAAGAAAGAATGATATGATTAAGTCAAGCTATACTCTAATTATTAAAATACAAAATAATACGTACTTGCGAGGGTGTATACTATATAGTAATATCAAGCAAACCTTAATTGTTTTGTTGGTTGATTGAATTGCATTAATAATTGATTTAATATGGTTAAATTAATTAGATCCAATTAAACACTCTATTATGAATAAAGTTGTAATTCTCGTGGAAGAATTAATTATGTGAATATGATTCATAATTATTAATTAAAATTTGAACATGATATGGATGATCATATAAATGACATCCACGGTCTCCCGCCAAGGCGAGGGGTTCCGTCACCATGGATTGTATGTAGGAGATGCATGTCCGAAGTGATAGCTCCCTTCATACAAGCACACATGTATCATGCTCTTTGTTTCTCGAAATAGTAAGGTTGTATGCATAGTGACCCCAATATCAGCTCCTCATATTATTAGGGTGATATTGGATTGCACATATTGAGTTCTAATATCTTGTTGGTTGTTGGTTCAATTAACGTTGGGTCAACATCGACTTACAGGTGGTGGGCCCAAGTGTTAACGATTGAATAGGGAAATGCAAGTTGGACTTGTCTTTTCTCATATTACTGTGATGTAACAAAGGTAGAAAAGGAGATCCCAGTTCGTGTTAGAGATGTAGCGGTAAGTATATATCTTACGTCGAAAGTTATTAGGGGAATGAACTTTCGGAGTTGAAAAGGCAAGATTAATTTAATAAAAAACCTTGATTAAAGAATTTATTGTTAAATATATAAATATTTATATGTATTCTAATATAATGTATTCTTAATTTCAGATAATGAAATCCTTGAACCCATTCAGCAGACTTCTAAAGGTCAATCAATTAACAGGGCCAAACTACTCAAATTGGATCCATAATTTGGATCTTTCCTTTCAGTAGATAACATTTCTTATGTGCTCTCTAAGGATAAGTATGCGAACTTTGCCACATCAAAAGAAACCAAGTTCAATGAAAAGTATGATGAAGATCATACATTGACTCGGTGTTATGTTCTAGGATCCTCATCTAATGTGTTGCATAAGCAGTATGTGGAGATGGACTCCTGTTAGGATATAATGCATAATCTGTCAGAGATGTTTGGTGATGTTAACCATACCCAACGCTATGATTTCATGAATGAACTTATTCGCTGCAAAATGCAAAAAAGGACATCGATCTGAGAACATGTGATCAAAATGTTTGGTTACTTTTCGGAGCTAGAGACTCTCGGGGTAGAGATGAACGTGGACATGCAGTCCGACTTCATTCTGCTTTCTCTCCCCAAGACTTTCACCAATTATGTGGTATCGTACCACATGAATGAAATTAGTATATTTAACACCGAACTCATGGCTTCATTAAAGTCCGCATAAGATGTAATAAAGAAAGATAATCCCTTTGACAGTGCAATGGTTGCATAGGTCAAAGGGAAGCACAGTCGGAAGCAAAGGTCTTAGAAGGGTTGACACAGAAGAAGAAGAAGAGTCGTGGTGTTGGCTCATCTTCTAATGCTTTTACACCGATGGCATCGAAGGAATCTGATGTCTGTCATCAGTGCAAGAAGCCAAGGCACTGGAAGCGTAACTTCCCGGAGTACCTTAAATATCCAGATAAAGGTAAATTTCCACCATGTATTAATTCTACTTTCATCATTGAAAACAATTTTACTGTAAGAAGAGAATGTAATTGGATCATCGATTCTAGTGCTTCTGTTCATCTATGCAATTTTTTGCATTTATTTCAGGAAAATAAGAATCTTGATGAAGGGGAGATAGTAATCCAGATGGGATCTGTTACAACTGTTGCAGCAATTCCGCCAGGACCTGTAGACTGTCATTATTTAGAGGGAGAGTCTTAGTACTTAAAGAGCGTCTTTATGTTACAGATATTATAAGGAAATTTATATCTGTATCTAAGTTAGTTAAAAATGGATATTCATTTCTATTTTTTTAATAAACTTGTCATAAATTGATATGATAAATATATTACGGTTGGTGTTCTAACCTCTGACGAACTCTATGAATTGTGCATTGATGAATTCGTCATGAATGTACTACCACTAATAAAAACTCTAAAAGAAATAGAGAGGATGGAAATTATTCAAACAAGATTTGACATCAAAGGCTTGGACATTTATTTGTTGATATGATTAATAGATTGATAAATGATTGACCCTTAATTTTTTCTACAAGTTCAAACTCTGCCTACTTGTGAACATTGTATTTGAGGTAAAATGATTAGGATGCCTTTCCGTAACAAGGTTACAAGATGCAAAGGTATTCTTGACCTAATATATATTGATGTATGTGATCCCTTCAGTATCATGATCTGAGATGGATATCGATATTATTTGACGTTTATTGATGATCATTTACGATATGAGTTTATCTTCCTATTTCGTCATAAATTTGAAACTTCTGAAAAATTCAAAGAGTTCATGTCTTTGGCTTAGAAGCAACATTAAACAGATTCGACCTGATCGAGGTGGTGAGTACCTCTTAGATGAATTCAAGAATACCTAAAAGAGAAAGGAATTGTCTTCAATCTCACTCCTCTTGGAATTCCCCAACTTAATGGTGTTGCTGAAAAACGCAACATAGCCATCATGGATGTGGTCTATTCAATGATGAATAAAACACATTTACCTCTTAGTTTCGGGAGATATGCAATAGAGACTGGGATATATATCTTGAATAAGATTCCTAGTAAATCTGCACCTAAAACTCCTCATGAGCTTTGGTATGGTACCAAATCTAGTGTTTGACACTTAATTGATTTGGGGTTGCTTGGTCCACGTAAAAAACTTGGATACAAGTAAGACAGAATCTCGCACTCGAGAGTGCTACTTCATGGGTATGTAAAGGACAGTATTGGGTACCAACTTTATGACCCTGAGACTCAAAAGATCTTCATATCTAAAGATGTATAATTTATGGAGGACGATTTCCTTAAGAGTCAAGACAAAACTGAAGTAAAGAAGCTCATTGAATCCCTCGAGGATACTAAACTTCCTGAACCAGAAATTGAAGAAATGAATGAAGATGTAACACTTGTACATCTTCGAAGGAGTTCGAGGGTGGTTGCACCACTTGAAATGTACGAATTCCATATGTCAGGTGAACCGGACAATGGTCCAGCTTCATTTGATGAAGCACTCGCAGATCATGACGTGGATAAATAGATGATAGCAATGAAATATAAAATATACTCCATGCATAAGAATGATGTATGGATCCTAGAGGATACACCTAAAGGTGTAAAATCCATTTGGTGTAAATGGATCTTCAAGAGAAAAACGAGACCTTATGGGAAGGTAGAGACCTTCAAAGTATGGCTCATAGCCAAGGGCTACACATAGAGAGAATGCATCAACTATTATTAGACATTCTCTCATGTGGCTATGCCTAAGTCCATCAGGTCATTGCTAACTATAACTGCATATCTTGACTACACCATATGGTAGATGGATGTCAAGACAACTTTCCACAATGGATACCTCGAGTAGGATATCTATATGGAGAAGCCCTATGGCTTCATAACCGATGAAGGTAGAGTATGCTAGCTGAAGAAATCCTTCTATGGGCTTAAACAAACTTCTCGTAGCTAGAACATCAGATTTGATGAGACCATAAAGAGTTATGATTTTGTTCAGAATCTTGATGAACCGCATGTGTATAAGAAGCATAGTGGAAGCGTCATTGTGTTCATGGTGCTTTATATAGATGTCATCCTTATCATTGGGAATGATATAGAAATACGACCAGTGTTAAGATTTGGTTGTTCCATATCTTCGAGATGAAAGATCTTGGAGAAGCCTCTTATATCTTGGCTCTGAAACTGTTCAGAAACATAGAAAATATGATTTTGGGATTGTCACAACATGGGTACATTAAGAAGATCTTAGAACGTTTCCATATGGAGAATTCCAAGAAAGGCTTCCTTCCTTTAAGACATGGTATCCACCTATCTAAAAGGATGACTCCTTAAAGTGTTGAGGATAAGAAAGACATCTTTAGATGCCCTTACGCATTAGTTGTGGGAAGCCTAATATACGCATGATGTGCACAAAGACAGATATATGCCATGTAGTAGGAGTGGCAAGCTGTTACCAATCCTTTTATGGAGAGCAACGTTGGAATACAGTGAAGAACATTTTTAAGTATCTAAGATGGGTGCAGGATTACATCTTGATCTATGTAGATGGTGATCTCTAAGTCTTAGGATACACACTGACTTCCAATCTGATATTGATTATCTAAAGTCAACATCTGGATTTGCATTCCTGTTAAATGGTGACACTGTGAGCTGGAGAAGCAAGAAGCCAGACACCACAACCGATTCAACAAGAGAAGCCAAATACATTGTCGCATCAGATGTTGCAAAGGAGGCGGTGAGGTTGCACAAGTTCATCCTGAAACTTGGCATAATTTCCTCTAATACTCCCATCCCTCTACTCTGTGATAACATGGGAGACATAACTCAAGCGAAAAATCCAAATGGCATCAAAAGAGCAAGCACATGCAAAGGAAATACCATATCATTTGGGAGATTCAAAAGTGTGGTGATTTCATCTGATTTCATCATCACCAAGACGCCCTTTGTCAATGTTGTTGATATGCTTACCAAACCTTTGACACAGAAGGTTTGCGACCAACATGTTGTGAGTTGGGTTTAAAGATTGTACCTCAATGGTTGTGGAGTCTAGTCGGAAATTGTTAGCCATGTGAGCCCGGTACGAACCATTCCTGCAATAAATGCTATTGTAATATTTGATATATCAATAAAAATTATTGATTCTGTTCAACATCTATATGAGATTAATAAAATTGAATGAATGCACTAGAAGGTCCCTTGGTACAATTAGAGTTATGTACCATGGCCATCTTAATGATTATGCAATTGTTGATTCAATGGTGGAATCATAGAGGCTTGTGCTTGGATGAATATCTAAGAGCTAGATTGATGACTCATCAAGCACCGTTAAATTATTATTAAGAGATGATCTCTATTTTGAGAAGGAGATGGTGATCCTTCTCTAAAGGTTGATATTTAACGACCTCTTGATGCAGGTCCTTTGCATAGGAATATAGATTTAGATGTGTCAGATAAGTTAGGTCAAAGAGTTGACTTAACGAGATCGATATAACCAAGAACTATGTTGGATATTATCACGATGTTGGCATGCATCCTCTGACTGGAGACAGGTGTATTGTTATATGTCTAAGTATATACATTTGGCAGATCGGTAGGTTGATGGCCTAATCAAGGTCTATACACCGACAAGCTAGTGTACATAAGAAGATATATGAGTAATACGATCTCTTAAAGGGAACATATAGGTTTACTTGTGAATCGGAAGACTTGAGCTCACTCATGAGGTATTGGGATCAATCAAATTCCATGTATGATTGTCTTACTTTGGAAGCATAACAAGAATTTGTAGGTATGATACATGCTTTTAGAAATTATATGATAATACCAACTCCAAATGACCAAATGAGAAACTTAAAGATAAAACCCTGAAGGAGACAATCTAAATGAGATCTTAAAACTTTGGGTTTATTCTAGGTCTTCCAGTATGCAAGATGTACGGGTATTAGGAACACTCAAGGGTGATGTGATCATAAACAATTGTATATCTATATCGCTTCCATTCCAAGGAAGTGATGAAACATATTTGCATTTTAGTGACCCTCTCAATAGAGAAGTAATCTAATCTTAGTCCAAATGTTGGACATTGATATGAGTGTGATTCAGATGCAATGAGAAGATTATATTTACGATTTTGATTTAATCAAGCATCTTTGAGAGGTCCCTGAGATATGGATTTAAGATATGATCTCAATATCCAAGTCACGATACATGAAATGTACACTCACACTATCCTTATCTCCAGGTATCCGCAAAGAAAGCGTATTATTCTTAAAATAATTCAAGAATAATTCTATTATTGAAATGTATATCTGAGTATTAAAAATTACATAATTAAACGTGATTTAATTATAATTAATAATATGAATGTGATTCATATTATTTAGATGCATGAGAATGATGATCCAAGATAATTAATTGTGATTTAATTATCATGGATATGAATAATGTGGATAGTAATATCCATATTAATCACATATATTATAAATATGATTTATAATATATTAGAGAGAGCTATTTGTAAATAGTATTTATAAATTAAATGTTGATGTGAATTGGATTCACATTATTTAATTAATTTAAAATATAATTTACATTTTATTTTGGGTATGTGAATATGATTGATTCACACTTTCCAGTGGCATAATTTAATGTCACAAAATAATTTGGAATTATTTTTGTAAAATAATTAGCAATAAAAGTTGTTGAAAATAATTAAATGATTATGTAAAATACACAATCTCACATTATTGGAAAAGAGGCTCTCCTTCATATACGAAGGGTGGATGTCCACCCTTGAGTCTTAATTCAAGGTGACCGTTTCCCCTTATAATTGGAAGGAGCTTGCCCCTTTTCCTAATCCTTTAATGCATATTGATTTGATTGAATTTATTTATATTGATGTTTATTTAATATATTTTATCTAATTAAATTACTTGTTGTGTTTTTTACCACAAAAATCATGGCCATCGAAAGAAACACAAAACAATCTCAACCATTGATTTTGTGTTGTCCATGGATTGTGATCCATGGACTCCCAAAATATTTTAAAAAGAAGAGGCAACCCTGGCTCTTCTTTTAGACAACATAATTCACAATCTCTCTCTCATCATACCCTCCGCTCTCTCAAGAGTGGTCGTCCCCCTCTTGACCTAGAGAACATCGTCGTCGTCTCTACACCGTCATGCTACCGATTCGACTGCTCGTGGATCTTCGTTTTCCTCAGTGCTTCTCGTACGCGAAGAAGACATTGGATTTCATTTGATGAAGTCGGGAATTCCGTCGCTCGGATCTACATCTTGGAATGCGAGAAGGATGCGTCTCATCAACGTGCTTGCTATCATCTCCTCCGTCGGGTTGAACTTGAGACATGTGGTCTCTTCCTTTAGAGGCTTCGATAGCAACCATGCTTCAAGAGATATTCTTATATCTATTTGTGGCTTATATGAAACGATTTGAGAAATGTTCTTGTATCATGTGATTTAATGCGATGCTTAAGATTTTTTACATAACCTTCACCACATTCATGTTTGCTCCGGTTCTTGCTTATCAGCTCTGTTGGTTTAGTTGAAAACTCTCGTTTATTGTATGTTCTCACTCGGTTGATGCCATACATCTTTTACAGCGATCACCGCAAATCATAAAAATTGCCAAGCCTTTGGGGGTGGCGCAGATGCGTCCCAAGGCATCTGATGTTAATAAATACGATCTAACTGTAATAAATACGATCTTATTAACCAGAGGCTGTAGAAAGCGATCTCATTTAAGTGGTTGCAAAATGATGGCATCTATTCAAGCGGCTGTCGTCTTACAATCCCAATGTATGGTTTTTATGTCCTTGACACTGATTGATTATTTTAGGATGGAAGATGAAGGGCAATCTGCAGATTCTAATCGCCCCAGAATCCATCCAACCCTCGTGCAGCTTTCTCAAAACCAAGACATGATCAGCAAAACCTCCTCTTCTCCATTGGAACAAGTCTATGCAGACTCCCAAATCGAAGAAAACACACACCACGTGCATCTACAAACTGTCACCTGCTACTAGCTATCAGAAAGATCCAACATGGTCGGTGGCCTTTCCTTCCCCACAGGTGTCTACCCATATTTATTACTTGCTGCTTTCATCGACCTTTCCTTCACATATGTATTTCGGTAAAAACAGATGGAATGCGACAACACGCAACACCGTCTTATTCAAGCTCAGCACACCAACACATCACATGGCTAAACGATAAAAAAACCAACTCCCTCACCACATAACTCCACTGTCAGAAATCTTTAAGCTTCGGATTCTGATTGAAGGTGGTGTACTCAAGACAGAGAAAACGAACAGAGGAAGATATTGGTTTCAATATATTACATATTGCCAGTTGTTCTAACTCTTCCACCTTCACTAGCTACAATCTTTCGAAGAACCCACAAATCATATATAACATAGTTTGATCTTCATCGTAAAAGCTGACAGATCTCAATAGTATGCAGAAATAAATCCACTACCAACAATCAAGACAAGGCCTCAGCGGGTGCGGAGAAAACAGCAACCTCAGCATCGGGATTGGTCGTGAATCGTATGCTTTCAGAATTGGGAGCCCTCGAAGGTCTGGCCGAACTGCCAGCCGGAGGGGGCGACGTCATAGCTGGTGACTGTCTTGCCGTCGCTGGTGGTCACCTGAAAGGACAGGCTCTGCCCGTTGAGGTACGAGTTGCTCTGCCAGTTTTGACCCCAGTTTCGTGACATCGCCTGCCATCCGGTGTTGGACCCCTTGATCGACACCGAGTGCACGTCGCCGGCGCCTCCGACGTTGGTGATCAGCACCAGATTGAAGTAGGAGTGGCCGTTGACAGTGAACCGTATTCCCCCTTTCTTTGCACACGGCACCCTGCATTTTAGATATAAGATCAACGTTACAAAAAGAAAGCGCGAAAAGTTTAAAAGAGGAGAAACGTGAAATTATGATACAGTAGAAATGGTCTCTGCTAGCTCTCCTCTAGCTCTTATCAGTATGGTGGAACTGTGATGTGGGTGTTCACCTTCGGAAGGAAACAGGCACGATGCCAGCACGGTACTGGGCTATCTGGAGGAAGGCTGGTTCGGCCATGTCGAAGTGCTGCAGAGGAGGGTTGCACCAACCGCCATTATCGTTGGAGAGCGCGAAGTTAGGCGGGCAGAAGTTGGTAGCAGTGATGACGATGGAACCCGGAAGGCACCATTGCGGGTCATCCCTGCAGCGGAGCTCGTAGCACGAGCCACAGCTGAGCCCGTCGTTGAAGAGAGCCGTGCTCAGTGCGGCCGTGCTAGTCCCGTACCCCTGGCTGTACAGATTCCCATAGCCACAAGCCCCACCTACCCAATTCCAAATCAACATCAACACACCAACCGAACTAAAAGAAAAACCACACAAGAAGCTACAATTCCATACCCATGGTTCCTGAGGCGTCGCCGCCTCCGTAGAAGGTGGCATGCGCATCCACCCAGTCCTGCGCAAAGGCGCTGCGAGCAGAGAGGAGGAAGAAGAAGATGGTGGTTGGAGCCAGAAATGCCATTGATGGCGGAGAGAGAGGTAGAAAAGTAGGTGCGGACCTGTGGTGGTGCTGGTGAAGGGCCAGGAAGAGGCCTATTTATAAAGGGTGGGAGGGGGAGTGCTGTTACTTTGAAGAGAAGAAGACAGAGGAGTCAGGATGGGTTAAACTCCATGAGCCCCCCCGTCGAGCCCGATTGCAGTAAATGACCAAATCCGGCGCACATGCTCGTGTTCTGGTTGAACCCACGGGGCCCAGCCACCCACATGCTCCGATATTCGATTTTATTTGATTATTACCTTGTTAATTGAGAATGGGTCCACACTCCGTAGCGAGATAGATGCATGCCGAAGGGTGCAGAACAAGGTTTTATTATCGTTACCCTATTAATCAGATAAGTACACGGAGTGGGGGTGGTATTTGGCTTGTGTTTGCCTGTTGAGACGTCTTTTTCTTCTATACGTAGTAAACAGGACTATTAGTAGACGCTTGCACTGGTGCCAAGGGTGCATTTACTACATGTGCTTTTCATAGTAACTGTAGTTTGACCGGTCCATTATTTTTATGCTCGATCCGTCTACGTACTGCCATCCTCGTAGGTACGTTGTTTCTCTCCTATGTGAGCGTGTGCGCACGCTCTTGGATTTCTCGGTGGCGTCTGGATCGTCTGCTGCGGTGCTGTAGCGCACCACAGCCGCTCGATCAAGCGTGATCGAGCGGCTGTGGTGCGCTACAGCACCGCAACACCCCAGCATAGAACCCACTCCCTTCTCGGTGACCTTGTTTTCATATATTATATGGAGTGCCATGTACGAATATCTATCACAGGCGTACTTCATATTTACCTCATAATCCCTATAAACATACTTCATCTTATAAGTGCATGCCGTCTTCAGTTTAACTTCTTTAATCTAACCTCTCCAGCAAGGGAGCTGATCGTCTGCTGTAGAGGACCTTTGTTGTAGTGCAGGGGATTGTCGGATGGGGAATGGATGCACCCTGATTGGGGGCCGAGGATAGTGGGCACCTTAGTAGGGACGTCCATTCCCTATCCGACATATCTCCTGCACTACAACAGTGATCCTCTACAACAGGCGATCCATGCTACTACTGCAAATGTACTATCAATCGTGACGATATCGCCCTTGGAGGTGGAGATATGTGACTGACAGCACTGAATTTGGAGGGAGGGTTGCTGAATGGATTGTACTTGAAGCTGTTGGATGTCGGGTGGCTTGACAACAAGAAGGTAAGAAGGTTCGCATCAGGAGAAACTAATCTCGATGAATTGACGACGAGTGTGTCGATGGTGAAGAGGGGGGGGGGGTCTAGAATGAAGAGGCTTGCAGTTGAAGGAAAGGAGTTGAGACTAGGGAAGAGTGAACGCGGTGCTAGAGGCAAAGACGAGCTCAGCAACACGACTGCATGAGATGGAAGGAGGTGGATATAGGGCGTACGTACTATTCTAAATTTGATATATATATGTTGTTTTTTAAGCAATTTACATAAAATATAGCGATCAAATGGACGGAAGTTAGTCTACATAGGTGATAATGGAAGAGTATAGGAATTTATAGAGATCATGATGTTAATATGAAACATAAAAAGGTTTAGATAAAGTGGGTTATGTCATAAATGTATTTTAGTAAATATCCCTATTAAACATATATAAACACTGATGGAGTGATGGGACTAGCCTTTAGAGGGCTGGTCCCAGACGGTTGGGCTCACGTGGGATCGATGACGTGGCGGAGAAGTTGGCCTAACACGTGTCACGAATGAGTCACGTGCGAGGTGGTTAAATTAGTTGGTAGCTGACGTTACATTGTAGTAAAATAGAAACGACGCCTTCTGTTTTGCTGAGATTTTTCACGTGTCTTACGTCTTGTCTGAGACGTTCACGCCTCCGACGTGTAATCTCCGATTCTATTAGCCTTAATAACTAACCTACGTAATACGAGAATCGAGCCTGTGATGTATATATGAATTTTAATTTAATATGTACGGGGAATATAAACCGATATCATGGAGGACATGCTAATACTGGAAGAGATTAAGGCTCACTAATCCCGTTCTTGACGAAAAGGCTGTTGTTTTGGGTCCACGGCTTCTGAGAGCAGCCGACAGATTGTAAAAGGCATCTTCTACTGAGCAGCAAACATGGATTTAATATATATATTAATGGATGATCCAGCTTCCCAATAAGAGAAATCGTTGTCGCTTTCGTTTCTCGCAAATTTTAATAAGGTGGATTAAGCTAAGAATCCCGTATCATGCGGCACGTGCATGTGACCTGGTGGAGTATACGTATGAAATGGTTGATTATATTCCGTTCAAGTGATTCCTTTACTTGATCAGAATATGTAAGAGATGAATGATTCGAACTGAATTTAATGCTAGATTGTGGAGTTAGGAGCTGGTGATCAGAGTGTTCGATCTCCTCCTCGTGATTACAACATGAGTTGTTTGTAAGAATCTCAATTATTTATTCAGATTTTTATTAGTTTTGCCCCTTTGAGATATTGCAATATCAATTATACACATCTCTTTTTAAAATATAAGTTGTACCCTTACTTTCTTGTAAAATTCACAGTTCTGCCTTCTGTTAAGATAAAGGACACAATTGATATTACAAAAGGGCACAACTATGAATTTTGCAAGAAATTATGGAGATAACTGATATTCAAAAAAAGGGAGTGATGATAAAATTTTGCGAGGGTCTAAAATAATATCCTCACAGAAATGCGAAGATACAATGTCGCTGAGGCGATGACTCACTAAACCTGAGATCAATCGACAATTAACCCACACAAGAAATGAATCAATCAAGCAAGAGATCAAAATTCATTATACCCTACAATGAAATGTATAGCGGATAAGTACAGTAGGCGTCGAACTCAAGAAATAACGGAGAATAAACAATCAAAATTGGCTAGAAGAAGACAATAAATGATTTTGAGTTTTTTTAAAGATTTTTGAATTTTTATAGGTTTTAATTATTTATTTTTGATATTTTTTATTTTTATAATTTTTTAGATTTTTAATTTTGTAATTTTTATTTTATTTTTATATTTTCTGATGTTTAAATTTTATTAATAATTAGTAATGATAATATAAGTATAAGTAGCTACATATACGTAGAGATGGCTTTTATATTATCCAAATAAAGCTACAAATACTCAAAATTCACAAAAAAATATTTTTTGGATTTTTATGTTTTTCTTTTGGATATTTTTCTTTTCATTTTTACTAGTATTTGTATTTTAATTGAATTAATTAGGCAAAATAGTGAGTACAATAAATAGCCCAGATTGTTTTGGGAACTAAAAATATCTAAATAACTCATAATTTTCCAAAACAAATTTTTATATAAAATAAATATAGTAGGTAAAATTCGGAAATAAAAACGAATATTTTTTTGTACTTTTTCATATTTTTTTTATATTTTTTTACTGATTTTGAAGCTTTTTAATTTTTAGTGTTTTTTCTTTTTTTTAAAATTTTAGGCATTTTTGATATGTAGGCTTAAAATATAGTGATAAATAAACTTTAACTTTTTAGTAAGATTTCAAATGATTTTATTTTTTTTGCATTTTTAAATGCAATAAAGGATAAATAACTTGTTTTTTTATTTTTAATAAATAGAAAAGAACTTTAATATACCTAACCAAAAATATATGTGATATATACGTATGTATGTGTGTCAGGTATTTATAGTAATTTTCCACGATCGTCTCTGTCGGGTACTTTCGACAGGGCCCTTCATACGCTTTGCATTCTCGAGAGCATCTTCTCCAGAGTGCTTTTAGACATAGCTTGATTCATTCGGGATTCCCATGAGCTAAACTCAAGGGGGGTGGAATTCAACCTCTCCTCCGAAAGACCAAGAATAGTGAGACGTCTTAGGGCCTTTCGGGTGCAGATAGCGAGCTCGAAGTCCTACCTTTCTCAGGGCTAGAAGGTGTACGCGCGACCCCTCAATTCAGCTTAGGGCTGAAGCTAACCAAGAAGAATCTCATCCGCGTAGCGAAGCCAGGGGAACCTCTCACATGCAACTTCAATGTCCTCATCTAATGAGTTCATGAGCCACGGGGATATGGGGCAGGGGTATAGCCAGAAAGAGGTTAGTTGGCCACCTTGCTTGCGGAAAGGCTACAAGAAAAAGCGGTCGAAGACCCGCTCTCTTCAGCCCTATATAGATATTCATAATAATCGATTCACAAACCAACCTCCCGTGGGTCTCGAGGGGCTTCCTGACTTTTTTGATGACCTTTGGCCTTCTTAATTAAATAGTCGGTGGTACTTTCTTCCCGGCCCCTTGGTCTTCCTACCGCAGATCTCTTGCTAACTAAGCATTCCGAGGAAAGGCTTTCTAGCTAGAAAGACCAGGCAAATGCACATCAAACCAACGAGACGGAGCGAATGAACGACTGTAGTGGGAAGGGAGGTAGGAGAGATAAGAACAAGTCGGGGAAGTAGAGAATGATTGACTGCTTTTTTAGTCAGATATGATTCAGACGAGAATTTAGGTTACAAGGAAATACGTAGGGTAAGCTGTGAAAGGATCTAATAGCTCGAAGCGAAAGCGTAGTGTACGAGTGGAGGCTATTGTGCCGAAACGAGGAAAGGAAGGATGCGATACGCACGGTGCTTTAGTCGTCAGCCGAGGGTCTTTGATAGTGTAACCAGAATGGAATGTGGCGGTGCTTTTTCTCCTAACTCGACAAGCCCATTCACTCTCGCACCGTCGATTCCCTCTACCTACTACTTCTCCTATGCCACAACAATGTCTTTGTTTAAGAAGAGTTCCTTCCCAAAGTGGGGCGCCCAAGAGCTTGCATCAGAAGATATGCTCGATTAATCCGCTACCCAGGAAAACAAGAGCTGACAGCCCTTTTCACTATCAAAAGGGGGAAGGTTACTGATTGACATGCCAGCGGGGTCGACGAATATTCGAAAGAAGTTTCGCTGTTTGCTAGCTAGTGGCATTAGACTCTGAGGCAGGTGCGAAGAGTAGAGCGAGAAAACAAAGTGACTTTTTCTGGTTTGAGCCTATGTCGAGTACCTTATATCGTCAGATGTATTTAAGGGGGATCATAAAAGAAAGATATTGATCATCTAATGATTATATATGAATATAGCTCTGATTGATTTGCATCTTCTATATTATCTCTTAGAGGCTCACCCGAATATCTATTTCCCGGAAATGACGTTAGCAGGGTTGTCTCCCGCGCCTTTTCAAGGCCGTAATCATTCCTTTGCTTCTTCTTTCCCATTATATATGACAGATCGAGACAAATATCTCATTTTTCATCAAACAATAAAGAAATTGGCTATGGGGTCTTTTGACTTTTCCGAGGGTCTACGAAGAAGGAGCATTTACCTGCTCCTGACGGAAGGAAATAATCTTATTCAAAGCCAATCTCACTAGAAGTTGCGAGATGGCAGATAGACGACTGTGCTATAGTTAGCAGTTGAGGGGAAGAGGCGGGTCAGGTAAGCGAGCGAGTTCAAGGCAGCTACGAGCCATAAGCGGCCTTTCATTGGTAGTTGAGTTTGGGTTCCTTTTATGAAAGGATGAAGGAGGGATATCAGATTCTCGCCACGAGCTATACGACTCTAAAGGTAAACGCCTGACCAGCTGCTAGTGAGGAATGTCTTCCTCTTTCGGATTGGCTAACTGACTGGGTTGGAACTATGCTTTGATCGGGAGTCACCCTCAGCTCCAGGATACATAGGCCTTCTGCATCCTGACTTCCCTGTGGGATAGGTGGGCCGGGTCCTAATTTCTCCAGCTAATCCAAAAGTAGTGGTCAACCTGTAATCTCAAATCTCAGCGGATTCGCTGTAGCCAGCGCACGAAGGATGTCAGACTGAGATTGGCCGGAAAAAAAGGAACTAGCCACTCATTTTCTTTACAGCCAATCGTCCACCGGATTCTTCCTTCACGAAGACCTTCTTAGTCAAAGGGATGGGAAAAGAAAGATATATAGAGACATAGGAACAAGGGCAGATGGAGGATTGAGTAGTCTTCCTTCGTCCCCTTCTTCGTACCCCGCAATTTCAAATGCCACTTTCCTACTAACTATTAGTATGCCTCTATTTGCTCCAGCCCGGCCATGAGTCTACCTTTCACTTGGCGTGCTTTCTTCTGGTCATTTAATCGCGCCTCAAAAATATGACTTTCGCGGGTCAAAGATATGGGGCCCTGGAAAAGTCCTGCCCTCCTACTACTGATAATCAAAAGAATGATAAAGGCTTTTCGGGTGCCCGGATACCCGCAAGCCCCGAAGCCCTCTTTCCCGCTCCTAGTCAAAGAAGCGAGTTCAAAAGACTCGACAGGCCTAGGACAATTGCTAAATAAACACATAGAGTAGCAAATCTGGTCCCTGAATCCCCAAATCTCTAAATTCGAAGTCTCAATAAAGTCAGCCGTAGATTCGCTCTCAGAAAAACCCGCTACCCCAGCAGGCACTAGAGCTCTCTCAGGGTCCAAGACTGACTGACTTGATCCTCTGGGAAGCAATCCACTCCAGTATGCTTCACGGAAATCCTCCTCTTTCCCGGAAGAAAGCTAGGATTCATACTAGATATTTTCTTTGGGGGCGCAAATTCCCGGTCTTTGGAAATTGGGAATGGTCTAACTTCCAAAGTAGACGCTCTAAGATAGCAAGACTCAGTCAATCCGCATCCAGCCATCCATATATTCATAAGCAAGCAAGCGCATCACAGACCGGGTTGTGGGAGATAGTATTCTCTGCATCGAGTTGACGCTCCCCTTCCCTAACCCATCCCCAAAGGGCGGCGGCTACCTTTCTTCTTGAAAGAGGGTGAAACCACCTTCTTCTTTTCCGCCCTCACGCAAAGGCGGCAGCCGGAGTGAGGGAAGAAGGGGAGGAGAAGGAGTAGCGAAGCCCTGGGAGTCGAGGTGCGTCATTAGAGGGGCCCTATCTCACGAGTGAATGAAGCGACGGGAAATATATAATAGGGCAAGAATCCAATATAGAAGATGCAAATGTGGGTTCAGATCAAATAGCCTTCACTGGCCGGCCGGATCCGCGGACATAAATAAGGCAATACAGTCAGAATGGCAAATGAAGACGATAAGAACGAGAGAAAGAAAAGAAGAATGAAAAATCTAGTCTAATCGCGGAAGGCTACGGCAGGAGATATATTAGTGGGCCAATGTTGTAATAAAGGGCTCCGTCTCATCGCTTTCGCTGATCAGGACACTCTGGTATCCGGAAAACAAGGCATAGCCCGAGAGCTAATATAATACCCTGCTCTCCTGCCTTTGAGGATCTCAGAGATGCATTGCTTGCATCGCTTATTAGAACGGAAAAGCGAAAGACTTCTAGATACAAACAACCAAGTCTCGAGGAAGACTTTCCCAGACAAGCCGATAGAACAGAAACCTGCCTTTACTAGTCTAATGCTCTTGGTTCGACCGCAAGTTGACCTCGTCGTCTCATCTTCTATCGCGATATAATAGAGATGATAGAAACCAAACGATCCCAGTAGCCATCCGCGGAAGAGATCAAATACAGTGGAAGCGCAGGACCTTCAGTAGTAGGATGATTCAGAGAAAGTTCAATATGATCTTGCGTGCGAGATGATCGATGATAAGGCCCATCACCAAAACCAGGTCACTCGATTTAGTTAGTCTTGTCCAATCGAATCCCATTCTATTCTATTCTTGACTCATTCCGTCCAGTCTATTTTCAAGTACAACCATTCCGTGCGAGGCCGTACGCGAATTGAGGTCCGGTGAAGAGCTTGGACTTCCCAGAATGCTTTCCCAGCGCCTCACTCAAAGCCCGCTGCCTACCCGGCCTCCTGCGGATAGTACCATCTTCTTCCCAGGCCCAGAACAGGACTGATTTCCCTGCTGATTCAGCACGAACTCCTTCTGACTCCAGTCCAGATAATGATCGATGGCTTGATTGGGCCGTGCCGTCTTCGAATTCTTTCTAGGGGACTCCCGTTAGTTCGCGCAAGGCAAGAGCAGTTCATTCATTCTATTGTGGTGTGTCTTATCCCACGTCTATTTGATTAAGAAGAGGCTGAGTCTATATTCAATATATTACCTGAGATTATATATATACTAGTTGCGCTTCACCCGTTATGATCTTTCATCATCATCTTCCCTCTACCCAGAACTCTGTCTACTATCGACAACTCTGCCTCTTCTCTCATACCTTCCCGCACTAGCGGCTTTTTTTGAAGACTTTGAATATCCCGTTGCACGTCTATCTAACAGGCCTTGGTTGTTAAGCTACCGAGCGAGTCAATCAAACAAAAGGAGGTAGGTAGCTCCCGTATCAGTTGAAGCAGAAAGCGAGAGGACTGGTTGGTAAGAAGAGGATGAATCATCATCATACTACCTACATAGGATAGGGAAGGGAGGGGAAATCGAGATGGCTTGGGCAGGCTTGACTGACGCTCGATCGGCAAAGCATCGCAGCTAATGACGCAAAAAGCCGGGTCTGAGTCTCAGCCCGCCCACAGCGCGGCCTCGTCATATATAACTTCGTCGAATATCCATATATCTTCTTCTTCGGATGCTTGGGACCCTGACTTCTGACAACCTAGCTCTTAGACCTTTGTCGCCTACCTTGTGTTTTAGCCGAGCCCGGACTGTCGGCTCAGAGTGCATCTATCAATTCTAGTCTTCGGTTCGCAGGACGATCCCATCCTCTGGAATTGCTTAACTCACTAGAAAATCCCGGTCTGGTTAAGCAGAAGGAAATCCTGGTGTATGGTTTCTAGTCCAGATGAGGAAGAAAGAAGTCGAAGGGCAGCCGGAACCGATACGATAGAAGGAGCCAGCCTTGCATCAAGAAAAAGAAGAAGAATCACCGGCAGACCCGCGAGTGAGCTCTTTTCAAGCCTGACAAGCTTGCGCGTAATGAGCTTGCCTCTGTAATTTGACTTCAAGCCGCATGCGCTGGGGATCGTCGAATTCAGTCTTCCGCTCCGCGCATAAGGAAGTAGAGTAGATGACATTCCCCGCCGAATTGGACTATTTTTAATGACTAGGGGCTATTTTCAGAAAATAAAGTCTACAAAAAGAAAATACATACTAACAGGGGCATTTATCTAATATTTATGGACTCTAATCGAACACCAAAAAAACCTTAAGGCAATATCTGTAATTTTCCAAAATATATAATATTTTGTACCCAGAAGGTATATTTGCAATTTAATACAAGTCCAGGTCCCCAGATGCAGTTATTCTAGAAAATAATATACTATTAATTAAAAAATATGGACTAAAATGAAATATCAGAAACCTAATGGCTTAGGTGCGAAACACCCAATCACCTCATGTACACGGGTACATGAGGTGACGTGGCTTGGACCTAAATGCAACAAATGACAGTTTAAGGACTGAAATGCAAATTTTATAAAAATATTTAAGCTACATACAAATGTTTGTGGACTGAAAATAAATACAAAAAGTGGGAGGGTGCGTGCACAAAATACCCTCCATGTGCTTGGGTCGTAGACCAAATCTCTTTCACTTATCCACGTGGCTGCATCACAATGGCCGGTACCAGTTCACAAATGGAGGATCTAATGGCTGTGAGGCTTCTGAATCGACGGTTGTTGCTCCATCTGGGATGCAGTCGCGATCAGATGACTCTCAAGATCGATCGAAGAACAACTCAAGAATAACATACTAGGTAGTTTCAATCGATAGATTCTCCATCATTCTTTGTCCTCAGGAGAACTAATGAAGAGCAAAATGCTCTGGGCGGTCTCCTGCGACAAATGTGGCTGTCAGAATCGTCCAGAGCTCGCTAGAGGAGACCTAGAGAGCATGACGACATGGAGTTTATTCCTTGGGTTCCAAATCCCCACAAAGGGGTATTTTCTCCTTGTTTCTTGCAAGGTTACAAAAGGGACAAAAAATGAAGCCTCTTGCACCTTCAAGTAATGGGAATGAAGCAGAGTTGAGTCGGATGGAGGTGCTCCAGCGTACGACGAAGGGGGAGCACCAAAATCTAGATCCAAAGAGGCTCTGGTTGACTGAATATGCAAGGGGTGAAGGGAAAGCGTTCGGAAACTAAATGGAGGTGAGAGTGGAGGAGGAGGACAGTCGGACACAATAGAACAAGGAGGTAGAGATAGAGCTCCGTTGATCAAGTTTTTGAGTTTTATGATAAAACAAACATGATCTAAGGAAATAAAAGGTCACACTATATGATAACGCGGAAATTCGAGCGGTCGTATTGATCCACAAGGCGGATCAACAGTCGATGCGTTGACCACTTCAAAATTCCATATTAATCAATAATTAACCCACGACGATATAAATCAAGCAATGAAAATAGAAGAGGAGTTAAAATTTATTATTAACTCTACAAAGATGTGTATAGTGCAAGTATGTGTAGAGTGTCAAACTCAGGGAGCAAACAAGATAGAGCAAGGCATGAATGCACAAGGATCAATGTGAAAATGAGCAATTGCCTATGAATGTGCAAGTTTTTGTGGGTTTTGAATTTTATAACTTTTTTATTCATTTTTTTTATTTTGTATTTTTTTATATTTTGGTTTTTAATTTTCTGATTTTTAAGTTCTTTTTATATTTTCTATTTTTGCATTTTCTTTTCGATTATAGAATATATATACAATATAAGAGAGGAGAAGGATAAGGTATTGATAAAAGTGAGTAAAAATAAGCAAAAATCAGGAAATAAGATATTTTTGGGATTTTTCTATTTTTTTAATGTTTTTGTGATTTTTCTAGATTTTTTCTATTTTTTGGTATTTTTAAAGTCAAAAATACTTGAAAACAGTGAACTACGATCCTGGCTGAAATTAAAATGAGGATTAAAAATATCAAAAAATAGCAAAAATACAATACTGGCAAGGGCATAAACGTAAATGCACAAAAATCCAAGGGCCTACTTGTAATTTTTCCAAAAATATATAACATTAAATACAATTTTCTGGACTTAAAATAAATACCCAAACCTGGAGGGGGTTCACTGCAAAATGTCCAACTCACGCGCACTGTGCACGTGACCTGGCAGGGGTATTTTTGCAATTTTACAAAGTTCCAGGGGCTTAGATGCAATTTTCCCAAAATATTACAACTTAATTAAAAGTTCATGGACTGAAATGAAATAGACAAACCCCCAGGGGGTCCTTGCAAAATTTCCACCATCCCACGTGTACGGGTCACATGTGGTGACGCGGATAGGACCTAAGTGCAAATATGGAAACTGTGGGGGTCTAAATGCAAATATTACATAAATATTTAAACTACAACTAAAAGTTTATGGATTGAAATGAAAATGCAAAAATGGTGAGGGTGTAGGTGCAAAATACCCATGCCTATATTCCTCGTGCGCGATCGGACGACGGAGAGCCGCTCACTTATCCACGTGGCGCGCGCACAACGCGCGATGACGGTTCGCCGATGATCGGCTGAGATTAGACCCTCAAAGATGATCTGACGGCTGGAGCGCGAGAAGATCTAACGACCGAGATGTAATCTGGAGCTGGCCCCTGATCGGACAGTGGAGGCACCCGGAGTAAGAGCGGGGAAGAACTTCGCCGAGGCGAAGTTCCTCCGGCGAGATGGCGCGACTCCGGTGGTCTGGGCCGCAACAAAAAGGTCGGGGAGACTCCTGCGATGATGCTCTGGCTGCTGGGTCGAAGATGGCGGGGCGCTTATGTACAAGGTGGTGGCGTGACTTTGGGAGCAAGAGCACGCGCGTATGATGAAGATTTTGCGTGATGTGGGAGCATGGCATGGCTCAGCGATGATCGGGGAAGAATTCCCAAGAAGGAATTGAGGGGAGAGGACGAAGAGAATAGGCTCGGAAATTGGGCGAAATCGGGCTCGAATTGGGCTGTCAGAAGGTTGCAGACCTCGGTCAGGCAGTTGACCGAGGTCAACCAATGACCGCACCTGGTTGGTCCACGTGGACCAACCAGGAAATTCGAACCAAAAATTATTTGTAAATTCGGAATAAAATAGAAAATGAATTTATTAATTTTAGGTTATAAAATAAAAAATGTTTCTTATTTTATAAAGAATTTTATAGTGATTTTTATTTATTTTAATGAGGTATATAATTACAAGTTACTTTTTATGCCCTATATAGGTATATATATCTATATATTTTAATATTTTATTTTTATTTTGTAAATTTAATTTATTTATTTTTGTTTATTATTTTATAAATTTATAAAATATCTTTATACACTTAAATATATTTTTATTTTATTTTTTTGATGTATTTTGTACACTTAATAAAATGTAAAGAGTAATTTTATAGGTATAGGTATAGGTATTATACCTAGGTATGCTATTTATATAAGTATTTTATTTTGTGTTTCTTTTGTATTTTTATTCTGATTTTAATACACAAATAAATCGTAAATAATATTTACAAAATTATAAAAATATAAATCTATGAAAATAATGGATAAATAATATAATAAATATTTTATTTTGTACAAGTATACAATAAGGGTCCAAAACTCAACTTTCAAACCGTAGCTTCGCCAAATATGAAACCTCTTTATTAAATAGATCAATTAAAATTATATACAATTAAAGGTGAGTTTGATGTATTTCGAACTTTTATTTGAGAGATACAGGTCTGGGAAGTTGGTATTTTGGATTCTTATTCAGATCATAACTTGTTATCTGTACAGTATTTTTGATTGAAATAAATTTTCTATTTTATTCATTTAATTATCTGCAACTTTTATGTACAAAGTTTCTTTATTTGAGGTATAAAAAGTGGAACCAAAAATAGGTCCCGAAATGAATAGGGAAAGAAGAAAATGAATAGGTATCTTACCCTTATCTCCCCCTACTTTATTCCTTGTCGACCTAGTCATCGAGATGCCTAGGTCTCGGGGTTTCGGGTCATAAAATATTTACAATATTTTATTCTTTTTCTTTTCTTTTCTTTTATTTATCCTATAATTTTGTCTTTAAACTAGTATTTTATACACTATTTACATGTATATGCATGAATGCTAAGATGCTCTTATTAAGGGTATTTACATGCATTTGCCAGAGTTTTTGAGGCTAAAATGATAGAATAAAGATGATGAAATGTAGATTCATCATCCTCCTATACTTTACCTTTGCTAGTTCCTAGCAAACAATTATGCAATAAGTGCAGAAAAAAAAGAAAAGAAAAAGAAGAAAGTGGGTTTAGTTTAATTATCAAACTTGTCTTCACAAAATCAAAGTTTGGAGCTCAAATTGGACCTTTGGAATTTTAGTATGGGCGAAACCTTAATGAGAACCGGATTCGAAATCCAACAGCCCCTGAGAATCCCAAAACTCTAATCAAGTCTCCTCAATAGCCAGGTCAGAATACTTCAACTCATACGCAAACTCTTACGACTATGAATCTGACTCGTACAGTGTAAGTGATGGTGGCTCTCCCCAACTGAAGTGATAAAGAGACTGACTTCTCCAATATGACAACCCAATGATTCCCCAATCCAACAACTCATTCCTCAAGGAGCAGGGTATTCCCTTCTAAGTTCAAGTGGCAACCAGCTCAAGTGGAGGGGGTGAAGAGAAGAATGGACGGTAGCCAGTGTAGCTACCTATCCTAGGATGCAAAACCAGTGTAGTCAAGTCATCTAGCTGCAGGCTCACATGATTTGACTTTGACACTTAAGCTTGCTTATTTGACTATATACATATGTAGACTCTGGCAGGCATTTTTATTTTTGTACAGGCCTGTCCACTTTTTTGGAGTTTTTGCTTTTTGCATTTTTTTACTTGAATACTCTATACAACAACATTTACATAGGGAATCTTTCCTCTTGAGCCAATAGACTATCCCTCTTTTGAAGCTTTATCGCAACCCACAATCTCCTGTCCTCGAATCTCATCATCACCGGACGGGTTGGGATGCACTTCCCTCCCTAGAGGAGGACAAGTGTTTCCACCTGTGTGCGTCTCATACTGGAAAATCCAACCCCCTCACCACTCCAATTGAGTTGAGCCATGTGAAAGGTAAAGGTGTCCAAGTTAAGTCATTATCAACAAGAGTCGTGCATGTGCTACGAAATACTCTACTTAGGCAGTCAAGAATCCATTGAACCAAGTCTCATGATCCTCAAAGAATTAAGTCAACTAGACCTGAAGTACCCCAATTCCAGCTCCTATAAATTTCCTATTATTAGGTAGATTTTAAGGTCCAACCAAGCTCCAATCTTCGGATTTTACTTAGACTTGTTCAACTATCAAACTCAATCCGAAAAATGCTAATGCTATGCAGAAAATATTTTTGTGATGCAATTTTCAAAGATTTTGAACTTTTTATGGATTTTTGAAAAGTTGACGCATATGCAATTTTTAGATTTTTCAAAAAGATTTTTCAAATATTTTTGGTATTTTAATTTTGCAAATATTTTTGGGATTTTTGAAAACAAAAAGGTTTTGGCTAAAAACTAGGTACAAATATTTACACGGGAATGCATCTTATATTCAAAAGACGTGGATTTTTAAGAATTTACAAGGGTAAGTGGTCAGTTTTATACATTTATATAAAGAATTTTAGGTGAGATGTATATAATCCTCAAACTTATTTGACAAAAGTTTTTCAAACAATTTTGAAAACTATAGTCCAAACTAATTTTTACAAACAGTTTTTACAAACATGTACACACATTTGAAAATCATTTTGCATAGGTTTTCCAAACAATATATATAGATTTTTCAATTATTTTTGCAACCATTTTTCAAACCATTTGCAAATCGTTTTTCAAACCTTTTATTTCACACAAAGAAAATAATTTTACAATCAAAATGTTTTTACAAAGGTTGAAAACGTGTACAAAACATTTTCCAAATAGTTTTCAAAAGATTTTTCACACAGATTTTCAAACTATTTTTCAAACATTTTGCAGAGAAATTTTCACCTAATTTATTAATCAGTAAATACAAAAAGAATTTGAGGAATATAAATTTTTTTTGTTAAAGTTATTAATGAATTTTAACACGTATAATTAGCCATTTTTAATTGTAAAAATATGAAAGTACGAGTTATGGCTAAAGTATGTACGGAGTATATACGACCCCCCTATACTTAGCATGAGCTATGTCCTCATAGATCGGAGAGAAAAGAGAAGACATAACTCGTACTGAGTATAGAAAAGTCTAAAGAATGAAGGAATGAACGAATGAGAAGTTGACCGTCCCCCCTATACTTAGGATGAAACAATCCTAAGTATAGCAGACTGTACATAAAGCAGGGTGGGACAAGGGTGGGAATGAACAAATCGTACTCATATTGTCTCCCCCTATACTTAGGGTAAGATATCCCTAAGTATAGACAAGAAGAGGAGACAATGGAGAGGATCAAAGAAGATAGAAAAGGAAAAGAAGAAAAGAAGAAAAGAAGAAAAGAAGAAAAGAAGAAAAGAGAACAACACAGTGTGTGCACCCCCTATACTTAGGACAAGACGTGTCCTAAGCACATCAAAATCATAAGATGAAGACGGGGTGGCATATATAGCGGAAGAATGAATGAATGAATGATATATACAAATGGATATGTACAGAAGAAGATAGAAGTGATAATCATGTACGGGACGTATAAGTTGTGAGTCAAAGAGCACGTCTCATACCAGATGAATCGGGGCAACATCAACGGTCGGCGGATCATGATCAAGATATGGTTTCAAGCGCTGACCATTGACTCTAAAAGTGGAAGATGATGAGGGTTCGGATATATCAATGCTACCATTATCATGCACCTTCAGGACTACATACGGTCCTTTCCATTTACTTTGTAGTTTCCCTGGGAATAATTTCAACCTAGCATCAAATAGCCATACTTGCTGATCTGGCTCAAATAGTTTATGGCTGATTCGGGAATCGTGCCATACTTTCACTTTCTCCTTATACTGTAGGCCACTTGAGAAGGCTGTATCTCTTAGTTCTTCCAGGACTGCCAACTCTGCTTTCCTCTGTTCTCCTACACTCTTGGGATCCAATAATAGCTCTGTAACTGCCTAAAGTGACTTATGCTTTACCTCCACTGGTAGATGGCATGGCTTGCCATAGACGAGATGAAATGGAGATGTCCCTAATGGTGTCTTGAAAGAAGTCCGATAGGCCTACAAGACCGAGTCCAAAAGCTGTGACCAATCCTTTCGGTCTGGGCGGACTACTTTCTGTAAAATTGTCTTAATCTCCCTATTCGATACTTCAGCAAGACCATTAGTCTGAGGGTGATACGACGTGGCAACACGATGGTCAATACTGAACTCGTCTGTAAGGGCCCTTACCTTGTCGTTAATAAAGTGAGACCCCCCGTCTGAAATCAAGACTCTAGGTACCCCGAACCGTTAAATAATGTTTTTCCTCAAGAAACGACATACGGTTTTAGCATCTGCGGCTCGGGCGGGGATGGCCTCAACCCAACGACTCACATAATCCACAACGAGAAGAATGTACTCAAACCCTTGACTTTTAGGAAATGGACCCATGAGATCAATTCCCCATGCATCAAAAACCTCACAAAAAGTGAATGGGCTGCATGGGCTTATGTCTCCCTGTTCGTAAGTACCCATCTTCTGACAGTCAGTACACCTTCTCATGAACTCATCAGAATCCTTGAAAAGGGTTGACTTCTAAAGGCCGGATTGGAGCACCTTCTGTGCTGTCCGTCTCCCAGAATGATGTCCTCCTGCCTCAAGCTTGTGGCAGTAAGTGAGGACGCTGTGTTGCTCATATTGAGGAATGCAATGTCTCCAGATACTGTCCCCTCCTTCATGATAAAGGACGGGGTCCTCCCAATGGTATGACTTGGCCTTCGCAAGGAAGGTCTTAAGCCGTTGTCTGGGCCAACCTTGTGGAATGGATTTGGCAACAAGGTAATTCACAATGTCGGCATACCATGGGAGGGAGGTGATAGCAAGGATCGCCTCGTCTGGAAAAGTCTCAGTAATAGGTGCTATGGGCTCAGATTCCTCAAGGTTCTCCAAGCGAGAGAGGTGATCTGCCACAACATTCTTAACTCCAGGTTTATCCTTAATCTCAATATCAAATTCCTGGAGGAGAAGGATCCATCTGGTTAATCTGGCTTTGGCATCCTTCTTCGACATCAAGTACCGAATGGCAGTATGGTTAGTAAAAATTGTCACTCTAGATCCAAGAATGTAAGATCTGTACTTATACAGAGCAAAGACTACCGCTAGCATCTCTTTCTCAGTCACGGTGTAATTCCTTTGAGATGCATCCAACGTCCGGCTAGCGTAGTGTATGGCATAAGGTAATCCATCCCTCCTCTGTCCAAGCACAACCCCAATGGCATAATCAGAAGCATCCGTCATGATCTCAAATGGGAGAGACCAATCGGGTGGCTGAAGGACAGGAGCCTCTACAACTAAATTCTTGAGAGTCTCGAAGAACTTAAAACACTTATAATATACGAAGAACTCGGTGTTTTTAGTCAATAAATCCGTAAGCGGTCGGGCAATTCGACTGAAGTCCTGAACGAACCGTCGGTAGAAACCGATATGCCCTAGAAAAGACCGCAACTGTTTCAGATTGGATGGTGGATTGAGTTTTCTAATGATATCCACCTTGATCGGATCAACCTCCATGCCCCTGTTGGAGATGATGTGACCAAGGATCGTCCCTTGAGTCACCATAAAGTGACTCTTCTCCCAAGATAGTACAAGGTTTACCTCTATGCAGCGCTGAAGCACTCGGTCTAGGCAGTCAAGACAAGCATCAAACCCATCGCCATAGACCAAGAAGCCATCCATGAAGACCTCCAAACAGTCACCTATCATGTCCAAAAAAATGGACAACATTCACCTTTGGAATGTCGCAGGGGCGTTACATAGACCAAAGGGCATCCGTCTGAAAGCATGCGTCCCAAATGGACAGGTGAACGTCGTTTTATCCTGGTCTTCGGGTGCAATGGCCACTTGATTGTATCCGGAGTACCCGTTAAGAAAACAGTAATGACTCTTCCCAGCTAGCCTCTCGATAATCTAATCAATAAATGGTAGCAGGAAATGATCCTTCTTGGTGGCCTCATTCAATCGTCTGTATTCCACACATACCCTCCAAGAAGTGGGTACCGGGTGGCGATCTCTTCTCTAGACTCATTCACGACTGTAGTGGTATCCATCTTCTTGGGTACCGCATGTAAAGGACTAACCCACTTGGATTCAGAGATGGGGTAGGTAAAATCGACGCTCCACCATTTAGATATTTCCTTCATTACCACATCTCGAAGATTCGGGTTCAGCCGTCGTTGGAACTCACGTGAGGGCTTAGCGTCCTCCTCGAGGTAGATATGGTGAGAGCACATGGCCGGACTTATCCCCTTGAGATCAGCCACACTCCATCCTATTGCCTTGCGGTTTCTTTCAGGAACCTCCATCAAACGGGAGTCTTGTTCTCCAGTCAATTCTCCTAAGATAATGACTGGGTGCATTTCTGGCTCACCCGCAAGGAATCTGTACTTAAGCGACTGCGGCAAAGGCTTCAATTCTGGCTTGGTGGGGGCTGGCAGATCTGGCTTCTGATATGTCTGTGTAAAGGCAACTAGGTCTGCATGTGAGAACTCTCGCAGGGTGTGATCATCTGAAAAAGGGGACCCTGTTGGTATGTCTATCATCTGTACCGGCTCACTCTCCGTCCTCTCTGTCGGCTCATCGGGAAACAGACCTGGCAAATATGCGTCAAAATCCTTCCAATCAAAGTCTATCTCCGAGGGATCTGAATCAGAACAAGCATCAATGTCATCATTCAGTATGCAACTGTCAACCTGTATGGTGTCCTCTGCCAAGGGTATGCTCTCCGAAATCTCGTCTGCCACAAAAGGTGTGTACTCTGGATCTGCAGACAAGGCGAGTGCTTGTGCTTCTGGATCTTCCCAAACTGCTTCATCATCAGTCATTACAAAATCACACTCCTGGTGGACGTCTAACTCTGCATCTGTCATCTGCCCTGCATCACTGTTCTGCTCCAAGCAGGCTGAATCTCTCGCTCTGATCTCGTCGACCGTCTCTATTTGTATACTCTCGTCCTCTACACGAAAGTACACCTTCCCACTGTCATGGTCGGTCACAGCCTTAGCTGTGGCCAAGAATGGGCGTCCTAGAATGATGAGGGCATCTGTCACCGACTCAGGGATCTCCATGTCCAATACTACAAAGTCCACGGGGAATTTCAGGCCCTGAATGGTAATGGCCACATCTCTCAACAACCCCTTTGGCCTCTTAATCGATCGATCAGCAAACTGAAGGATTGTCCTGCTCCGAAGAAGAGGGCTAAATTTAAATTGGTTGAGTAAGGCGGCCAAAAGGAGGTTGATAGAAGAGCTGCTGTCTAATGGAGTACGATCGAATTGCTGCTCACTAATCTGGCATCTGAGGAGCTCCTGCATCTGGTCTTTTGGCTGGCAGCTGGTTTTGAATGGCACAACATGTGGCACGCGTGAGCACATGGATCTCTCCTCTGTTGTTCCTCTTCTTCCGACGTACGGTGGTTTTCTCCCTTAGATTCTTTTGGAAGAGGGGGATGTGCTCAAGTGCCTCCTGTAGAGTCAGCTGTATTTGAAATCTGTCTATCATCTGCTGGCTGAACTCTAATTGTCCTTTCTTTTTAGGATTTTCTCTTTTATTCCCCTTCGCTGCGCAGAGTGCTTGAGGGAAGGGGACGGATGGGCTCTCCTTAGACAGAGGGCTAGGAGAAGGTTTCTGGCCTTGTGAAGGACTGAAATCCATGCAATCATCATCATTCACCACACATGGACTCATAATTGATGGAGAAACCTTTCCTTTATTCATTTTTTAGTCTTTTTCTCAGTGTCCAGAGATACATAAAATGGTAGTACAGAAGGTTGGAATACAGATGGATTCAAAATGGGGGCATTAGCACCACCAAAAATATTCTTCTTTGCGGCCTCAGCACCGCACTCTGGTTCGTCATAAAAAATGGTGGCTTCAGCACCACCGTCTGCATCTGGTATCACGACGGTCTCAACGCTGTCGTCAGGAAGGTCATCCTTGGTGGCATCAACACCACCGTCATCATCATTATTGCTAGCGGCATCAGCACTGCTCCTCTCCTCATCTGGGGCTCTAGAATCTCCATGGTGTTGTTTCTCAGATGAGCTGCCGCCGGCTGGTTCCCTACCGCTCCTAAGTGACACGAAGTGAGTATCAAACATAGAATGCATGTCATTCAAATAAGCACTAGGAGTGGTATCCTCTGTAAACTGTACTTGCTCAGATTTTCTCTTCAAGTTATTCGGATTTGGCTCACTCTGTGCAGGTATGGCGGTTTTGCCTTTCATAATGTCCTTCATTTCCTGTCGGAACTCGTCCATTTCTCGCCGGAAGGATGCCTGCTGTTCGGAGAGCAAGCGGGCGAGATCGTCAAGTGCTGAGTTCTCCAAGGCAGGCGTGGAGAACCAGGAGTGTTCCCATGATGGAACTGAGGTTGCTGGTGAGACTGAGAGTACTGCTGCTGGTAAGGCTGCTGTCGCTGCCTCCACTGTTGTCCCTGATAGACGTGACAAGGATTCTGCTGATACTGCTGCTGATGTTGTTGGGAGTATTGGGGTTGCTGGTGTTGGCTACTATGATTGCCTTGAGCTGGAGGCTGCTGTTGGGAGGAGGAACCTCCGGTGGTCCAACAAAATCTGGGGTGATCGCGGCGAATCCATGGCTGCTTGGGTACCGGTCGTACCATATCCCGTTGACTTCCATTAGCGGCTCCTGCTCGAAGGATGGAGGTGGTAATGCTGCCAATGGCTGGTCCGGATGATAGACTACCATCTGAGTGTCCTGAGATGGTGGTTGCTGCGAATAATGCGGCAGCTGCTGTACCGGCACCTCCTGAACATGGTGAACTTGATGGTATGCGGAGGTGGTGGGGTAGAACAGATACCTCTGGACTCAGCTAGTGACCTGGGAGGCTGATGTGAAGACGATTGTGCCTCCTGAATACTCAAGATGTGAGTCTTCATGTCACTCATGAACTTAGCCAACTGGTCTATCTATGCCAGACCTTGGCCCTGCTTTTTCTCCAGAATCTCAATGCGGTCCAACTTTTCACGATTATGCCCATATCAGCTGCTGATGATTCATCTTGTGCTGCTGCTGCTGACGAAGTATGGGGAACAGCATCGATGCGGGCGATTCTCTGGTATGATCCTGCTCCTTGGGCGCTTTCTGTTGTATGTAGACTCTGGCTTGGGCCATGACTATAGAGTTCTCTACCATTCCCTCATAAATGGCCCAAACATCATCTTCACCCTTTGAAAAGTATGACCCTCCACAAGAGGCATTAACAAGCCCCTGCAGCTCCGGTGTCAGCCCACAAAAGAAACTCTGAACCAAATTAGGCTTTGATATATCATGATGCGGACACCGGTCAGTGAGCTCTCTAGAGCGATCCCAAGCTTCATGGAATTGTTCATTAGGGATCATTGTGAAATTGCTGATCATAGCTCTGGCTGAGTTTGTCCGGCCGAGTGGGTAATACTTATTTAAGTATGCGGTCCGGAGCTGCTCCCAAGTATCGATGTACCTCCCCAAATGGTTTAGCCAATAGGAGGCTCTATCAATCAAGGAGAACGGGAAGACGATCATTTTGATAGTGTTCTCAGTCACAAACCTGTCATGGATAGTACTGCATATCATCTCAAATTCTTGCAGATGGAGGTGTGGTTCTTCGGTTGCCAGCCCATGAAACTTAGGCAGTAGTTGAATAGTATGTGGGCGAAGCACGAAGTCTCCATATATGGGAGGGAGTCTGATCCATCGGTGAGTAAGTGTTGCAGCTGGGTTATGCAACTGCCTCATGGTTGCCCGTGGCAGTCTCTCCTGCTCAGGTCTGGCCATGGAAATCTCATTGATGTCAAAGTGGAGTGGGACGAACTCATCATCATCGGAAGTAGTGTAATCAGGGTCGTCCTGCGAGGTGTCGTCCAGGTCAAAACCAAAAGGAACGAAATCATCAGTGGAAGAAATCGAACTCTGTTCGTCTTCAAGAATCTCACCCGGATAATCTTTTTCATCAAAAGGCCCGAATTTCTGAAAATAATGGTTAAAATCATAACCGGCCTCAATCATCATCACTTTTCAGTGACCAAGAATGGACTTATCAGTGGAAGTAGTCGAACCAGGTCCGTCCTGTCTACATTTGGTGTCTGCCCTGAGCTCTATGGTATCAATCACGTAAATCCTGCGGATTTCATCAACACATCGCCACACACTTGAAGGAGGAACTTCGAGGTCCATGCTTTCCGAGTCTTCCCCCTTTTGGAGGATTCCTCGGGTCTCATCAGTGGTCAATAAGCAAACTTCTCTAATATCATCAGATAGGTCATAGGCCTCGGAGTCAGCTAGAATAGGTGAAGGTGCATCAGGTGCAGATCTCCGGTCAACTATGGGTGTGGTGATCAACACTTTGCTCTCATCAACAGGACGGAAGCGAATCTCTCCTGATCCATAATCAATAACGACCCTTGCAGAGGCGATGAATGGTCGTCCCATGATGATTGGAGAGGGCTCTCCTGTGGAGGTCTGCATGGGCAATACAACAAAGTCAACATTGTAGCTCGTGCCCTGAATCGAAATGACAACATTTTCAAGGATACCCTTCGGCCTCTTTATTGATCCATCAGAAACTGAACAATCATCCTGGTCTTCTTTAGAGGTCCTAAGTAAAGAGATTGTACCAACGATAAGGGTAATATGCTAATAGATGCACCACCGTCCAGGAGAGTGTGATCACAAGTATGGTCAGAGATGGTGTAGGTGATGAATGGTGTAGCAGTGTTCCTCTTCCGAGGAATGGGACAGTGTGTGATGGCATGGGCAGTGGCCATGGTCAGAATGTGACGCTCAGATCTGCTCCTCCGCTTTCTCTTCTTGGGAAGAGGAGCAGATAAATCGGTCATGGCCTGCTGAAGTGGGGCACGAATGATCTCATGAATGGTGGCCACCACTTCGGGTTCAGTCAACATTTTTTTTGAAATTTTGGACTTCCTCCATACAAGGGAGGAAGTCAGAAGCAGCATCTACAGGAGGCATTCCAAGAGCAGTCTGTACAGCGGCATCCTCGGGGTCAAAGGTGGGACAGTGTGTGAATGAATGTGTGGGTGAATGATCTGGCAGATGGACCCTCTTCTCACAGTCTGACTCAACCAAATGCCTCCCGAACTCTTTTTGTGTTTTTAAAATTTTCTCATTTTTTTGTATTTTGGGCGATTGCAAGCTCCCATGATCACGCACAAAGAAATCCGTATCCTCGACAAATGGAGCATTAATCTGATTTTTCCTCAAGATAGCAAGATCATCATTCATCCATCCGGAGGCGGGCTATATCATCCAAGGTGGGGTTCTCATAGGATGGCCCATGAGAACCTGACGGGTAGCCTCTCTGGAAGTGAGGCTGCTGTTGCTGTGTGTGTGAGAGGGGTGAGACTGTGGGTGCTGCTGCTGATGAGGCTGCTCACGCCTCCAAGACTGTCCCTGCTGATAGGGACGAGGACCATACTGCTGTGACTACTGTTGATGCTGCTGTGGGTACACTGGGGGCTGCTGCTGCTGGTGATCCCTCTGATGGCTGTACTGGCCACCCTGTCCTGACGGCTGCTGCTGGGGCTGGGCACCTCTAGCCGCCCAACGGAATTCGGGATGGTCTCGTCGGATACCGGGCTGGGGGCGGTCGTACCAAATCTCGTTGACATCCATCAATGACTCTGAATCGTAAGGGTATGGCGGAAGTACTGCCAGAGGTTGATCCGGCTGGTATACCACCATCTGAGTGTCAGCGGATGGTGGTGCCTGGTAGGTGAGCTGCGGTTGCTGGTACGGCTCCGCCTGTACAAGATGGACCTGTCTAGACTGCTGGTGGGAGTTGGAGTGCTAGGACGATCTGCTGTTGCTACTCGGATCGCCTCGTGCCTGAAGACGAGGCTGTGAAGCCGTCTGTGCCTCCTGGAGACACATGAGCTGTGTCTTCAGGACACTCAGACTATGCGCCATCTGCTCCATCTGCGTGATGCCCTGGCACTGCTTCTTCTCTATGATCTCCATCCGGTCCAGCTTCTCACTGATGATCCCCATGTCTGCGGCTGTGTACTCGGCCTGTGCTGCTGCCGCTGACGAACTAGATGGACCGGCGTCAACCCGTGCTATCCTCTGGTACTGCACGGTCTGTGGCTGGGCTCGTCCCTGAGTGTACAATCGGATCTGGGACATCACCATGTAGTTCTCTGCCATCTCCTCATAGATGGCCCAAACCTGATCGTGGTCCTTGGCAAAGTAGGACCCGCCACAAGAAGCATTCACCAAGCCCTGAAGCTCTGGTGTCAGCCCGCTGAAAAAGCTCTGAACAAGGTTCGGTTTGGAAATGTCATGGTGCAGGCATCTTTCGGCCAGCACTCTGAACCTCTCCCATGCCTCGTGGAACTTCTCGTTGGGGAGCATGGAGAAGTTGCTGATCAGGGCTCTAGCGGCGTTCGTTCGCCCGAGTGGATAGTACTTATGCAAGTACTCGACGCGGAGCTGCTCCCAAGTGTAGACGAACTTCCCCAAGTGCTTCAGCCAGGTGGCTGCTCTGTCTGCTAAGGATAAGGGGAAGGAAATCATCCGTATGGTATCCTGGTCCACCTGACGATCGTGGACAGTGCTGCATATCATCTCGAACTCCTGAAGGTGGAGATGGGGCTCCTCAGTGGCCAACCCATGAAACCGGGGTAGAAGCTGAAGTGTGTTCGGGGGGAACTTAAAGTCCCCCACGATAGCTGGAAGCACCACCCAACGGTGCGTCAAAGTCGATCCGGGGTTGTGTAACTCCCGCATCGGTCTCGGAGGTCCTGCTGCTCCTGCTGCGGCTGCTGCCGCATCGTCGGGTCCTCCCCCTGGGCCATTCTGCTCGCGGTCGGCTCTCATCTGCTCCAACTCGCGCCTCATCTCTATCATAAAAGCTCACTGATCCCTCAACTGCTGCTGAACTGAGTCTAGGGAGGCGATCAGGGTGGAGTTGATCGCACCCTGGTCCAAGACGAATGTCTGATCTCCTCGGGGACCTCCAGTGCGGTCATCACTGCTGCCGGCCATAGTCTCTGAAAAATCAAAACATCCAAACTCAGGTACCGATAAATCATCTGTCTGTGTCTCCTCTGGCACTGGTATCTCAGTCTCAGAAGAGGGGGGGTCGAGGGGGAACAGGGCGGAATCGAACTCGGGTTTGGAGAGCAGGTTTGAGCTCCCACGAACCGACCTAGATGAGTGGGCTGGAGTGCTAAAAAGCGGTGCAACCAGAGGCTGCCTAAGAGACCTCCTTCCCATCATCGTGATCTGACGAGTAGTGCGGATGAGATCTGGTAACAACTATAATCACAAGCAAACCCCTGATTCACCAACGCAACGCGAGCTGCAGACCGTAAAGGCTCGGTCAATTATCTTGTCAATTTTATTTTGGTGATCAGTCAGGATAGCAAAGCGATTACGTGACCTGTTGGGTTACCCGATATTTTCTCAACCGACTATCCCGTACAGAAATAGCCGGTAATCAGTCGAGAAGAATATCGGAGGGCTTTACCTAGTGTACGGGGTCACTCTCTCGCGCAAGCAAACCAGACAATGAGGGGGTTGCTCTCCCCAAGACAGATTTTTCAGTGAGCGTCTTTTAGGGTCGATAGTGTTAGTAGTTTCAAATTTTATTGTTTTTCTTTTTAGGTATTTTTCAATAATCAAACAAATCGCCTAACAAATTTTTCGATTCTCCTGGTTATTAAGTCCAAAACAGGGGGGAGAAGATGAAAAAGCCGATGCGCGATGAAATCAATGATGCATGCAGAGTAAGAAATGCGTACCTGACCCCATCAGTCTACATGCAAGATGATACGCGCAGAATTGAAAGACAGAAAATAAACTACCTAAATGGTGCAGGCGGAAAACCGAGTCCCTAAACAGCAATGCTACTCGAAAGAACAACTAGCTGATCACCAGCTTCCAATCCAGAGAGTCTGTTCTAGACCCACCCCTCCTCTTCTCGACAGATCGAGTTCAGGAGTAGCGCTTGACGGGGAGGGCTCGCGGCGCGTAGGCTCGAAGGTAGTGAATCAACTATTTTTATTAATCTTTTATTATAGGTCCAATTACCGAACTATAGGAACATGCAAATATATTACGGTGTTTGGATCCTATGAATTACGTCACATTCAAGCAGAAAATCCTAAAGCTAGGGGCTCGAAAAACCGCGAGAAATCGAATAAGCAGTAAGGAAAATCAAATCGCGTAAAAAACTGCGTAAAACCGAGGGGTCCCTCAAGCACACCGGTGCTCGGCGAAACAGACCCCGAGAGTCTAAGTGTCTCTGACTGTACCTGTATTATTACAATAGTTCAAATAAGTGCTGAAAAGTAAATCTAATCTAAACTAAACTAATCTCGCGGCTATTCCGCGGCTCCCGCACTCCTGCTCGCGACTCGCGTCCGCCTGCGGCTCTGTAGAGAAGAGAGCCGCCTCCGACTCCTGCGGTTGCTTCGGCTTCCGAAGAAAGCCGTCTCGGTCGTCGGGCCCTCACAAGAAAACAAGCAGAGTGTATCAGACAAGGTTATTTGAACAATTATGCAAATAAATGATATATATACAAAATATGCACAAAAGCCGCGGAAAAGAAAACCGCGGGAAAAATCAAAAAGCGACTACTAAGCCATGCTCCCCGGCAACGACGCCATTCTGATGACCAGAAAAATCCACCAAGACTCGGGTGAATAAAAATAGAGCTAGGGTCGTTGCGACCCGAGTCTTGGAAATTAATCAGTCAATCAAGAAAATTATGGATCAGACCACCAAAACAAGATATAAATCAAATAAAATCAATAGTGGCCCTGGCTATTGGATTAGCCTGGTATAGCGATCAGGGTCGGACTCAGGGAGCACGTGATGGCCTTGTGGCCTACGAAGTAGTCGAAAGTGAAAATAAACAAGAGAAAATTATTTTAGGTGCATTTTTAATATTTTTCATTTTTTTGGATTTTTAATTATAAAGAAAATAAGAAAATCAAGACAACAAGCAAGTTCTCACAATTATTTAAACACTCAAAATTATTCCAAAAATTCAAACAAAAATATTTTTATGTTTTTTATATTTTTTTATGTTTTTGGTGAATTTTTGACAATTTTCTGATTTTTATAGAATTTTATAAAAATGAAACAAGACAGAAAATGCAAGACACTATTCAGTCAGGATTCAAGGGCCAAATTAAAATAAAAATGGCCCTAATAAAACCTGAAGGTAATATTCCTGTAAAGTATAAAATACAAGGACAAATTAAGCACTGTATTTATTATTTTTGGATTTTTCAATTATTTATTAGAATTTTTATAAGTTTTTCATTGTTTTTCAATTTTTATATTTTCTGTATGTCCAAAAATTACCAAACTAGGTCAGAAAATCAAGCACAACAAGACAAACAACATTTATTTTTTTTGTAATTTTTAAAGTTGTTTTAATATTTTTTGTGATTTTTAAAATTGGACAGTAAGAAAAATGCGTGTTTTTGAATTTTAAAAAAATAATAAATAGGCTTCAAAAATTTCCCAAAATTCAGTGAAAATTCTACACTGTGGCAGGAGCCACGTATCAAATTTTCACTTGATTTGGAGTAGATTTGATATTTTATTTACAACAAATACAAGCCCACAGTCACATGGACCTATTTATCATAAAAATATACTTTAAGGGCCTAAAAATAACCAGCACATAAATCCAGGGGGGTCCGGTGCAAAAATTCCAAGACCTCACGTGCCGAGCGCGTGACCTGGGCACTCAGGGACCTTTCTGTAATAAAACTTAAGTCCCTGGACTAAATAGTAATACGTACTAAAAATCCAGGGGCGAAAGTGTAAAATACCCACAATATTCAGCACATGAGGAATTAAAACGTTCAAAGGGGTATATATGCAAATACTAAAAAGATACTTTCATTCAGAAACACCTTAAAACATCATGCCCATAAATGCAAATATCCCACTAAATCACGTGTCGAAGCATGTGTACCACAACGTACAGGGGTATAAGTGCAAATAAAATAAATGACGAGGTCCACTGTGCAAAAAGTCTAAAATAAAAACAACTATATGCGATATTTACAGGACAAACTAATACAAGCAACAAACAGAGGGGCCTACAAGAAATTTACCCCTTATTATGATCCGAGGGCTGGAGTGATGCCACGTAGCTGATCGGACGACTATGAGTAGCGGGCGCTTCCTCGAGTAAACCCTCGCTCTGATCGATGGTGGAGGACGTGCCATGTGGAGAATCGGACGACTGAGGAGCGCTGTGGCTAAGCCTCGCTGAATCGACGGTTACGATCAAGCCTCCAAAGATCTGACGGTGATGGCTGCTCCTCAACTGGACGGATCTGATCTAATCTGGAGCGTCGAGGAAGATCGAACGGCTATGGATGATACTCCAAGAACTCGACGCCGGCGAGTTTCGTCGGGCTCGTGTGCGCGCTGGGGAGCTCCTCGGAGGCTGCTGATGATCAGAGAAGACACACTTGGGCCTGCCACGTCTGAAGAGAGCCTCCGATGAGGCTGGAGGCGTCGGAGGTGGTCCAGCGACCACGGCGGAGCTGGAGCTGCTTCTCCTGACTGTCCGAGCCCTCAGATGGGCTTGGCTTGACCTGCAAAGCACTGCAACAGACTCCTGGGTCGAGGGCAAAGTGCCTCGACCCGGTTAGCGGTGGTGTAGGTGATCGGTGCGTCGATATGGGCGAGTTCCGACGAAGCGATGGCGGTGGGGATCGTATCCCAGTTCCTGTGCGAACTGGGTTGGATGGCTGGGTGCAGAAGGTGCACGGGGGAAAGCCGAAGGTGAGGGATGACTCTGATAATCGAAATGTAGGCGAGGGTGGTTGGAATCGAAGGTAGTCGGCAATGGGGTGATTTGGGCGTAAATCGAAATTGGCGAAAAAGAGAAAGAACTAGGGCTACCTGATGGACGAGGTCGACTGGGAATGAGCTGGAGAAGCTCTAGGTCCTAGCCTTGAGGTCCGTCGATGCCCAAGGCTCGAGCACCACGTCTTGGCGGCGCACGACGGCGCAAAGTCGCCGGATCGATGGTCCGGTCGCTCACTCCTCGCTGCAACACAACCAATCGCGAGCTGTCACTCAGGCGGTGGCTATGGAGGTCCTAGGGTGTAATAATCTGAGCCAAAGATGCGTGAAAATGGGGGTGGAGCTCAGACTATATACATCTAGGGGTCCGGCTAGAGGGGAGTCAGGCGTGAAGCTCGGAGTGCGGATCCCAAGGACCCCTGTCGGGCGTGGATCACGGATGCAAGAGGAAGAAGTAGAGCCCGGGGTTTACGGATTTGGGTATCGGATCAAGTGGGGACAATATCGAGAAATCGGGTCGAGGGCTCGGATCCGCAAGTATGTGGTCCAAGGGGGGGAGTTGACCATGGGTCAACATCCCCCGTGGACCAGTTAGAAACAGCCACGTGGAAATGATTTGAAAATTCAAAATAAAATAGTAAATGGTCTATTTATGCAAAACTCAAAACATGAAAAGTTTTTCTTTTATTTTAAACTATTTTTTGTGATTTTTAATTATTTTTTTGAAATAAAAATAAGGTATATACAATATAGTACTATGTATAGGTATATATACAATATTGAATTTTTAATTTTTGATTTAATTAATTATTTTTGTGCATTTTTATTCCCATTTTATATTTTATGTATTTGTAGCTTAAAATTAGGAATAAAAAGGTACTTTTATTTTATTTTTATTATTTATTTACAAGGGTACAATAAATATTTATATACATACATATAAATACATGGTAAGTATACAATGTTTCTTTTGGTTTTGATTTTTGTTCTTTTTATTTGATTTTTGTTTTTATGATTTTTATTTTATTTATTCACATAATAGGATATGAAATATGTACAAAATTTTATGGAATTAAATTTATATATTTACAAGGTGAAATAAATAGGAAAAGGTGTTCTATGTACAAGGTGAATGTATACAGGTGAAGAAGATCTTTTTATTTCTTTTTAATTTTCTTATTTTTCTTTTGATTTTGTATTTACAAGTATATACAGATATACAAACCCATTTTTATTTTATTATTATAGGAAAATATTGTTATTATATTTACAGGTATATTTTCACACATGAGCTTCCTTATCTCTCTCTACTTGGGCTTTTATGCGGTCAGGCCCATACTGAGCCCTCCCTTGGGATTAGGTTGCTCAATATTTATTCTAAATATCTCCCTATTTTTCTTTTGTCTCTTTATTCTTTTATTTATGCACAAAATCATGTTAATTATTCATTTTTACACAATGCATGCTTTTTGATAATTATTTGTATTTACATGAATATACATGTGTTTGGCAAAGGTTTTGTAGCTAAAATAAAATAATAAAGAGTGATGAATGGGTATTCATCAGATATAGAAAGCACACAAACAATCACAAGCAAACTTACACAAAACAAACCCTCAATGCACCTACTCAACTCGGTAGAGACCGAAAAGTCGATCTTTTTATCTTGTCTGTTTTAGAGTTAGGTGAGAAGTCCAAAATTGCACAAACACTTAGGAGCTGAATGGGATTTGGGCACTAATCCTTAGTGAGTGCGTTAGCAAGTAAAATGAAGACAATGAGGGGATTACTTGCCCCAAGACAATATTTTTCTTTTTGATCGATTTTAGGGTCGAGTACTATTAGCAGTCCCCAAATTTTTTTATTATCACTTTTTTTTGGATTTTTAGTGAGAAATGCACATGCCTAACGAGGATCCAATTCCTTTAAACACCTAGGTTATCAAAATCAGAGGTAGAGGAGCGAAAAAGCAATGCAAGCGGCAAAACGATCATGAATGCTAAAGCGTAAATGCTCACCTTGCCTCCAGCACTCTACATGCAAGGATGCTCAGCAGAATTGAAACCTATCTATATGCCAATGCAAGCCGATGAAATCACCCTAAGTTCAGAAATTGCTATTAGCATGAAGAACCGATGCTAATGACTCAGAATGGAACCGAAGTGTCCGGTCTTGGAGTTTCCTCGGTGCCCACCAAGGTGGTTCCTGCACACATTGTATGGAGAACTCTCGCGGCGCGGTGGTTTCGAGACTAAGTGAGAAGCAGTTTAAAATTTGACTAAGTTCAAACGAGTCTATAGGCATAGGCAAATATATTAGGTGTTTCGCCTTAATCTATCGCAAGCAATCCTAAAGCTAATTGCTCAATCACACAAAATAAGGAAAACAAAACCGAGAAAACAAAGGAAAAAATGTGATGAAAATCGATAAAATCGTGGTGAGCCCCCAAGTGAACAAACACTTGGAAATTGGGCCCGAAAGTCCAAAGTTCAAGTACCTGTATTATTACAATAATAGTGGTCTCTCTCTCACTTAAATTACACAAATAAATGCGATAAAAATAAATGGAGCTCGATCTTCAAAAATATCTAAGTCTCCTCTTGTGCAAGGCGAGCAGACTGTCACCGGCTTCACGTGGGTGCGTTGGCGCCTAGGTAGAACACCTCCCTCGATCCACGGTACCTCGCACAAAGTCAACAAAGAGATGGGTTAGACATCTCAACAATATATATCAAAAATAGAGAAAATAAATGAATGACAAATATAGGCAAATAATCACAATCAAGCAAAAAGCCGATCTATGCGCTGTTGCTCCACGGCAACGGCGTCATTTGATAACACGGAAATTCGAGCGGTCGTATTGATCCACAAGGTGGATCAACAACCGATGTGTTGACCACTTCAAAATTCTGTATTAACCAACAATTAACCCACGACGATATAAATCAAGCAATGAAAATAGAAGTGGAGTTAAAATTTATTATTAACTCTACAAAGATGTGTATAGTGCAAGTATGTGTAGAATGTCGAACTCAGGGAGCAAACAAGATAGACTAAGGCATGAATGCACACGGATCAATGTGAAAATGAGTAATTGCCTATGAATGTGCAAGTTTTTGTGGGTTTTGAATTTTATAAATTTTTTATTCATTTTTTGATTTTGTATTTTTTTATATTTTGGTTTTTAATTTTCTGATTTTTAAGTTCTTTTTATATTTTCTATTTTTGTATTTTCTTTTTCGATTATAGAATATATATAAACAATATAAGAGAGGAGAAAAATAAGCTATTGATAAAAGTGAGTAAAAATAAGCAAAAATCAAGAAATAAGATATTTTTGGGATTTTTCTATTTTTTTAATGTTTTTTTGTGATTTTTCTAGATTTTTCCTATTTTTTGGTATTTTTATAATAAAAAATACTTGAAAATGGTGAACTAGGCTACTAGCCGAAATTTAAATGAGGATTAAAAATATCAAAAGTATCCAAAATTCCTCAAATTAATTTTAAAATAAAGGTAATACACTAAGGAAACTATAGAAACTGAGTTTTATTTTTAAGATTTTTCTAGAATTTTTTAGATTTTTATGAATTTTTTAAGGTTTTTATATTTGTTAGGAGTTTTACTTTGAATTTTTAGTGATTTTTAGATTGACACTAAAATATGATAAGACACGCAAAATGTAATTTTTTCGAAATTTTTCAAAACTTTTTACTAAATTTTATGGATTTTCTTCTGCAAACAGTGCTGAAAATGCATGTTTTTGATTTTTAATAAATATGAAAATGCAAGAAAAATGCAAACTAAAAATATGGTGTTAAATTATAATGCAACAAGAGCCTATGGTATTTTTGGTCATTTTTCGAGTCAAAATGATGCATGAAATAAATGCAAACATCCAAGCAAAAATACAATACTAGCAACGGCATAAACGTAAATGCACAGAAATCCATGGGCCTACTTTCAATTTTTCTAAAAATATATAACGTCAAATACAATTTTCTGGACTAAAAATAAATACCCAACGGAGGGGGTTCACTGCAAAATGTCCAACTCATGCGTACTGGGTACGTGACCTGGCAGGGGTATTTTTGTAATTTTATAAAGTTCCAGGGTCTTAGATGCAATTTTCCAAAAATATTACAACTTATTTAAAAAGTTTATAGACTAAAACGAAATAGACAAACCCCCAGGGGGGTCCTTGCAAAATGTCTACCACCCCACTTGCACGGGTCACGTGAGGTGACGTGGACAGGACCTAAGTGCAAATGTGAAAACTGTGGGGGTCTAAACGCAAATATTACAGAAATATTTAAACTGCAACTAAAAGTTTATGGACTGAAATGAAAATGCAAAAATGGTGAGGGTGTAGGTGCAAAATACCCATGCCTATATTCCTCGTGCGCGATCGGACGACGGAGAGCCGCTCACTTATCCACGTGGCGTGCGCACAACGCGCGATGACGGTTCGGCGATGATCGGCTGGGATTAGACCCTCAAGGATGATCTGACGGCTGGAGCATGAGAGGATCTAACGACCGAGATGTAATATGGAGATGGCCCCTGATCGAACGGTGGAGGCACCCGGAGGAAGAACGGGGAAGAACTTCGCCGAGGCGAAGTTCCTCCGGCGAGATGGAGTGACTCCGGTGGTCTGGGCCGCAACAAAAAGGTCGGGGAGACTCCTGTGGTGATGCTCTGGCTGTTAGGTCCCTCAAAATTGCCGGAGAGGCACTGTGGCGCTGCTGCGAAGGTGGCGGAGCTTGGAGCTCCAGGTATCTCCGGCGGAGTACGAATCCAAGTCCCCAGGCGATGTTATGCTCCCACTACCTGCAAAAATGGGTGAGAGGGTCCAGGGCAGACTTCCTGGACCCCACGGAGGTGCGAGGGTGGTCTAGGGAGCGATAGGGAAACTTACCGGAGGTGCGCTCCGGCGAGGCCATCGGGAACGGCGATAGGGCGATTGATAGTCAAATTGGTCAATAGGAAAATGAAGCTACAACTACGGTGGACAAAAAGCGAAAAGAACAAGGGGAAAAAGGGCAAACCTCGAAGGTGGGGGACCTAAGGTAGTAGAACCTCGACGTCGGAGATGGCGGAGGTGGTGGAGCCGCTGCAAGGCTTCCTCGACTCGCCTAAGGGTATGGTTGAGGAGCTGTCACCTCCAGCAACACGAAGCACGCCAAAGGGAGGAGGAAAGCTAGGCAAGAAGGGTTCAGAGCTCGAAGATGGCAGGGCGCTTATGTACAAGGTGGTGGCATGACTTTGGGAGCAAGAGCACGCGCGCATGATGAAGATTTTGCGTGATGTGGGAGCATGGCGTGGCTCAGCGATGATCGGGGAAGAATTCCCAAGAAGGAATCGAGGGGAGAGGACGAAGAGAATAGGCTCGCAAATTGGGCAAAATCGGGCTCGAATCGGGCTATCAGAAGGCGGCAGACCTCGGTCAAGCAGTTGACTGAGGTCAACCAACAACCGCACCTGCTTGGTCCACGCGGACCAACTAGGAAATTGAAGCCAAAAATTATTTGTAAATTCGGAATAAAATAGCAAATGACTTTATTAATTTTAGGTTATAAAATAAAAAATGTTTCTTATTTTATAAATAATTTTATAGTGATTTTTATTTATTTTTATGAGGTATATAATTACAAGTTACCTTTTATGCCCTATATAGGTATATATATCTATATATTTTATTATTTTAATTTTATTTTGTACATTTAATTAATTTATTTTTTTATTATTTTATAAATTTATAAAATATCTTTATACACTTAAATATAATTTTATTTTATTTTTCTGATGTATTTTGTACACTTAATAAAATGTAAAGAGTAATTTTGTAGGTATAGTTATAGGTATTATACCTAGGTATGCTATTTATACAAGTATTTTATTTTGTGTTTCTTTTGTGTTTTTATTATGATTTTAATACACACATAAATTGTAAATAATATTTACAAAATTATAAAAATATAAATCTATGAAAATAATGGATAAATAATTTAATAAATATTTTATTCTGTACAAGTATACAATAAGGGTCCAAAACTCAACTTTCAAACTGTAGCTCCGCCAAATGCGAAACCACCTTTATTAAATATATTATTTAAAATTATATACAATTAAAGGTGAGTTTGAGGAATTTCGAGCTTTTATTTGAGATATACAGTTCTGGGAAGTTGGCATTTTGGATTCTTATTCAGATCATAACTTGTTATCTGTACAATATTTTTGATTGAAATAAATTTTGTATTTTTATTCATTTAATTATCTGAAACTTTTATATACAAAGTTTCTTTATTTGAGTTATAAAAAGTGGAACAAAAAATAGGTCCCAAAATGATAGGGAAAGAAGAAAATGAATAGGTATCTGAACCTTATCTCCCCCTACTTTATTCCTTGTCGACCTAGTCATCGAGATGCCTAGGTCTCGGGGTTTCGGGTCATAAAATATTTATAATATTTTATTCTTTTTCTTTTCTTTTATTTATTCTATAATTTTGGCTTTAAATATAGTATTTTATACACTATTTACATGTATATGCATGAATGCTAAGATGCTCTTATTAAGGGTATTTACATGCATTTGCCAGAGTTTTTGAGGCCAAAATGATAGAATAAAGATGATGAAATGTGGATTCATCACTATACTATTGTTATGCTAAGGAACAAAAAGAATACAAAAAGAAGGAGCTTTACCTGACCCGGACTAAGTGGAGAGAACTCATGACGAAGCAGGTGGTCGGAACTCGGATCGACCTTGATCGACACCAAATGGCTCACTGAATCTTCCACAAGGTTCCTGCTGTCATCAAGATTCTCGAGGTTCACGAAGATTAGGGTTTGAATGGAAGAGGAGTGAAAAAGAAATAGAGGAAGTCGGAATAGGGTATATGTATAGGGGGGGGGGGGGTCTTTGACTAAGGATGCTGCCCGAGGTAGTGATCCATTGATCGAAAATCAAAGAGGCATGGAAGTGCATCGATCGAGGATAAAAGTTCAAGAAGGAATCTATCTAAAATAACAACTATATTGGGCGTAAAAATTTTGAAAAATCGATGGTCAGAGCTCTGACAACATGGAAGATGGAGGGTAGAGTTGACATGAGTCAACTCAGACTCTGCCCTCATTGGGCCACGTGTGCATGCTAAATGACAAAATAATAAATAAAAGGTTTGTTAACTAAAAATAAAAAAATATACAATTTTATTAATTTTCGATTAGAACATGAAAAATACTTATTATTTTATGCAATTTTTATTATGGTTTTTATTATTTTATGACTTAATTTATTACATGCTACTTTTTACAAGCAGAAACATAAGTATATTGACCTATGTTTTGAATATTTTATTTTTATTTAATATTTAATATTTTATTATTTTTTATACACATTTTATATATTTATAACTTATTTAATTATACATAAATATATTTTATTTTATTTTTTGATGTTATTTGTACACAGATAAATAGATATATAAATTATATAGATATAAGTATAGGTAATTCACTATGTATTTTGATATATTATTTCATTTAGTGTATTTTTAATGGTTTTGATTTATTATAATTATGTTCATATAATATAAATAATATTTACAGAATTATAAAAACATAGAATTATTAAAAATATAAGAAATAATTAAAATGAATATTTTATTAAGGTATATTGTACAATAGGGGTTTAAAAATATAACTGTTATATTTTAACTCCAAATTAAATGAAATCATCTTCATTAAATAGTTAATAAATAGTTAGATTCAATTAAAGTGGTTTTGATAGATTTTGAGTTCACATGGAGAAGATATGTGTCTGTGAAATTTGGATTTTGACTTTTTATTCTGAATGTAGAATGTATAACTTGTATTATTTTTGTGTGAAATAAATTTTGTAATTTCTATGTATTTTTATTTACAACTTTAATGTACAAATTTTCTTTATTTGAGGTATAAATAATGAAGAATAAAATAGGTCTAAAAAATGCCTTATTTGGCAAAATGAACTGGAAATTTTATTGTGTTTTGGCCCTTATCTCTTCTACTTTATTCAATGTCGACACAATCATCATGATGCCTAGGTCTCAAGGTTTAAGGTCACAATACCTTTGGCATTTTATTTCATTTTTTCGTTTCTTTATTCTTTTATTTTGGTTTTAAACAATGTATTTTATGCAACATTTATACAATAATTAATGAATGTTAATTTATGCAAAATAATGCTATATGCATGCATTTAGCAAGGCTGTAAAGGCCAAAATGAAAGAATAAATATCATAAAATAGAGATTCATCAGGGATGTGCATAACTGATATTGCAATATCTCGAAGGGGCACAACCAATAAAACCTCATTTTTTCTTTTCGTGGTTTCAAAATGAATGCTGCCATTTAAGTTCAGTTTGTTTTCTAGGAACATGATCATAGTAAAGAATCAAGTCAAGAATGGAACTAAAAGTATATTAGAAGATGCCACCTTTTTTCACTTTAATGCTTGGTTCACATTGGGAGAGGAATATTTAATAAGAAAATCATTTTCTTTATTATTTTTGCTAGAAGGAATCAAAGGAAAGAAGATAACTTTTTCTTTGAATGCTATTTAAAAAAGAATACAATTGTTATCCCCAGACTTAAATTTATTTCATATGGATGATATATTTGATACAATGTATAGTAGTTAGATCGAAATCGAGATTTCCTTAGTTGTAATGTAATAATAAAAATAAAATATACCATTACAATGAACCTTTTTTTTATAGATATTCCTTATGCAAATGAATATATACATCCATATCCAGTATGTTATTATATATGGGTACAAACACGTATATCACTTTGACATTCATAAACATATGTATACCTAATTTAATAATTTAATATAGTTATAAGTGTATACCCGTGCGTATCCATATATATATATATCAATATGAAATGATTTATAGATTAATTTGTAAGAATATTGATATAACTCTTATGAAATAAAAGTATTTAACATATTTGTTTCAACTAGATATTTCTTATGTAAACTTTCATCCACAAACAAATATGGATGCATTATACATATATTTTGACATATGTATACGTATCTGTTTTAAATGAATATGAATACAAGTATCACATTTACATCCATAACAATAGTTGTATATTTATTTTAAATCATATTTGATATAACTGTCATGAAAAATATAGATTATATATTTGTTTCATCTAGATATCTCTTAATATCACTCTTCCTCCCCACCCATCAACATCCCCCTCCCTCTCCCAATCATCTATATCTAAGTTGTTTTTACATATTACTATCTAGATTACTTATTGAACTTAAGTCCAAGTGGACCCATAAAAAAGTGTTCAAAATTCTTATATCAAAGTTCTTAAGTAGTTAACCTCTACTTATAAAAATCAAGCACAATAAGTTTCAAAGTACAATGGAATACTATCCTTGGGTGTTATATCAGCTCTCACATATATTCTGAATATCCTCATCGTGACATGGTCCATTTATACTCTGAAACCTAGTGGTGGTTCCATCATTGGATATCCCTTTCTTCTTAGCTCTTGTGGAGGTGCCTCCACCTTTTCGATAGAGTCCTCAATCTGACAATGTGGTTCAGTCATCAATCTAACTTGACGGTATGGTTGAGTCCTCAATCCACTTGACGGTGTGGTTGAGTCCACAATCTAACTCTTTATATATTTAAACCAACACCAACCTCTATGATCCAACAATTGGATCAACAGTTGTATTATCTCAATATGGTCAAGGTACATAACCATGTTTATACATAGGGACTGAATAAGTGCATGTATATTATAAACTCAAAAAAGGAGTGAAAATCAATAGCTTTTATTGATATTTAATTTATAGTAATATTTATTACAGAAATGATACATGATGGGCTCACTTGTCGAACGTAGGATTCAAGGCATAACAACATGCATAGTAAATTGCAGAAATGGTATGTTAATCAATATTACAGAAATAAAAACAATATTTGTTTAGAAAATTTTCTTGTAATGTTCATAAAAATGATTTTGATAAATATTATATGGTATAATTTTGATTGAAAGACTGAATATCATCTCAAATACAAGATGATCAAATCATATTATCCTGACCTGAGGTAGATATGGGTCTAGTCGGGGATTGTTGGGGCTGCAGGTTGCTTGGTGAGCGGTCTGTCCCACTTCCTGTGCGTACTAGCCATGACAACAGGTAAGAAAAGGATAATGCTTGAAGAGATCATGGTGTATTTGTAATTATTAAAATTCGAGTAATACATATTTGAGATTATACCATCCTTTTAAGTAACAATCAAAATTGTTTATTGGTTGATTAAATTAGATTGATAATTGATTTAATATGATTAAATGAATTATATCCAATTAAGAGCACTCTATTATAAATAGAGTTGTATTTCTCTTGGAAGAATTAATTATGTGAATATGATTCATAATAATTAATTAGAATTTGAATATGATATAGAGGATCACATGAGTGACATCCATGGTCTCCCATCAAGGTGAAGGGTTCCGTCGTCATGGATTGTATGTAGGAGACGTCTGTCCAAAGTGACAACTCTTGCATACAAGCGCACATGGATCAATCTTTTTACTTTTTGAAATAGTAAGGTCGTATGCATAATGACCCCAATATCGATTCATTATGTTATTTGATCTATAATGGATTGCGCATAGTAAATGATATTCCTATTGACGATTGGTTCAATTAAGAACGGGTCAACATCATCTTAGGAGTAGTGGTCTCAGGTGTAGATCGAATTGAGAATGTAAGTTGGGATTGCAAGGAGGAATGTGTTCCCGTTTCTTTTTACCCGAGTTACAGTTTCTCATATTATTGGGATGTAACAAAGGTAGAAAAGGAGATCCCACTTCTTGCTAGAGATATAGCGGTAAGTGTACCTCTTTCTATGAAAGTGATTAAAAGAATAAACTTTCAAAGTTGAAAAGGCAAGACTAATTTGATTAAAAATCCTTAATAAAAGAATTTAAATTGAATATATAAATATCTATATGTTCTAATATAGTGCATTCTTAATTTCAGACAATGAAGTCCATGAACCCATTCAACAGGATTCTGGAGGTCAACTAATTGAATAGACCAAATTACTCAGGATGGAATCATAATTTGGATCTTTTTCTCTCTATGTATTGCATCTCTTACTTGCTATCCAAGAACAAGTACACAAACCCTGAGACATGTGGAGATGGAGACTTGCCATGATATAATGTTGAATCTCAAGGAGATGTTCGATGATGTCAACCAATCTCAGCATTATAATGTTATGAATAACATATTCGATGAAAGATGTGGGAAGAGACTTCAGTTCGTGAGTATGTACTTAAAATGTTTGAGTACATGTCTGAATTGGAAACTCTCGGGTAGATGGATGTAGATATGCAGTCTGACTTCATTCTACCATCTTTACCCAAGTTTTTCAATAATGTTGTAGTATCACTCCACATGAACAAGTTGAACTTGTCTAACACTGAATTATTGGCGTCATTAAGGTCTGTAGAAGACATAATGAAGAAAAATAATCCCTCTGGCAATGCAATGTTGCACATGTCAAAGGGAAGCGTTGTCGAAAGCAAGGATCTCAAAAGGGCCCAACCTAGAAGAGAAAGAAGAAGAGTCAAGGTGTTTCCTCATCTTCTACTGCTTTTGCACTAGTGACATCAAAGAAGACAGATGCGTGTCATCACTGCAAGAAGTCAGTGCACTAGAAGCGTAACTGCCCAGATTATCTGAAGTCTGTTGATAAAGATAAAGCCTCAACATGTATGAATTCTACTTTCATTATTGAAACCAATTTTCTCGTATGATGATAAGGTAGTTAAGTCATTGATTTTGATGCTTCTGTTCATGTATGTTATTTGTTCCAACTATTTCAGGAAATTAGGAGTCTTGATGAAGGGCATATAGTCATCCAAATGGGATCTAATGCAACTGTTGTAGCAATCGTCATCAGGACCTATAGACTATCATTATCTAGTGGAAGAGTCCTTATGCTTAAAGAATGTCTTTATGTTCCAAAATGTTAGATGGAACTTTATATCTATATCTAAGTTAGTTAGAAATGGATATTCATTTCTATTTTGTAATATATTTATCATAAATCGTTATGATAAACATATTACAGATGGTGTTCTAACTTATGGTGGACTCCAGGAATTATGCATTGATGAAAATGTCATGAATGTTACCGCCACTAATAAAAACCCTAAAAGAACCAAGGAGGATGGAAATTATTCTAACATAATTTGGCATCAAAGGCTTGGTCATTTATCAGTTGAGAGGATCAATAGATTGATAAAGGATGGACCCTTAGATTTTTTACAAGTCCAATCTTTGCCTACATGTGAACATTGTATTTGAGGTAAAATGACTAGGACACCTTTCCGTAATAAGGACTACAAGATGCGAAGGTATTATTGACCTAATACATACTGATGTATGTTATCCCTTCAACACCTCAACCTAAAATGGATATTGATATTATTTGACGTTTATTGATGACCATTCGCGATATGAGTTTATCTTCCTATTACGTCATAAATATGAAATCTTTGAAAAGTTCAAAGAGTTCGTGGCTTTGATTGAGAACCAAACCGATGTGAAGATTGAATGGATTCGATCTGGCCGGGGTAGCGGGTACCTCTCAGATGAATTCAGGGAATACCTTAAAGAGAAAGGAATTGTCTTCAATCTCACTCCTCATAGCACTCTCCAACTTAATGGTGTTGTTGAAAGACACAATAGGACGACTTAGTTTCTGGGGATATGGAGTAGAGACTGCAATATATATATATATATATATATATATATATATATATCCTGAATAAGATTCCTAGCAACTTCGTATGTAAGACTCCTCATGAGCTTTTGTATGGAACAAAACCTAGTGTTAACCACTTAAGGATTTTACGTTGCTTTGTCCATGCTAAAAACATGGACGCAAGTAAGTTAGAATCTTGTACTCGTGAGTGCTACTTCATTGGTATGTTAAAGATGGTATTGGATTCCAGAATTATCATCCCGAGACTCAAAAGGTCTTCATCTCTAAAGATGTAAAATTTCTAAAGGATGAATTCTTAAGAGTCAAGACACAAATGAAGTAAATGAACTCATTGAATCCCCTAAGGATAGTGAGTTTCCTAAAATAGAAACTGAAGAAGTAAATGAAGATGTAACATATGTACCTCTTCAAAGGAGTTTAAGGGTGGTTTTACCACCTAAAAGGTACGGATTCCATGTGTCAGGTGAAACTGAAAATGATATAGCTTCATTTGATGAAGCACTCGCAAATCATGACATGGATATATGTATAATAGCAATGAAGTCAGAAATTGACTTCATGCATAAGAATGGTGTATGGACCCAAGAGGATCCACCTAAAGGGGAAAAACCCATTGGGTGTAAATGGATATTTAAGAGAAAAAGGAGACATGATTATAAGGTAGAGATGAATAGCCATTTCATCAACTTTATTCAATCATTTTGTCCTTAAAATCCATGGTTAGTGCATGTAAAAAGCATTAATTTGCACAAATTAACATTCATTCTTTACTTCATAAATTGTGTATAAAATACTATTTTTAATGCCAAAATCATAGATTAAAGAAAATAAAATAAAAAGAATAAAATCCCAAAGGTATTTTATGACCCTAAACCCTGAGACCAAGTCAAGAACTGATTTGGTGGATAAAGAATAAAGTAGGGGGAGATGAGGGCCAAAAATCACCTAAAACCTCCATTCTTTCATTCAACTATAAGTCCTTTTTGGGATCTATTTTATTATTTATTATTTATACCTTAATTAAAAAACTTTGTACATGAAAGTTGTAGATAAAAACAAATAAAAAAAATACAAAATAGATTTCATACAAAAAATGTAGAGTGTACTTTTTATACTCAAAATAAAATCCCAGAATCCAAAATTCATAGACCCATATCTCCTAAAAAAACTCAGAATGTAACAAAATCATCTTCAATTATATATAACTTTCAATAAGCTATTTAATGAAGGTGGTTTCATTTAATTTGGATTTAGTATGTGAAAGTTAGGTTTTGGACCTCCATCATATTACATACCTATCTAAAATATTCATTTTATTTGTTCTTTATTATTTTTATAAATTTATATTATTATAATCGTGTAAATATTATTTGTACATACTAAAACTAGAGTAAAACCATTAAACCAAAATTAAATTAAAATACGTATATAAAATGCATAAACGAAATACCTACACTTATACATATCCAATAAATATACATATTTATTTAAGTGTATCCATTACATCAAGAAAACATAATAAAATTGTAGTTATGTATATAAAAATAAGTTATAATTATGTAAAATAATAAAGTAAAAAAATATAATAAAAATAAAAATGAAAATGAAATAGACAAACATATATAAATATACTCATAATTGAAATCCTAAAAACTAACTTGCAATAAATAACTCTAAAAATAAATAAAAATAAGAATAAAATAGTACAGGAAATAAGAAATAATTCTTATTTTATTACTTTAATTTAATAAAATCATTTATTATTTATTACATAATTTCTAAATAATTTTAGACTGGATTTTTCCTGGTTGGTCCACGTGGACCAACAAGGGCATGCCAAGGGTTAACTCCAGTCAACTCCTCTGACATCCAGTAACCTTTACCAGACCTCGTTTGACCTCGCTTTTTTATCGATTTTCCCAGCCCGATACAAACACAATTCTGGGTTGATTTCTTCTTAGATTTTTATCCTCGACGTATGCATTATCATGCGCGGTGATTGCCTCGAGGATTGCATCGCTATGTTGCCTGATACCCCTTGATCTTTCCAGCTGACCACTCACCCCTAATTAGCCTTGCATTCATCAAAACTTAAACTTCAATACTTCTTCTACCTAAAAACATTAGAATTGAGTCTTGATTCGTGCCTCTGGTGACAGCAGGAGTTCGATCGACTCCTTTGGCAGGCATTCTTGGTGTCGAATGGAAGAGGTCCGAGCTTGCTGCCAACCTCATCTGAGCTCTTGCGTTTGGCTGAGTGTCGATAGTAAGCTCTTTCTTCTTTACTTGTTTATGTTCCTTAGGGTAGAACTAGTGGAGATTTAACCTTAGCTCTTTTTATTCCCAAACGTTTGTTGTTTTGTCCAATCATCACGTGTGGGGAGCTACTGCTCTGCCACTCATTTTCGATCATCCCGAACTCGATCTGTGCCACGTTTCACCATCATTCTCTTCGCATATCACGCTTCAACATTCATCTTGATCCTGTAATGATCAAGGAATACATTCCTCCGACTCTACCGCTCGTTAAAGGAATCTATCCACGCACACTTCATGTCCATTCTACTATCTGGAGCTCCTCAAAGCTATGCATTTTTGTGCCTAATGTGTTCCTACAAGAAAGAGCAAGAAAGGAATCCTCTTGGACCTTCATCGAGTAGCATGACGAAGAACCAGGTCCAAGTGCTCCGTCAAATATATCCAGACCCCTTCACCATTTTCAGACCTTCCACTAGCATGGGAGGATGCCATCACCATTTTGAAGCTGTCAGGAGCTGGGAAGGAGCCGATCATCTCGAGATTTTGAAGATTAAAGTTTGCCTAGCCCTTGTTCTTTGTGTGTTCTTCCAATGGGGCTCAATGCCATCCGATCACCTGCAGTTCTTCCCACACGCTCTAGCCACCCTTACATCGAGCCCCCCAGTAGCGGTCAGATCATCTTGTTGATCTAATCCAGGTTGTCTCTTGCAAACCTTCGTCGCAGCATAGAAGGATGTCACGTGTTTTAATGAGCTTCATCTGGTCGTCTGCACACGCAAAGGCGAGGCTAATTTGCAACATCTTCCCCTCTTTGTATGTATTTTGTATTTTTTCCTATGAGTTGTATTTGTAGTTTAAAAACCTTGGTGAAAATTGCATGCGAACCCCAGACATTATTTAATATTTCTAATTAATCCATGCCAGCTAACCTCACATACAGTCCAACGTGAGGAGGGAATTCTGCAAATAAGAACCTAGAACTTTTTGTAATTTAATTTATCCCATAAAATATTTATTCCAATATTATATATTGTGAAAAATTCAGAACGGACCCTGATCTTTATTACATATATGCCCATGTTAGTTTATTGATATTTGTATGTTTCTCTATTTATCAAAAATATCATTTGTGCTCAACAAATTCTCAAATAATAGGGATAGGTGTTTGGCATGATATATATTCATTCTATAATTGTATATTTTGATTTTATGTAATTTTAGCATTTATTAAAAATCAAAAGAGCATAGTTTTTACCCTATTTGGAGTATAAAATACCAACAAATATAAAAGTTTTCGAAAAATTCCAAAAACAATTATTATGTCTATTTATTTATTTTACAACTCCAGAACTAAAAATACAAAAAATAGAAAAAGAAAACTCATAAAAAATTAAAAAGCCCCAAAATCCTTTGTAAAAATATAAAAAATCCCAAAAACTCCAAAAAATATTTTGTTATCTTTGAATTTTATCTATATTAGTATATATCTATTAAAATTTATTTTAAGAATTTTGGACTTAATTTGATATTTTTTATCTTCATTTCAATCCGACTTATTTACTAAATCCCTGATTTGGGATATTTTTGAGTTTAAAAATACATAGAATTAGCAAAATTAAAATTAATAAAAATATAAAAATAGTAGAAATATTAAAACCCAAAAAGATTTTATTTTCTGTATTTTGAGATTTTTTAGTAGTATATATAATTACGTTACTCTACATTTTATATATACCTTTTGTATTCCTATATTACTTATTTAAAAATAAAAGGAATTAAAATTCTGAAAAATATAAAACAAAACTAAAAATCATAAAATAGAAACTTAAAAAACAAAATACAAGAACAAAAAATATATAAAATTAAAACCACGAAAACCATAATTTGTTTACGTTCTTGAAAGGACAATTTCTTGAGATTGATTGTTATATCCTATCTTGCTCTACACCCTTGTTTGTTGTGTCCGGCCCCTACTCGCTTGCCACTATACGTCTTCAGTAGGGCATAATAAATTTTGATTCACACTTGCTTAGCTTGATTTATTTATTGTGTGGGTTGATTGTTGATTAAACTCAACTGTTGAGGAGTCGTTACAACTACCGAGTCCTCGTCTTGTGAGGCTCATTTTAGGCACCTCGATTTTTGCTTCATCAACAGAGACCTTCAAGGCACAGCTCATAGCCAAGGGCTACACACAGAGGGAAGGCATCGAATATGATAAGACATTCTCTCATGTGGCTACACTTAAGTCATTGTTAGCTATAGCTACATATCTTGACTATGACATATGGTATATGGATGTCAAGACGGCTTTCCTCAATGGATACCTCGAAGAGGATATCTATATTGAGCAACCACAAGGCTTCATAACCAAGGAAGGAATAGTATGCAACTGAAGAAATCCATCTATGATCTCAAACAAGCTTCTCATAGTTGGAACATCAAATTGGACGAAACCATAAAGAATTATGATTTTGTGCAAAATCCTGATGAACCGTTTGTGTACAAGAAGTTTAGTGGGAGCACCATTGTGTTCATCGTGTTTTACGTTGATGACATCCGTATTCATTGGGAATTATACATGGATGATGACCAATGATAAGATTTGGTTATCCCATACTTTCAAGACGAAGGATCTTGGAGAAGACTCTTACATCTTGAATCTAAAGCTATTCAGAAACCGAGAAAAGAGGTTCTTAGGATTGTCACAACATGGGTACATTAAGAAGATCTTGGAGTGCTTACATATGGAGAACTCCGAGAAAAGCTTCTTTCCCTTAAGACATGTTATCCACCTGTCTAAAGGGATGTCTCCTCAAAGTGTTGAGGGAAATAAAGCCATGGCTGGATGTCCCTATGTATTAGCTGTAGGAAGCTTAATGTATGTCGTGACGTGCACAAGGCCAGATATCTGTTATGCAATGGGAGTGGTAAACCATTACCAATCCTGCTATGGAGAACAACACTGGAATGTAGTGAAGAACATCCTCACGTAAATAAGAGAGAAGCAATATTACATCAAGGTCTATGGAGATGGTGATCACCAAGTCTTGGGATACACAGATTCTGACTTTTAGTATAATATTGATGATCAAAATTCAACATTAGGGTTTGTATTCCTATTCCACGTGGTGTTGTGAGCTGGAGAAGCAAGAAGCAAGACACTACGATTGATTGAAAAACAGAAGCTAAATACATTACCGTATCAGATGCTGCAAAGGAGGCGGTGTGGTTGCGTAAGTTCATCCTGGAGCTTGGAGTAGTTTCCTCTGTTACTCCCAACCCACTACTCTACGATAACACGATAGGCATGTCTTAGGCAAAGGAACCCATATGACATCAAAAGAGCAAGCACATGCAAAGAAATACCACATATTTAGGAGATTCAAAAGCGTGGTGACATAATCACCACCAAGGTGGCCTCTACCGACAACGTTTTTGATCTGCTTACCAAACCTTTGACGCAAAAGGTTTTTGACCAGCATTTAATGAGTACTGGTTTAAAGATTGTACTTGAATGGTTCTGAGGGCTAGTGGGAGATTTTAACAATGCGAGCCCGAGGCGAGCCATTCCTACAATAAATGTTATTGTAATGTTTGATATATAAATAAAAGTTAATGGTTTATTTTCACTCCCTATCTGAGATTAAATGAATGAATGCACTATAAGGTCCCTTAGTACAATTAGGGTTATGTACCATGGATATCTTGATGATCATATAGTTGTTGATTTAATTGTTGGATCATAGACTATGATGCTTGGATAAATATCCAAAAAGTTAGATTGAGCACTCGTCAAGCACCATCAAATGATTATTAAAAGATGATCTCCAACCTGAGTAGGAGATGACAATCCTTTCTCTTTTGGTTGATATCAGACTGGCCTCTTCATGCAGGTCCTCTGCAGAGATTCAAAGGTGTTAGATTAGTTAGGTTAAAGAGTTGACTTAACAAGATTGAGATAACCAAGTCCTATGTCGTATACTGTTGCAATATAGGCATGCATCCTCTGACCGGAGACATATGTATTGTTATATGTCTGAATATGTACATTTTACAGATCGATAGGTTGATGGCATAATCAAGGTATATACATCGGCGAGCTGGTTTGCATACAAGAGCATATAATTAATATGATCTCTCAAAGGGATCACACAGACTCACTTCTGAATCAAAAGACATGAGCTCACTCATGAGGCATTGGGATCGATCAAATTCCATGCATGGTCATCTTGCTTTATAAGCATAAGAATAAGCATGTATGATATATGCTTTTGTAAAGCATAAGATCGATACCAACTCCCAATGACCGAATTCGAAACTTAATGATAAAACCCTAAATATGACATTGTAAATTGTTATATGTTTTCGGGTTTATTCTACATCTTCCAGTATGCAGGATGTACATGTATTAGGAATCCTGAGGGTGATATGATCATAAATGATTGTATAAGCATGATGCTCCCATTTCAAGGGAATGATGAAACATGTCAAGATTTTAGTGACTCCTCTTTATTAGGGAAGTGATCTAATCTTGATCCAAATGCTGGACGTTAATCTGAATGTGATTGAAATGCAATGAGAATATTGGATCTACGACTTTAATTTAATCAAGCATCTATTTAAGGTCCCCGAGATCTGGGTTGAGGTGTAATCTCAATATCCAAGTCACTATACATGGACTGTAAGATCATTGTGTCCTTATCTCCAAGTATCTGTAGAGAAAGGGCATTATTCTTGAAAGAGTTCAAGAATAAATCCATTGTTGAAATATGTATATAAGCATGGAGATATTGATAATTAAATGTGATTTAATTTTCATAAATAATGTGAATACGATTCATATTATTTAAATAAATGAGAATTGTCATTCAAGATAATTAGATATGATTTAATTATCAAGGATAGGAATAATTTGGATAGTGTTATCCATATTATTTGTATATATATTATAAATGTGATTTATAATATATTAGAGAGATCTTATTGTAAATAGTATCTACAAATTCATTATTGATGTGAATTGGATTCACATTGAAAATTAATTGGAAATACAATTTATATTTTATTTTGGGATATGAATGTGATTCACAATTATTTAATGGCATGATTACAAAATTCACAAAATTAATTTGAAAATATTTTTGTGAATTCTTTTTGCAACAAAAAGTTGTTATAAATAATTATGGTATTATGTGAGATACATTAATCACAAATAATTGAAAGGGGAACCACCTTCCATAAAATGGATGGTGGACGTCCACCTTGACTTGTTCAAGAGGCCATCTCCTCCATATGTGGAAGGTAGGTTGCCACCTTCCTTATTCCTTGATTAGTTATTTATTTAATAAAATTAAATTGTATTCATAATTTCTCTATATTTAATTTGATTTAAGTTAATTGTTGTTGTATTTTTATGCAACAAAATCATGGCCATTGAATAGAAACACAAATTCATCTCAACCATTGATTGTGTGTTTCACATGGATAGGAATCCATGGACTCCTAAAATACTATAAAAGAAGAGGAAACCCTATCTCTTCTTTCACAACACTTTGCAAATTTCTCTTTTTCTCTCTCATTCTCTTACTATCTCATCTCTCTCTAGTGGCCATCCACTTTGTGCCTTAGAGAGAATCGACGTCGCCACGCTGTCGTGCTACCTTTTCGACCGCTCATGGATCTCCGTCTCCTTCAGTGTGCCTCGCTAATGAAGAATACATTAGAGATTGTGTGACGATATCAGTAGATTCGTCGCTTAGATATTCAACTTAGATTGCAAGGAGTACGTATCTCATCAATGCGCTTGCAAGTGGCTCCTCCGTCGAATCGGACTTGAGACAGGAGATCTCTTTCTTTAGAGACTTGATCACAACCATTCTTTAAGAAGTAATCGTACATCTTACTTGTGGTTAGATTAAACGATCCGAGAAATGTTCTTGGATCATGATATTTTATCCTTTAAATTTTTTAAATTCCACCGCATCAAGCAACTAGTGCGACTAGTTTCTTTGATAGCATATGATGCAATCATCACGCTTCCATGATGTTCTTAAGGATATATTCATATCCATCATCCCTCATACATGCGACTACTTATCTTATTGTCTTCTTGTCCAATGGAGGTGGCGCTCCTCTAGAAGCTTTAGTAGAAGCTTGGAGATCTGTAATAAGGTAGCGGAGTTATCGTGGATGCCACCATTTCTAGAGACGGTAGTCTTTTCTCGACCATAAGACGTCATAGGAAGAAATCAGCCGGGGAGCTCAAGATGAAACACTATCGACAAAGGAGGAACTCTAATGGAGGAATGATACAAAGAGGTCAGAGGTGGGGGTTGAGAATGAAATCGGATGGCTGGGGAGGGGGCTACATGTAGCAAAGTTGGGAGGACATGCTAGAGATATGAGGAGGGGGAGGTGTGGCGGAGATAAGGGGTTGTGTTGAAGGTCAGGAAGGGACAATGAAGAAGGGGAGTGTTGGGGGTTGAGGGAGGGACAAAGAGGTGGGAGCAGAGTTGGAGGTTGAGGGAGATGATGGAGGAGGAGGTCAGAGTGGAGGAGGAGGTCAGGATAAAAGGTTGGGCGAAGGAGGAGGAGGTTGGGGCGATGAGCTGGGTAGAGTAGGAGGCGGATGAGGTTGGGGAAGAGGGCTCAGTGAATGAGGAGGAGGTTATGGAAGAGGGCCAGGCAGAGGAGAAGGTCGGGAGGGGGGCTTGGTAGAGGAGGACAATTATGCCCCTCTTAATAAAACCATGGTTTGAATAAACCATGGTTAAGTTCAATTCATTGACGTAAGCTAACAAAAGGGCACAAACAACAGTGCAAAAAGTCTGGAGCATAATTGATATTGCAAAAAAGGGAGGGGCATAATGGATATTACAAAAATTTAGGAGGGGACAACTAATAAAATCCATTTATTTATATAGATTTTTGTTACCACGTCTGTCTGGTAAAATAATGTAATCCATGAAGCCTTGAGCTAAAAGTTGTGTAGGTGGTTTCGCAACTTATCCATCTCAGTATTAGGTGCTCAATTCTAAAGGGATTTTACCAAATTTTATTAGTCCGAAAGTGTTTCACAACCTTCCTCAAGGGTCTCTGCTTTTTTATTCAATAATATCCAAATGAAAAAAATGATTCTTGAGTGGGTTATCAATACTAAGCCCATTCTACCAAAGCAAGGATTATTTCCCATATTTTATAGCCTTGGTACAATGTCCTTTATGTTTCTCATGCCCAACTTTGACAATGCACCAAATTTGCCACCAGAATGCTCATTTGGTGTGTGTGTGTGTGTGTGTGTGTTGAAGGGGAGGGGGAGAGTCTAGAGATTGGGCCTCTATGATGGTACGAGACACTTATGATCTTGGAGGTAAGAGATGTTGGGTGCTCTTATATCTTTACCACGGTTGTTGGATCAGGCCATGAACGATAGGAAGATAATTTCAATGGGTTGGCTCAGATTACATAGTCGTGGAAGAGGTTGGTCTATACTTGTATTTCATTCTCGGTGTGATGTCTTTGTTTAGGGCCCCCGATCAAGACCCTTAGAGGAATGTAGACCGATCATTCCTTCAGACTCCACCTTTTTTCGAAGAGAGATGGAACTTATGTTCGATATAAATAGTTATAATTAGAAATTGATTTATTTAATATCTTTTATATTTAAAATTTGATAACAGTTGTCCCTTGAGGATCTAGAAACAACGCATCTCCGGAAAATGTTTAAAAAGATTTAGAGAGTTAATAGCGATGCTTATTGATATTCAGGCTCGAAATTAAAGGAAAATTTCTCAAGGCGATATCGAGGAATCATATAACATACAAGTTATTTCTAAGAAAAATGAGGAAGTCATCAATGAATTGACCTTTAGTGACATTCTATGGGATACCGGTGATAGAGAATCCCTTAATAAGATTTTCTCTTGTGATCTTTTTTTGCATTTCAACAAGAATAATTACTCCAATAATGAAAAGTAAATGGGATGGGTCACCATTAAGAAGTCCTCAAGATGTTAGAAGGACCCCGTTCAAAAAATCATTGATTTTGAGGAATATATATCATCGAGATACTAAGTATAGTGGTATCCCAATTGATGAAGAGTTTTGGACAATGCAACAATCCAATATACCTCACATCTAGTAATAATAAAGTGTGATACTGGATTATCTGTAGCAAGGATTATTACTAGAAAACTTAGGCTTAAAAATGTTAGGTTGTGATCAAGGGGTCAAATTGGTCCCAAGCCCAATAAATTGTGTAGGCCACTAATCCTCGATAGCGACTCAGAACTAGATTCAAATGTTACCAGCATCCCGCAAGTTCAAGACTTCCGAAAACAGATCCCAATTGAGTATGTCAAAGGTTTTTTTAGGCCAACCAACATATGTTACATTCACTTATCATGATGACAATTTGTCACATGATGTTTACATTCTTCTATTAGAATGTTGGTGCATCATATTAAACCATGACAATTAGTTAACCTAAAAAGTAATTTACATAATTACATGATTTAGTTACTTTTTCTCGATCTAATAAAAATGTTCACTCCTGCAATTCCATGATTTCTTGACTTATTAAGGTCATAGAAAAATGCATTGAGCTATTTGGAAATATGTTTCCTATTAGTTCAACGAACAACAATTCCTAACAGGTCCACAAAGACATTAGAAAATCATACATTTCATGACCGATCCAGTGAACATATTAGTAAATATCTCTTGTCGTAATCGATTTTTAACAAACTCATTAGGAATGACAAAGGTAGCTTCACTTCTCCTTTTGATTTTAATAATTTTAAAATTTTGGTTTGGATCGATTTTAAAACTTTTTAAATTTTGGTTTGTGTTAGACTTGTGAGCCCTGGGCGAATCATTCTTACAATAAATGTTATTGTAATATTTAAGTTTATCAATAAAAGTTATTGATGTTTCACTCCCTTTCTGAAATTATATGAATGAATGCACTATAAGGTCCCTCTGTACAATTGGGGTTATGTACCATGGCCAGCTTGATGATCATATAGCTGTTGATTCATTAAATGTATCAAAGAGGCTGGTGTTTGGATGAATATCTAAAGAGTTAGATGGAGGACTCATCAAACACCGTCAAATGATTGTCAAGTGGAGATCTCCAGCCTGAGTAGGAGATGGCAATCTTTTCTCACATAGGCTGATATCTGACCGACCTCTTGATGCAGGTCCTCTGCATGGGAATAGTGATTTGGAGGTGTCAGATTAGTTAGGTCAATGGGTTGACCTAACGAGATCGAGATAACCTAAGTCCTATGTTGAATGCTGTCACAGCATAGGCATGCATCCTCTGACCGGAGACAGATATATTGCTATATATCTAAGTATGTACATTTGGCAGACCAATAGGTTGATGACCTAACCAAGGTCTATACACCGGCGAGCTGGTGTGCATATAAGGGTATATGAGCAATATGATCTCTCAAAGGGATCATACATGTTCACTTGTGAACCGGAAGACATGAGCTCACTCATGAGGTATTGGGACCGATCAAATTCCATGCATGGTCGTCATGCTTTGGAAGCATGACATGAATTTGAAGGTATGATATATGCTTTGGGAAAGCATATGATCGATACCAAATCCCAATGACCAAGATTGAGAAACTTAATGATTAAACCCTGAAGAAGACAGTGTAAAAATGATATTGATCTTCAGGTTGATCATGGGTTTTCAGTATGCAGGATGTACAGGTATTGGGAATACCTGAAGGGTGATGTGATCATAAACGATTGTATATCCATGACGCTTCCATTCCGAGGGAGTGATGAAACAGGTCTGGATTTTAGTGACTCCTTTCAGTAGAGAAGCAGTCCGATCTTAGTCCAAGTGTTGGACATTGGTCTGAATGGGATTCAGATTCAATGAGAAGATTGGATTTGCGGTCTTGATTTAATCAAGCATCTGTGGGAGGTTCGTTCGATCTGGATTTGAGATAATATCTCAACATCCAAGTCACTATACATGGAATAATACAATCGCCCTATCCTTATCTCCAAGTATCTGCGGAGAAAGCACATTATTCTTGAAAGGGTTCAAGAATAATTCTTTTGATGAAATATCCAAGCAAAGACTTGATGATTAAATATGATTTAATTATCAAGCTTAAATATGAATATGATTCATATTGTGAAAATGATTATCTAAGATAATTAAATGAGATTTAATTATCAAGGATTAAGAGAATGTGGATAACACTATCCATGATATATGTGTGTTATAAATATGATTTATAATATACATATATAAGAGAGAGAATTTTTGTAAATAGCATTCGTTAATTAATAACGTGGATTGGATTCACATTTGTTAATTAATTGGAAATGCAATTTACTAACTAGTTTGGGTTGTGAATATGATTCACATAATTTTCAGTGGCAAGATTGAAATATTCACAAATTAATTTGGAATTAATTTGGTGAATATTTATTGCAATTAATTGAGGAATAATGGGATAAATAAAATGGAGATAAAAAACCACCTCCATGGGTGGCGTCACCCATGAATTGTTCATGGGTGACACCCCCCTTTTTAGGAGGTAGGTTGACTCCACTTTATTTATCATGTTATCTCTTGATTAATTAATATTTATCTTGATGTTGTTGGTTTTAACCAACAACAAATCATAGCCATTGATTTCTCATGGACCAAGCATAGCCCTTGGATCCATGAGTCCCATGGATTGAGATCCATTGGATCCTAAACTAGTATAAAAGGAGGGCTAGGGTAGCCTTCCAAGGTACATCATTTAGAGTTGTAGAAGACTACTACTCTCTCTCTCTCTCTAATTCTCGTGTGGGCTCTCTCTTAATATCTAAGTGGCCGTCCACTTTGCATATTGAAGAGGAGAGCATCTTGCTTCGCCTTCAACGCTTGGATCTTCGTCGAAGGATTGCGGGAAGGACGCGACTCATCATCGTGCCCGCAAGCGCATTCTCCGTGGGTCGGACTTAAGCTAGGAGGATCTCTACTTTGGGATCTCGCGATCACAACCACGCTTCGAGAGGTATTCCTTGTACTTTGTGGTTTGATGAAACGATCCGAGAAGTGTTCTCGTGATCATGTGGTTTCATCTTTGTAATTAAAATTTTTAAATTCCGCTGCATCTAGCATCTAGTACGACTAGTTGCTCCGATCGCATACGATGCGATCAACACGCTTCCGTGATGCGCTTAAGGATTCTTAATATCCTTCAAGTGGTATCAGAGCCATAGGTCGAATAAGGTTTTGGATATGATCCATACATCTTAGACGATTTGGTTCTTGAAAGGGTTGCGAAATTCTTACTGCATTTCAATTTTCGCACCTCTGTCTAATTGAATTTTTCCGTACTGTTTAAAATGATTAAACACGAAAATTTCAATTGGATTTTGTTCCCCATTAAACAAGGAAACCATAAGACTTGAGTTTACTAAATTTGGACTTTATTTGCTCAAGATATGGCTTTTTGAATATGACTATATTCACTGTTGCGGGAACTGCGGATTTGAACGTAATTAATGAGATGATTACGGTTTTAATCCGCCTTGAAATGCGTGAATTATCACTTGGGTTCTTTAATAAATCAAATAGGCAATCTTTGGAAACTGAGTTTGCATTTTTTGGATTTAAATTGATCAAGATAAGTTAATTTTAGTGATTGGGGGTCACTGCTGGAAATTAACAATTTTGATCTTGAACCTTGTGATATGTCATTCAATTATTATGATGAAAATTAATTGTTAATTTTCTGGAATAATTAGTGATAAATATTTGTGAAATATTTAAAGAAATAATTATTTCATTGAATGACACTTGCCTAAACCACAATGATGAGATATTAGATCTTGATCATTGTTTCATCAACAAACATTGCTTTCATGAAAACTATAGTTTATCCTACAATAGTTGTAGGACAACTCTTACATGAAAACCCTTTTGCTTGAATAGGATTTGGGGATTTGTCTAGCAAATCTCCTTATAATCAAAAATGTTTTGATTTATATTATATGGTATAATTTGCGGTTGAAAAACCGATGAACATCTCAAAGTACATGATGGTCTATCTAGTATTATCCTTTCCCGAGGCGGATGTGGTGCCTAGTCGGAGAGCATTGGGGTCGCGGGTTGCAACGTATGTGGTCCGTCCCACTCTCGTCGGTACTGGCCATGACATCGGGTAGGGATTGTATAATACCGGAGACAGACAATATGTATTTTTCTAATTATTAAAATTCGAATAATACGTATTTTGAGATTATACCTACTATTCAAGTAAAAGACATGTTTGTTGATGTTTGGATTAATGATTAATATGATTAAATTAGTCATATCCAATAAACACTCTATTTTGAATAGATGTGTATTTCCCTTGGAAGAATTAATTATGTGAATGTGATTCACAATAATTAATTATAAAATTTGAATATGAGGTGGAGGATCACATAAGTGACATCCATGGTCTCCCGTCAAGGCAAAGGATTTCGTCGCCAGTTGTTGTGTATGGGAGACGCCTGTCCGAAGTGACATATCCTGTGCATGATTTAATTGGATCGGGTTCTTTTCTTCTCGAAAGAGTAAGGCCGTATACGTAGTGACCCCAATATCGGGTCCTCATATTATTGGGGCGATATTGGATTGCGTATAGCGAGTATTAAGCCTGTTGACGGTTGGTTCAATTAACAACGGGTCAACATCATCTTAGGGGTGGTGGGCCCGGGTGTTAAAGACCGAATTGGGAAATGCAAGTTGGACTTGCAAGGCGGAATGTGTTCCCGCTTCTCTTATTCGAGTCACAGGTTCTCATATTATTGGGATGTGATAAGAATAGAGAGGAGGTCCCAGATCTTGCTTGAGATATAGCGGTAAGTATATCTCTTACTTTGAAAGAAAAATAAGGGAATAATCTTTCAAAGTCGACATGGCAAGACAAATTTGATTTAAAATGCCTTAATCAAATTATTCTTAAAATGAATATATAATTATTCTAATATAGTGCATTCTTAATTTCAGAAAATGAAGTCCATGAACCCACTTAGCAGGCTTCTAGAGGTCAACCAGTTGACCGGACCAAATTATTCGGATTGGATCTGAAATTTGGATCTTGTTCTCTCTGCAGAGCGCATCTCCTACGTGCTTAGCAAGGACAAGATAGCAAACCCTGTGACTGATGAAGATAAATCATATAATGATAAATATGATGATGACCATAATCTGGCAAGATGTTACATCCTTGGGTCATTGTCCAATGTGCTTCAGAAGCAACATGTGGAAATGAACCATTGCCAGGAGATTATGCTGAATCTGAAAGAAATGTTCGGTGACATAAACCGCACACAGCGTTATAATGTGATGAAAGAGCTTATTCGCTGCAAGATGCAGGAAGGGACCTCTGTCAGAGAACATGTACTCAAAATGTTTGGGTACCTCTCTGAGCTGGAAACCCTGGGAGCATACTTGGATTCTGAAATGCAAGCTGATTTCATTCTCCTGTCGCTCCCTAAGTCTTTCAACAACTTTGTTGTGTCTTACCACATGAACAAAGGTGACTTCACAAACGCTGGGCTGTTAGCTGCATTGAAGTCTGCAGAAGACGTCATGAAGAAGGACAGCCCCTCTGCTAGTGCAATGGTTGCACAAGTGAGAGGAAAGCGCGGGCGGAAGCAAGGTTCTCAGAAGGGCCCAGCCTCGAAGAGAAAGAAGAAGAATCAAGGAGTTGGTTCATCTTCTAGTGCTTCCACACTGATGACATCGAAAAAGACCGATGTCTGTCACCACTGCAAGAAGCCGGGGCACTGGCGGCGTAACTGCCCAGACTACCTGAAGTCCACTGACAAAGGTAAAGCCCCAGCAGGTATGAAATCTACTTTCATCATTGAAACCAGCTTTCTCGTTGGACGAGAAGGAAGTTGAGTTATAGATTCTGGTGCTTCAGTTCACGTATGCAATTTGTTGCATCTGTTTCAGGAAACTAGGAATCTGGAGCATGGGGAGATAGTTATCCAGATGGGATCTGATGCAAGTGTTGCAGCAGTCGCCATCGGGACATGCAGACTGTCGTTATCTAGTGGTCGAGTCCTAGTACTTAAAGAGTGTCTTTATGTACCTGAGGTCAGGAGGAACTTGATATCTGTGTCTAAACTTGTTAGATATGGGTACTCCTTCCTATTCTGTAATAAATTAGTCATTAATCAATATGATAAATTTGTTGCGGAAGGTGTTCTGACTTCTGGTGGACTCTATGAATTGTGCATTAATGAATGTATCATAAATGTCACTACCACTGATAATAAAAACCCCAAGAGATCAAGGGAGAATGGAAATCATTCGAATATGATTTGGCATCAAAGGCTCGGTCATTTATCTGTTGATAGGATCAATAGATTGATAAAGGATGGACCTTTAGATTTTCTACAGGTTCAAACTTTACCTACCTGTGAACATTGTATTCGAGGTAAAATGACCAGGATGCCTTTCCGTAACAAGGTTACGAGATGCGAGGGTATTCTCGACCTAATACATACTGATGTATGTGGTCCCTTCAATACCGCGACTAGAACTGGATATCGATATTATTTGACGTTTATCGATGACCATTCGCGATATGGGTTTATCTTCCTGCTACGTCATAAATCTGAAACCTTTGAAAAGTTCAAAGAGTTTAAGGCTTTGGTTGAGAACCAAGCTGACAGGAAGATTAAACGGATTCGATCTGACAGAGGTGGTGAATACCTCTCAGATGAATTCAAGGAATACCTTAAAGAGAGTGGAATTGTCTCCAATCTCACTCCTCCTGGAACTCCCCAACTTAATGGTGTTGCTGAAAGACGCAACAGGACCATCATGGACATGGTCCGTTCAATGATGAGTAAAGCACATTTACCTCTTAGTTTCTGGGGATATGCAGTAGAGACTGCAATATATATCCTAAACAAGATTCCTAGCAAGTCTATACCAAAGACTCCTCACGAGCTCTGGTATGGAACCAAACCTAGTGTCAATCACTTGAGGGTTTGGGGATGCTTGGTTCATGCGAAGAACGTGGATGCAAGTAAGCTAGAATCTCGCACTCGTGAGTGCTACTTCATTGGGTATGTTAAAAATGGTATTGGATACCAACTTTATGACCCTGAGACCCAAAAGGTTTTTGTCTCTAGGGATGTGAAATTTCTGGAGGATGATTTCCTTAAAGGTCAAGACAAGAATGAAGTAGAGGAGCTCATTGAATCTCCTGAGGATTCTGAGATTCCTGAACCAGAAACTGAAGAAATAAATGAAGATGAAACACCCATACCTCTTCGAAGGAGTTCGAGGGTGGTTGCACCACCTGAAAGGTATGGATTCCATGTGTCAGGTGAGACTGACAATGATCCTTCTTCATATGATGAAGCACTTGCGGATCATGACATGGATAGATGGATGCTAGCAATGAAGTCAGAGATTGACTCCATGCATAAGAATGGTGTATGGACCCTAGAGGATCCACCTAAAGGGGTAAAACCCATTGGGTGTAAATGGATCTTCAAGAGAAAGAGGGGACCTGATGGGAAAGTAGAGACTTTCAAAGCACGGCTCGTAGCCAAGGGTTACATACAGAGAGAAGGCATCGACTACGATGAGACATTCTCTCCTGTGGCCATGCTTAAGTCCATCAGGACACTGCTAGCTATAGCTGCATATCTTGACTACGACATCTGGCAGATGGACGTCAAGACGGCTTTCCTCAATGGATACCTCGAGGAGGATATCTATATGGAGCAACCCCAGGGCTTCTTAGCTGAAGATGGTAAAGTATGCAAGCTGAAGAAATCCATCTATGGGCTCAAACAAGCTTCTCGTAGCTGGAACATCAGATTTGACGAAACCATAAAGAGTTATGATTTTGTGCAAAACCCTGATGAACCTTGTGTGTACAAGAAGCTTAGTGGGAGCGCCATTGTGTTCATCGTGCTTTACGTAGATGATATCCTTATCATTGGGAATGATATAGGAATGATGACCAGTGTGAAGATTTGGCTATCCCATACCTTCGAGATGAAAGATCTTGGAGAAGCCTCTTACATCTTAGGCCTGAAGTTGTTCAGAAACCGAGAACAGAGAATATTGGGATTATCACAACATGGATACATCAAGAAGATTCTTGAACGATTCCGCATGGATAGTTCGAAGAAAGGATTCCTCCCCTTAGGACATGGTATCCATCTGTCCAAAGGGATGGCTCCTCAAAGTGTTGAGGAAAAGAAGGCCATGGCTGGATGCCCTTATGCATCAGCCGTAGGAAGCTTGATGTATGCCATGATGTGTACTAGGCCAGACATCTGCCATGCAGTGGGAGTGGTAAGTCGTTACCAATCCTGCTATGGAGAGAAACACTGGAATGCAGTAAAGAACATATTTAAATATCTAAGACGGACGCAAGATTACATCTTGGTCTATGGAGATGGTGATCTCCAAGTCTTGGGATATACAGATTCAGACTTCCAGTCAGATATTGATGATCGAAAGTCGACATCAGGGTTTGTATTCCTGTTGAACGGTGGTGCTGTGAGCTGGAGAAGCAAGAAGCAGGACACTACGGCGGATTCAACAACAGAAGCCGAATACATTGCCGCATCGGATGCTGCAAAGGAGGCGGTGTGGTTGCGCAAGTTCATCTTGGAGCTTGGCGTAGTTTCCTCTGATACTCCCGTCCCGTTACTCTGCGATAACACTGGAGCCATTGCCCAAGCAAAGGAACCCAGGTGCCATCAGAAGAGCAAGCACGTGGAAAGGAAATACCACATCATTCGGGAGATTCAAAAGCGTGGTGATATCATCATCACCAAGGTGGCCTCTGCCGACAACATTGCTGATCCTCTTACCAAACCTCTGACACAGAAGGTTTTTGACCAACATGTAATGAGTATGGGTTTACGGATTGTACCTGAATGGTTCTGAGGGCTAGTGGGAGATTGTTAGACTTGTGAGCCCTGGGCGAACCATTCTTACAATAAATGTTATTGTAATATTTAAGTTTATCAATAAAAGTTATTGATGTTTCACTCCCTTTCTGAAATTATATGAATGAATGCACTATAAGGTCCCTCTGTACAATTGGGGTTATGTACCATGGCCAGCTTGATGATCATATAGCTGTTGATTCATTAAATGTATCAAAGAGGCTGGTGTTTGGATGAATATCTAAAGAGTTAGATGGAGGACTCATCAAACACCGTCAAATGATTGTCAAGTGGAGATCTCCAGCCTGAGTAGGAGATGGCAATCTTTTCTCACATAGGCTGATATCTGACCGACCTCTTGATGCAGGTCCTCTGCATGGGAATAGTGATTCGGAGGTGTCAGATTAGTTAGGTCAATGGGTTGACCTAACGAGATCGAGATAACCTAAGTCCTATGTTGAATGCTGTCACAACATAGGCATGCATCCTCTGACTGGAGACAGATATATTGCTATATATCTAAGTATGTACATTTGGCAGACCAATAGGTTGATGACCTAACCAAGGTCTATACACCGGCGAGCTGGTGTGCATATAAGGGTATATGAGCAATATGATCTCTCAAAGGGATCATGCAGGTTCACTTGTGAACCGGAAGACATGAGCTCACTCATGAGGTATTGGGACCGATCAAATTCCATGCATGGTCGTCATGCTTTGGAAGCATGACATGAATTTGAAGGTATGATATATGCTTTGGGAAAGCATATGATCGATACCAAATCCCAATGACCAAGATTGAGAAACTTAATGATTAAACCCTGAAGAAGACAATGTAAAAATGATCTTGATCTTCAGGTTGATCATGGGTTTTCCAGTATGCAGGATGTACAGGTATTGGGAATACCTGAAGGGTGATGTGATCATAAACGATTGTATATCCATGACGCTTCCATTCCGAGGGAGTGATGAAACAGGTCTGGATTTTAGTGACTCCTTTCAGTAGAGAAGCAGTCCGATCTTAGTCCAAGTGTTGGACATTGGTCTGAATGGGATTCAGATTCAATGAGAAGATTGGATTTGCGGTCTTGATTTAATCAAGCATCTGTGGGAGGTTCGTTCGATCTGGATTTGAGATAATATCTCAACATCCAAGTCACTATACATGGAATAATACAATCGCCCTATCCTTATCTCCAAGTATCTGCGGAGAAAGCACATTATTCTTGAAAGGGTTCAAGAATAATTCTTTTGATGAAATATCCAAGCAAAGACTTGATGATTAAATATATTTAATTATCAAGCTTAAATATGAATATGATTCATATTGTGAAAATGATTATCTAAGATAATTAAACGAGATTTAATTATCAAGGATTAAGAGAATGTGGATAACAATATCCATGATATATGTGTGTTATAAATATGATTTATAATATACATATATAAGAGAGAGAATTTTTGTAAATAGCATTTGTTAATTAATAATGTGGATTGGATTCACATTTGTTAATTAATTGGAAATGCAATTTACTAACTAGTTTGGGTTGTGAATATGATTCACATAATTTTCAATGGCAAGATTGAAATATTCACAAATTAATTTGGAATTAATTTGGTGAATATTTATTGCAATTAATTGAGGAATAATGGGATAAATAAAATGGAGATAAAAAACCACCTCCATGGGTGGCGTCACCCATGAATTGTTCATGGGTGACCCCCCCCCCCCCCGTTTTAGGAGGTAGGTTGACTCCACTTTATTTATCATGTTATCTCTTGATTAATTAATATTTATCTTGATGTTGTTGGTTTTAACCAACAACAAATCATAGCCATTGATTTCTCATGGACCAAGCATAGCCCTTGGATCCATGAGTCCCATGGATTGAGATCCATTGGATCCTAAACTAGTATAAAAGGAGGGCTAGGGTAGCCTTCCAAGGTACATCATTTAGAGTTGTAGAAGACTACTACTCTCTCTCTCTCTAATTCTCGTGTGGGCTCTCTCTTAATATCTAAGTGGCCGTCCACTTTGCATATTGAAGAGGAGAGCATCTTGCTTCGCCTTCAACGCTTGGATCTTCGTCGAAGGATTGCGGGAAGGACGCGACTCATCATCGTGCCCGCAAGCGCATTCTCCGTGGGTCGGACTTAAGCTAGGAGGATCTCTACTTTGGGATCTCGCGATCACAACCACGCTTCGAGAGGTATTCCTTGTACTTTGTGGTTTGATGAAACGATCCGAGAAGTGTTCTCGTGATCATGTGGTTTCATCTTTGTAATTAAAATTTTTAAATTCCGCTGCATCTAGCATCTAGTACGACTAGTTGCTCCGATCGCATACGATGCGATCAACACGCTTCCGTGATGCGCTTAAGGATTCTTAATATCCTTCAGTTTGGTGGTAAAAGGAAGAGGAGGAAAGGAAGAAGATTAGGAGGAGGATGAGAGAGATGGAAGGGTGGTGTTATTGGACCACTTGGAGGAGCTCATGGAGAGCGATCGTAGGAAATATTGGACCACTAGGACATGGGGACAATGAGTGAGGAGCTAAGGTAAGTCATGGGAGGGGCCTCCTTCTTTCACACCCATGCATTTAGGGTCTCCGCAAGACTCAGTCTCGTGCACTTGTTGATGGCAGATTGACCACTCAGTCATTCCACGAGACCCAATCTAACAAGCACAAGGGGGAGGATTAGAAGGAGAAGTGGGAGGACAAAGGAATGTGAGGGATACCATTAGAGGATGGTTTGGGTGAAGGCATGCGAATGAGGAAGGGTGGAAGATGTGGAAAAGAATAGGAGGATAAGTGGAGGGAGAGAAGGGAAGGTGGGAGATGGTAATATCTCATATTAAAATGACATGGATGCCGCAGATCGTGAAAAGAAAATATGCACAAACACGATCAAACAAGCTAGACGTAAACACACATATTTACAAGGTTCACCTATAGCTAGGCTACATGTTTAGGCGGTGGCTGTCGATCCTAACGAGAAAAAAGAATGCGTAGGATACCGAGAGACCTAACCCTAAGGAGTTGATATAGTACTCACATATAGACGGATACCTAAAAAAATGAATCCATATACCTATTGAGACGGGGGTGCATATGAGGTTCTTAAACCTGGGTCAGATGGTTAGGATGAAGGGAGGTTTTTAGGCCTCACATTTGCTGGAAGCATATGGATCGAATCGAATTTAATCAAACTTTTGGATTAGTCATATGAATCAAGATATCAGGAGAATAAAATTGAAATCAAAGATGAAACCACATGGATTGGGAACAATTCCGAATCGATTTCATCAAAACACACAACTAAGGAATTACCTTTGAAGAGTTTTTGCGATCGTGCAATCTATAAATCAAGAGACCTCATGTCTAAGTGATAATTGTAGATCGATTAGGGGTGCCTAACATCCCATCATGGATGAGCCTACAGTGTCCGACAAGTCAGATCTAACAAACACTGCATCGACACTCTCTCGTCTCTCGGCACATGATTAATCCAATAGATCAAAATTCAACCCACAATAATGATAAAATAATGTAAAAGATGTAGGGTGAAATTTATTATACCCACAAATAAATGTGTATAGCAAGAAGGTTTAGGGGTTAAGCTCTTGAGAGTACAAGGGATATGTATAATTATTATCAATTAATAAAAACCAATAATAAATATTTTGTATTTTCTGTTTTTTTTATTTTTTGTGGGTTTTTAATTCTAGTTATTTTTTATTTTTAATTATTTTATAATTTTTATATTTTGAAATTTTGAAAATGTTGAATTTTTATTTTCTTTTTAATTTGGCAAATTTTAAATTCTTGTTATTATTTAAGTAAAATATGTATTTATATATAATAATAATATTATAGAGATTATAATTAATATATATATATATGTGTGTGTGTGTGTGTGTGTGAATATAAAGGAACAATCCTTTTTATTTGTTAAGGGTTTAGATGTAATTTATATTGATTTTCTTTTGATACATTGTGATATTTCACTTTGATATTGAATATATATTAGTTGCGATGAGAATGTTTCTGTTAGTGGTAGGCTTGCACCTTCCCTCTGTCATCATCTCTCTGACTTCTCTTTCCTCCTTCGTTCTAACCGTACTCCCTACCTTCCGTCCCAGCGACTATGTAGCCAAAGACCCCAGAAGGCCGCCTTTAGTGAGGTTTGTGGACTTGCTCATTTGAAGATCATCTACCAGATCCTCTAGTCAATCAGTGAGTTCAAAGCACCTCTTTCCGACTCTGATCTGAGACTGGCCCCTCACCTCAGGGTTGCGCTTTCTCTCTCGCTTTTCCTCGCACTCTTGCGTCAATCAGGCCTCCCCAAAACTGACGAGACAGAGCGCGATTCTCCACACCAGGTCCTACCTGCCCCGCACTCACTTAGTTGTTCAGCATCTTGGGCTAACCATCCCTTAGAAGGTCTTGTTAAAAGATCATCATTTCCTAAGGAAATAGATGTAGTAGTGGGTTGTTGGAAACCTATAGTTTGAACTTGATTCAGGATGTATAATTTTATAAACAATAATAGCATTAATAAGTAGTATACGACTATTATAAGGCATTTATAGTTTATACAAGATCTTATATTTTAAATTAGTCAAAAATTAAACAATAATATATATTTTTAGTGTTTACCAGTTTTCCTTTATTTTTTGATTTTTTATATAATGTTTGCTAATTTCTATCAATTTTTAAGGTATTAAAATGTAAACAAATGTGAGTATAATATATAGGCTGTTTTTTTTGGGTATTAAAAACAGATCATAAGTTCAAATTTTCCAAAATTATTTTTAATTTATACTATATAATATAAAGAAAAATATAGAACATAAAATATTTTTATTTATCAATATTTTTTATCGTTTTTTTATAAGTTTTTAGAGTTATGTGATTTTTAGTATTTTCTTTTTATATTGTTTTGTGATTTTTGATCTGTAGATAGAATATAAAATAATATATATATTTTTTGGAATGTTTAAAGATGGTTTTGTATTTTTTGGTTTCTTATATGGAAAGAGTGGATAAACTGCTCCTAATTAATTTCTACTAAATGGGAACGCAGTTAAATGTCCAAGTAAAAATGTTTGCGTGAATAGACTATTTATCAAGCATCTACCATATTTTCTTATAATTTTAACATATAGGAGCCATTTAATAAAATAAAAAATATAAGAAATAAGAGATAAGCCTATAAGGGGTATTTTGCAAAAAAAATAAAGTACAATTGTTTGCATGTAAATTTCTCCAAAAAGTTTACACTTAATTTACAAACAAGACTAAAAAATAAAAAAAGTCAGAAGGGCCTTCGTGCTAATAACATAAGTGCCTCATGTGGGGAGCCACGTTAGGTGACTTATCAAATGATCTAATTGTAATATACAAGAAGTTTGGGTAGTCCTTGCAAATATTACACAAATATTTAAACTTGACTGTATATTAACATGTCTTAAATGGAAATACAAAAAGTGGTTGGGTAGAAGTTAAATATACTCAGTAAGTGTGCGATCCACCGACTATTACTGCACCACGTAGGTGACACTTATGATGAATAACGGAGAGGCGGGACCGTTTCTACTTAATCTTCAATGTCTCAAATTAGATCTGGGCCACATCTTGCATCTAACAACTCTGTATACCCTTGGAAGAACATCGAAGAATGTCTTCCCTATTGAGTTTTGAATCATAATATCTCCCTGCTCTAGCGTACTCCATCCATGATGATCGGCTTCAAGGCTTCCTATAAATCTTCCGCAGTTGAGGTGCCATCGAGAAGGTCCAAGCCTCACTGAGAAGAGGCACGAGGTTCAATTAGGTTTGGGAGACCCTAGAGCAAATTGATCCTTTCATTTGATCCCTAGCTGGCCCTTAGGTTGTTGCAAATACATAGAAAAGAAGAGAGGCTCAAGGAAATGCGACTTGACCTTGCTTGAAGTTGAATGCACGATGAACGAGCGGGGTGAGTGAGCTCTAGTGAAGGGGAAATAGGAGGAGCTCAATGGACCTTGATTCTTGCAAAATCATGAGGGACGATAGGGCGAAAGATGGAGAATATGAAGGAGAACGATGATGAGGTGGAAATGGGTCGGTTCACAGTCGATTCACATGGAAACAAAGTCGGAGCTTGAAGCTCCAGCAAATATTAGATCTAGAAATTAATTTAATGTAACCATAAAGTAATGAAGCTAAAGACTAAACTAATCTAAGGGAATAAAATATAATTTGAAACACTAAGGCTAGCAGCTCTAACCCGCTTAGAATGGGGAGCAGATGAGGTTTGTTAGAGGGACTCCAGTGATGCCTAGATCATCACCTCCAGGACGTTCTTCTCCATGCCACCACCTTCATGATGTCCCTGCTGTCACATGGATCATAAAGTGTCACAAGGGTAGGGGTTAAAAAGGTTGGAAGGGTATGAAAATAAAAAAAGGTTGGGATTGGGTCTTATTTATGCACAAAAGATGGGGCGAGGTTCGATAGGAGATGGAGTTAGATGTAGGAAGGGTTGGTGGAACTTAGGTAGCTAGCGTGATGGAGGAAGGTGAGGCAAGCGTGATTAGTGAAGGAATCGAGGGCAATCGAGCTATAATTTATTTCCAAAAATGGGATAAGTCAAAGTCCTCGTGACCTCTAAAAAAGGGATGGCTGGGTAAGGACAATTGACATGAGGGTCAACAGTCCTTGCCTTCTGATTGGTCCACATGGACCAACCAGAAAAAGTCATGGCCAAAATCCCTTGATAATTCAATTCAAATTAATAAATGATTTTATTAATATTAGGTCAAAACATAAAAATGTTTCTTAATTTATTATACTATTTATGGATATTTTTATTTATTTTTACAAGTTAATTTATTAGATGCTAATAGTTACATGTAGATATATAAGTTTATTAACCTGTATTTAGGGGATTTTGTTTTTTCACTTTATTATTATATATAATTCGTATAATTAAAGTATACATATTTGTTATTTTTCTGGTCTTATTTATTTAAATAAAAATGTGGATATGTATATTGTATGTGTAGTTTACCTATATATTATAATACATTATTTGTTTTAATGCATTTTTAATGGTTCTATTTTAGATTTATATTTTTAATGTGATTTGAGCAACATTTACACATTTATAAAATTATAAGAAAGCTAAAAATGAAAGAAATGGTTACATTTAATAAAGTATACGTGTATACAGTACAATAGGGACCCAAAGGTCAGCTTTTGATTCTTAAGTCCATTTTTAATGAAACCGTCTTCATTAGATAGATAATTAAATTTTATGAATAATAAAGATAAGTTTGTAAATATTGAGTTTGTATGGAGGAGACATGGATCTACGAAGTTCCATTTGTGGATTTTTCATATTTTTGTCCCAAGGACACTATGCATTATATTTATATGAAATTAATTTTATATTTTTCTTTGTAACTTTATGTACAATGTTCGTGTTGAGAGTTTTATTATTTGAGGTATAGAATATAAAAAATTAAATAGGGTCCCAAATGGTTATTTATTGAAGAATAAAATTAGGGTTTTAGGTGTATTTTATGTACAATTAATCACTCTATCTCCCCCTACTTTATTCCTAGTCGACCAAGTAAATATTGACTTGGTCTCGAGGTTTAGGGTCATTTAGTGTCTTTGACACTTCATTACTTTTCCTTTTTTCTTTTTTAGAATTAAATACCTATATTTATACATTATTTATAAGCTAAATATGAGCGTTATTTTGTACAAATTAACACTATTTACATGGATTTAGCTAAGGATTTAAAGGCCACAACAAAATAATAAATGTGATGAAATGTGATAATGAGTGCATAAAAAGAAAATAAAGAAAAGAATAAGAAATAAGTTGGATTGATTTTAACTTTTAAACTTATCTTAATGAAATCAAAGTTTGGGGCATAATTAGACCTTTAGGAATTTAAGTTTGATCGGAACCTTATAGAGAATCGAACTTGAAATGCTACAACTTCTAAGAACCACAACAATATGTCAAAGTCTCCTCAAAAGCCAGGTTAGAACAAGTCCACCTCATATGCAGAACCTTATAACTATGAGTCTTCCTTGTACAATGTCAGTGATATGTAGCTCCTCTCGGATGAAGCGGTAAAGAGATAATCTTCTCCAACATGGTGACCCTAATTCTCCAATCCAGCTACTCTTTCCTCGAGGAGCGGGGTATTCCCTTCTAAGTTCAAGTGCAACCAACTCAAGAAGTAGAGGTGGGGAGGATAATGGATGGTAGCTAGTGTAGCTACTTATCCTAGGATGCTTGACCAGTGTAGCCAAGTCTTCTATATGCAAGCTCACATATATCTTTGACTTTGAAGCACAAGCTTGTTTATTGAATGTATAACTCCGATGGAAATTGATTTTTCTTTGATTTTGCATGTCTAACCTTTTTAGAGTTTTTTATTTTTTATGTTTTAATACTATTTACAGTAGAATTTACATAAGGAATTTTTCCTCTTGAGTAAGTAGACTATCGCTCTTGTGAAGTTTTATTACAACCCACATCACCTTGTCCTTGGACCTCGTCGCTACTAGATCGATTTGGGATACAACATGCCGAAAAATCCAACTCTCTACCACTTCAATTGAGTTGAGATAAGTGTAAGGTACATGTGTCCAAGTTAGGTTCACTGTGGACAAGAGTCATGTCTGTCTTTCAAAATATTCTACTTAGGTAGTAAAGATGACATGTGAACCCAATCTTATGGTCTCCAAGAATTAAGTCTAGTAGACCTGAAAAATCCCAATACCAGGTCCTATAAGATTCTTGTGATTAAGTGGATTAAGATCCAACCAATCTCCAATCTTCAGATTTTATTCCATACGAGTTCAATTGTCATTATCAATCTGAAAAAATCCAAATTCCTGAAAAGAAAATAATTTTTATTAAGTTATTTCCAATTTTGAACTTGTTATGTATTTTTAAAAAAGTTTTGCAAATTTTATGTATTTTTTTCAAAATATTCTGCAAATTTTATAGGTTTTTTTAAAAATTTTAAATTTTTTAGGTATTTTTAGTAAAGGTTGGTGAATGTATATAAATACACAAGGTGCATTTACTTACAAGAATTAGATATGTAGTTTACACTAGGAATTTATACACTAGGTGTTATTTACAAGTTTATGTATACATGTTACCAATATAGAGGTTTATAATGATCTACAATATTGTCAAAATAAAATAATTTGAAACATTTTAATAAGTATTTAAAAAATTTATTTTGCAGATAATTTATATAAACTCGTCACAAATATTTACAAAATATGAAAATCATTTTGCAAAGGTTTTTCAAAGTTATAGATAGATTTTCCAAAATATTTCTTGCAAGCATTTTCCAACTCTTTTGCAACATGATTCAAATAAATAAAACAAACTTTTGCAAATATTTAAAATATTTCTACAAAGGTTTGAAAACATTTACACAAGTTTTACAAATGATTTAAATTTTTTTTCAAGGCATTTTCCAACCATTTTTTCAAATCATTTTGCAAAATAATTTTAAACCGCTTATTAAGCATATTTACAAAGAATGTTGAAAAATTTTATACATATTTGTAGTGTATTCTTTACAATTGATTTATTGTATATCCTGACCTAGTATATTATAATAGAAATATTATTAAAAATACGAATGTACGAGTTATGGCTAAAGAATATACAATGTATATATTACCCCCCATACTTAGCTTGAGCTATGTCCTCATAGTGATCCGAGAGGAAAATAAAGACATAACTTGTGCCACGTATAGGAAAGTCTATACTATAATGACTAAATAAAGAATAGGAAGTCGATTGTCCCCCCCTATACTTAGGATCAACTAAACATAAGTATAACAAATTGTATACAAAATAGATATGATTGAGAGAATGAACATATCAGTGGCTCAGTATGTCTCCCCTATACTTAGGGTAACATATACCTTAGTATAGAATAGAAATATCACACAATGGGAGAAAAGCGAGGGGGATGAAATAAATAATAAAATGAAGATGAAATAATGAACAACAACTCCCCCTATTCTTATGGTAAAAGATCCCTGAGTATAAGTAATGACAGGAGTGATGAAACAAAATGAAGAAAGAACACTCAACTCATCCACCTCCCCTATACTTAGGATAAAACACATCCTAAGCAAGGAAAGCACATGGATCGAGATGGAAGATAGAAATAGAAGATGGAATGAAAGAAATGAAATAAACAATATACAAGGAGATGAATATACAGTGATAAAGAAGGTCAAAATCTTGTCTTCTTGAGGGACTGCTAAGGAATAGATCTGATAAGGTGCAAGTCAATATCAGGGTCAACAGCTCATGAAGGCCAATGATGATCGACATGATAGAGGTCCTCAGTGGTCTTGAAATGAAATTGCATGAACTCTTCAATGGAAGTAGTACAGTCAAGTCTGGTCTAGGGAAGTCTCTCCTCTAGTTGCCTTCGCAGTAAGTGAAATAACGTTTTCCTATAAGATCTTGTCAATCCACAAGGCAGATCAACAGTCGTCGAAATGATCACTCAAGAAACCCATTAAATTCAACAATTAACCCACAAATAAATATAAATCAATTCAAAAGAAATTTTGGAGTTAAAATTTATTATAACTCACAAATGTATGTATATTGCAAGTATGTGTAGAGTGTCAAATACAGGGATCAGAATTGATAGATTGGGCAAATGAATGCACAAAAATTATTGTGTGATCTTTGTCTATATGTTCTTTTTGTGGGTTTTTTATTTTTTTTATTTTATAAATTTTTATTTTTTATTTTTGTATTTTTTTTTAAAATTTATGTGTTTATATTTTATTTTTCTATTTTAATATTTTTGTATCTTCTCCTTTTAAGTATTTAATATAGCATGTATGAGACTATATATACAATATAGATTAATATAAATATATATAACTAAAATGCTAAAAAATCAGAAAATAAATCTTTAGGGTTTTATACATTTTTACTATTTTTGTGACTTTTTAGAGAATTTTACTAATTTTTAATATATTTTTAAAATAAAAATATCCTAAATCAAGAATTTAATAAATATCCGAAATTGAAATGAATAATAAAAATATCAAATTAAGCCAGAATTCTTCAAATCAATTTTAATAGATAGAAAATAATATAAGTAAAAGTATAAAATAGAAAACACTGTTTTTGGAATTTTTAAGAAAATTTTACTCTTTTTATATTGGATTTTGGGGATTTTTGGTTTTTAAGGATTTTCTTTTTATATTTTTGGGTTTTTCAAGTTATGGACTTATAAAATAATTAAATAAATACTAAATTTATTTTCTTGGAATTTTTCAAAATGTTTTATATTTTAGGTATTTTATAAGTCAAATAGGGGCATTTGTGCTCTAAATGATTTTTTAGTAAATAATAAAAGGTCCTAAATTGCAAAAAAATATGGTGAGGAACTAGAAGTAATCAGGATTGTTTTGAGCACAGTAGCTATTTTAAATAAATACAATAACACATAAACATTCATGTCCTCACAGGGGCATAACTGTAATCAAAATAAAGTCCATAAGACATATTACAATTTTCACAAAATTTTATAACATGGATAAAAATTTCTTGGGCCAACATGAAATACAATAAACAATGAGGCTTCCTACAAAATGCCGACCTTACGTGGGATGTGAAGTGAGGTAAGTTGGCGTAGACTTGATATCAAATATAGAGAATGCAAGGGTTTTTTTCCAAATGTATAAAAACTAAATGATCTACATATGAAAGTTTACGCGCTAATAATTAAATACAAAAAATGGCTGGGTAGGGAATGCAAAATACCCAATAAGGCTTGCGGGCCGATAGTTGGATGGGGTTCACTTGAATGTGTGTCACGTCCATATGCGCGATGATAGTTGGCGTCGGGCTTCCCTGATTAGATGATCCCAGGAGATCCAATGGTGCTGGGCTGACTTAATTCGACGACGGATGCACCACCTGGAGCAGGCGTACGATCGAATGGTGGGAAGAAGGTCTGGGCGAACATCTTAAGAACAGGGTTTGGACGAGATTCAATCTTCAAATCTTCATGTACAATGATCCTCCGTCACAGCTGATGATCCCAAAAGACCTCCATGCACTTGCCATGTTGATTTGATTTATCAAAATGCCCCGTAGGGCTCCAGTAATAACAGGCGGTGAGACTGGACTTGGGGCTGCTCCTACAGCACAATGAGGCTCGATGAGCTTCCGTTCTGGGCCTTCTTCTACAGGGGTTAGTTGCAACAAAAAAGGTGGTGCTCTAAAGAGTCTCGGAAGGGGGAATGGGCGAAGGAGGTGGTTGGGCGACAATCTCCGACGGGCGATGGAGAAGTGAGAGCGGATGTCCAAGTCCGATATGGATTTGGGAGAGTGGCAGTCTATGGACATTTGGAGGATGGAGATGGAGGCGAATGAGGTGTAAGAAGGGTTGCAACGACGAAGAGCATGATGAAAAGTGGTTTGCTGGAGCGGGGCTTTAGCAACTACAAACGACGAGCTTACGACTAATACATGTGATTAAAACATAAAATAATTGCAAGAAATGAAAACCTACAATCTATGCTACCTGTAAAGAGATAAAAACTGAACTCGAGTGGCCTGGAGACTGTGAAGAAAGGAACGTGATGTCGGTATGCGGTGGAGGTGGTGGAACACACCCTAGGATCGCCTGACTACATTTCTAAGAAGACGAAGAGGGACATGTCACCTCCCTCGATCCAGACCTCACAAGGAGATGACCAAACAAGCCAAAAAATGGGTCCAAATCGAGAGGGGAGAGAGAGTGGTCTTATCTACAAGATGGTTGAGCGACTCCAAAGAACGAAGAAAATCTGGCGAATCTATGGAGCTAAGATCGAGTAACTAGTCAGGCGTGTAAGAGGGAATACTGAGAGGAAAATTGGTGAAGGGACCATTGCTAATCGAAGCTTGCATCGATGGGAGAAAAAGCGAGATCAGTCAAAAGCTAGGTCTGACACGGGCTGTAGGGCAGGTTAGAAGAGTTGACCGAAGTCACCCCCCCAAGCCAATTGGTTGGTCTACATGGACCAACCAAATTGGAAAATTGAAATTAATTAATAAATGATTTTATTAATTTTAAGTTATAAAATAAAAAATGTTTATTATTTTCTATACTATTTTATTATGATTTTTACTTATTTTTTCAGGATTATTAATTACGTGTTAATTTTTAACATTTTATTTATAGGTATATTTACTAATGTTTTTTTATAATTTATTTTTATTTTGTATTTATGATTTTATTACTTTATTCTCTTATTTTATGTATTATAACTTATTTTTGTATACTTAGAAATATTTTTATTAAATTTTGTTGATATGTTATTTATAATTAAATAAATAGGGTAAAAAATACATAAGCATAAGTATTGTATATTCATCTATGTATTTAGTGTACATATTTATTTTAATATTTTCTTTACGGTTTTATTCTAATTCTAGTACATATATTATAAGTAATATTTACATAATTACAAAATGTAAGATTATGACATAATAAAGAATAAATAAAATGATTATTTGATTTGGGTATATTGTACAATAGGGGTCCAAACCCTAACACTCACACATTAACTCCAAAAATATGAAACCACCTTCATGAAATAGCTTATTAAAGTTATAGAGAATATAAAGGTGATTTTGATATAGTTTGAGTTTTTATTTGAAAGATATGGATTTGTGAAGTTCAAGTTTTGGGATTTACTTTGTGTATAAAAAGTCATTGTATATTATTTTTACATAAACTCAATTTTGTATTTATATATATATATATTATCTACAACTATCATGTATAAAGTTTCTTTATTTGAAGTATAAATAATATAAAAAATGGGTCTAAAAATGGATAAATGATGAATAAATAAATGAGATTTTTTAAATTTATAGACCCTTCTCTCCTGATACCTTATTCCTTTTGACCTAGTCATCAAGATGCCTAGATCTTAAGGTTTAGGGTCATAAAATACCTTTGGAATTTTATTATTTTTATTTTCTTTATTATATAATTTTGGCATTAAAAAATATTTTATATAGTATTTATAAAACAAATAATGAATGTTAATTTGTGAAAATTAAGATTAATTACATGCATTAGTTAGGATTTTTAAGGCCAAAATGATAGAATAAAGGTGATGAAATGGAGATTCATCAGTAAGTTACCTATGATGTAAATATTTTGGATCTCATCAACACATCTTCACACACAAAAAGAGGAGGCGCAAAGGTCTATGCTTTCCGAATCTTCCCTATTGGAAGAGAAATTCACGAATCTCGATATCATTCATGGTATAACAAACATCTCTGATCTCAACAACATGGTTATAGTCCTCTGAGTTGGCTAATATTTGTATGCTCTCATAAGGTGTGGGTTTCTGACTAGCAATAAGTGCAGTGATCATCTCAATCAGAATGCTCTCATTGTGGGAATGAAAGTGTATATGTGATGAATCTCCATTTCATCACCTTTATTATTTCATTTTGGCCTTTGAACCCTGACTAAATGCATGTATATAGCATTATCCTTCATCATCTATAATGTAAATATTGTATAAAATACTATATTTAAAGCCAAAATAAAAGAATAAAGAAAATAAAAGAAAAAGAATGAAACACCAAAGGTATTTAATGACCCTAAACCCCGAGACCTAGGAATCATGATGACTGGATTGACAATGAATAAAGTAGGCGTGTAAAGGTAAAAAATAGATAAAAAACTTACTTTTTAAATTCCACAGAAATAGATTTTAGGACCCATTTTATTCTTTATTATTTATAATTTAAATTAATAAACTTTGATGATAAAACTTATGGATAAAAATACAACAACAACAACAACAAAGCCTTTTCCCACAATTAAGTAGGGTCGGCTACATGGATTCTTCGCCTCCATTCAGATCTATCTTGGGTCAATCTCGGACTTATATCCAAAAAACTAAGATCCCTTCTTATAGTCTCTTTCCAACACTTGTTGGGCCGACCTCGCCCTCTCTTAGCCGGCTCAACATCCCAACACTCGCATCTCCTAACTGGTGCATCAGTTGACCTTCTTTGCAAATGACCAAACCATCTTAAGCGGTTTTCTCGCATCTTATCCTCGATCGGAGCTACACCAACTTTCTTTCTGATTGCATCATTCCGAATCCGATCTTTACGTGTATGTCCATACATCCATCTTAGCATTTTCATTTCTGCTACAGCCATTCTCTGCACATGTCTATGGTTCATAGGCCAACATTCAGAACCATAAAGCATAGCAGGTCTCACGGCTGCTTTGTAAAATTTTCCCTTAATTTTTAAAGGATTTCTTATCATAAAGAACAACGGAGGCTCCTCTCCACTTTAACCAGCCTACATTTATTCTATTAGTAACATCTCCATCAATTTCCCCATCATGTTGCAAAATAGATCCCAGATATCTAAAAGAATCTCTCTTCTAAATGTTATCGTCACCAATCTTCACCTCGATTCCTTCACCATTGCTTCCATCAAAGGTGCATTCCGTATATTCCGTCTTAGCCCTACTTATACGAAAAACTTTAGTCTCCAATGCATGTCTCCAAACCTCAAGCTTCTCATTTACTCCATCTATAGTCTCGTCAATCAACACAATATCATCAGCAAATAACATACACTAAGGTAACTCATTCTGAATGTGACTTGTCAACTCATCCATAATCAAAGTAAAAAGAAATGGACTCAAAGCCGAACCTTGATGTAAACCAATGTTGATATCAAAATAGTCAGTCTTCCCCGTCGGGGTCCTTACACAAGATAAAGCCCTATCATACATATCCTTTATGAGATTAATGTAGAGGACATGTACTTGTCTCTTCTCCAAAACTCTCCACAATATCTCTCATGGGACGAAATCATAAGCCTTCTCCATATAAATAAAGATCATATGGAGATTCTTCCTTTTAACTCTATAAATCTCCATTGTTCTCCTAAGCAAATGGATGGCTTCAATAGTTGAGCGACTTGGCATGAATTCGAATTGGTTTTCTTTTATTTGGGAAACTAGTCTCAACCTTCTTTCGATCACATGTTCTCAAATTTTCATAGTGTGACTCATCAGCTTGATACCTCTGTAATTTGAACAATTTTGAATGTCTCCTTTGTTCTTATAAAGAGGCACCACAATACTCCTCCTCCAATCTTCAGGCACTTTCTTGCTTCGCCAAATAACATTGAATAGATTCGTAATCCAAGTCAAACCACATTCACCTAAAACTTTCCATACTTCTAAAAATACATATAAAAAATATTTAATTAAAAAATAATGCACAGTGTGCGCTAGAGACTCAAAATAAAAAGCTAAATTAAAAACTTCCCAGACCCGTGTCTTCTCCATTGACCTCAAAATTCACCAAACTCACCTTTATTATTCCTAAAATTAAATTATCTACTTAAAGAAGTTGTTTAACCTAATTTGGAGTTAAGATGCAAAAGTTAGGTTCCAGGCCCATATTATGCAATTTACCTGAACAACATAATCAATTTATTTATTCTTTACATTTTTTATTCTTTTATTTTTTTATGACTTTGTAAATATTATTTAAAATATATGTACATAATGAAAATAGAATAAAAAAATTTAAAACACAATAAATTAAATAAGTATAGTAAAATATATAAATGAATTATATATACACATACCTATATAACAAACATACATATTTGTTTAAGTATTCATATAGCTTCATAAAAATTCAATGAAAATATACTTATGTGCATTTAAATCTTTTGTTAATATATAAATTAAGTATCAAATTATAAAATTTAAAATACACAATAAAAATTAAATATAAACTATATAGGTAAATATACTTATAGTTATACTTGTAAAAGATAACTCATGATAAATCAACTTGTAAAATATTAAAATAATATTAAAATATGATATAAAAAATATATAACTTTTATATTTTAACCATTCCTCAATTTTTTCACTCTGATTCTTTCATCAAATCCACTCCGCAGCTCTTTGAATTTTAATCATCGATCGAAGCCCTCTCACGCTAGTTCGATTCCCCGATCGATGGCCTCTGAATCGAGTGTTCTTCCAAATTCAAAACTCTCTTGTACATATACCACCCTCTTCTTATATTTGAATTTGACCCCCCTTTTACCCTAGAAATCTCCGACTTCTCGTGTGACTTGGCCTTCTTGTAATAGTAGGAGACTCATCGGATTCGTTGAAGAGGAGGAAGAGGCATGAAGGTGGTGATCCGAGGATTATCAGCCATCCTGAGCGAAGCTCCGACTGGCTCCCTCTCCCCTAAGGTAGAGCCTTAGTTTTTCTATTCTTTCAGCTCCTAGGACTTAGGTTAGCGTAGTTTAGCTTTTTATTTCAGCAATTTTCATTTTATTTTCCATTAAATCCATCGTTCGAAATTCAATGGAACTTAGCTCCGGCCATCATTTTCAATGCCCTATGTCATTCTCCAACTCACCTGTCACCCCCACTTCCTTTATCTTCACTTCAGCTATGCTTCATACCATCTCACTCCTCCTGATTCTCTATGGATCAGGAGATCAAATCTCCTTCCGCTCCATCCACTAAAAATCACTGCCCATGCCCATTCCACCTCATTCCACCACAATAAGACCCTAGGACCATGCTTTTTGTACGTATGAGCTAAATTTGAAGGTCGGAAGGTTCAAAGACCCCAACTAGGTCGATTTTGTGAAAGATAGAGGTTCCTTGAAACCTCATTCTTCCTTGAACTCCAGGGACCCCTCTAGTGGTCCTTGGATCCATCTGACACCCTCAACAGCCATAGGAACCTACCAGCATCTATATGAGCCAATCGCGAGTTGCTCCGGTGGCTGGAACTGCTCTAGAGGTCGAATCGAAGTTCGCTCCTCCTTGTGTTATTCCATGTTCTTCCTTCGTGCATGTTTGGTTGAGATCTGGAGAGGGTCTAAAATAATATCCTCACGGAGGGCGAAGATATATTGTCATTGAGGTGAACACTTACGGAACACTAACTAAAACAACAAGTACCCACAACATATAATTAATTAACAAATAACAAAAATGTGAAGTACAATTTATTATACTCTACAAACAAAGACGTATAACATGCAAGCATGTAGAGGTCGAACCACAAAGAGCAAACTAGGTAGCCTAAAGATTATTTCTAATCAAGATGAATTATATACCCGTGTCTTTTTTCTTTTTGAGTGGGTTTTTATTTTTTTAAATTTTTATGTTATTTATTTATTATTTATTAGTTTCTAATTTTTATTTTATTTTTTTTATTTTTGGTTTTTAATTTTTTATATAATATTAAATAAATTTATATATGTATGAGAATATAGGAATAACTATATAAGATAATATATATATGATATATGGTATAAAAGATATAATAATTATAAAACAAATCAAAAAATATTAATGAATATAGTCATGATTATATATATATATATATTTGGGTGTTTTAAATTATTTATAAGATATTTATAATAATTAATAATAATATGAACTATATATATGTGTGTATTTATACAATATGTGGTAATATATTATGAATATATTTAAATATAATTAAAATTTACAAAATAAAATGTTTTGTGATTTCCATATTTTTCTGATTTTTTGTGATTTCGGGTACTTATACAAATTTTTATGTATTTTTAAAGTTCAAAATATCCCGAAACAGGAATTGTGTAAATGGGACAAATTATTTTGAGATTTAAAATACTAAATAAGTGCTAAATTTCTCAAAACTAATTTTCATATATAATATATACATATATAATTATCAAATAGAAACATATATTTTTGGATTTTTGTAAAAATTTACATATTTTTATAGTATTTTGGAGCTTTTTATTTTTTTATCATTTTCTTTTTTATTGATTTTTGATGTGAAGATATAAACACAATAGTATACTATATGTATTTTTTGGAATTTGTGACCACATTTTATATTTTTGGGTATTTTTCTATTTAGATAGGGAATAAAACATGCTCTTTTGAATTTTAATAAATAGGAAATGTGCATAAAAAGGAAAACAAAAAAATTATGTGAAATATCAAGCATCTAGGTACATTATCCTATTCTTGCATGATTTTGGAGCATGGATGATATTTATAACAATTAATAAATCACGCACAAAAATGAATGCTCGCAAGGACCATTTTGTAAATCTAAGTATGTATTGAAGCATTCTAGATTCCTAAAACAAAAAATAGGGGTACTTTGCAATTTAACCATTAACATTTTAATTAGAAGCGACTAGCATATGAAAAAAATGCAATATACAAAAAGTTCAAAGTCCTTTGTGCAATTTTTCCATAAAAATTAACACTAAATATATAACTTTTTGGACTAAAGACAAATACAAGAATTTGTAGGGTATGTTTGCAAAATACCCACCTCACGTGAGGGGACACGTGAGGTGAACCAACACGGATGTCCATGCAAATACACAAAAAGGTGGGGGCTCCATGCAAAATTGCTAATACTATTTACACTTCAAACCAAAAAATAAATATTAATAAAAATATACAAAAATTATGGGGACATATGTGACATTTACTCATTAATGCACGCCCACGAATTGTTGTGGTGGCGCCACGTAGATGCCACTTACTCGATCTATGGTTGGGAACGAGGCATCGTTTCTTCTGGAGTAAACAACCCAGATTAGATCTAGGACTCACTTAAGACCTAACGGCTCTAGAGGCGGAGGAAGAATAGGGAAGAACACCACCCCATCCCTCCTTCGATCATGCATTTCTCCACATCCTGGCCACATTTCTCCACATCCTGGTGATGAATCTCCATTTCATCACCTTTATTCTATCATTTTGGCCTTAAAAACCCCAGCAAATGCATGTAAATAGCATTAATTTGTATATAATAGCATCCATTATTTCTTGTATTTATTGTACATTAAATAAGGTTTTTAATGCCAAAATTATAGAATAAAGAGAAGAAAAGAAAAAGGAATAAAATATTGCAAATATTTTATGACCCTAACCCCGAGACCAAGGCCAGCATGGACTTGGTCGACAAGGAATAAAGTAGGGGGAGATAAGGGCCGATAATACAATAAATACCTCATTTATTTATTCATTCATTCATGCATTTTCGACACCTATTTTGTAAAGAATTATTTATTCACCAAATTAAAATCTTTTGTACATGAAAGTTGTAGATAATAATGTAAATAAAAATACAAAATTTAGTTTGTATAAAAATAATATTCAGTGTACATTTTATACACAAAATAAAAACCAAAAATCTCAACTTCACAGACCCATATCTTGCAAATAAAAACTCCAAATCACCCAAACTCACCTTTAATTGTATATAGCATTTCATAAACTATTTTATAAAATTGGTTTCATAATTTTTGGAGTCCATCTGTGGAAGTTAGGTTTTTGGCCCTTCTTATACATAATACCTGATTAAAATATTCATTTTATTTACTATTTATTATTTTTATAAATTTATATTTTTAGAATCTTGTAAATAATGTATATAAATCATGTGCATATTAACATTAAAAGGAAACCCAAAAAGAATTTGTAAAATAAAAATAAGTCTATATATAATACCTAGGCAAAATACCTATGCTACCCATGTGTATATAAATAAAGGGGAAAACATTCTTTAATTATTTTATTCATCTATATTTTTCTAAAAATATATATATATTACACATAACTTATTAAAAATACAAATCCAAAATAAAAACAAATAAAATTCATCAAATAAATAAAATATATATAATATATAGGTAAAATACCTATAAGTATACATACATACACATACATCTATTTATTTAAAAATATAAATAAACTCATAAAAATAAAATAAAAAGACCTTTATACTCACAAAAATAAATTATAAATTTCTAAAATAATCCAATAAAATAATAAAATAAAATAAATAAACTAAAAATAAAATATACAAAAATACATATAAAATACATACATATACACATTATTTTAATAAAACCATAATAAAATACTTCAAAAAAATAAATAAAAATCATAAATAAATACTACATTAATTTATAAACATTTTTTATTTTATAAGTAAAATCTAATAAAATCATTTACTAGAATAAATAATTTATTTTTTTAATAAGGGTCCCTATTTTGGCGTGTAGCGGCTGAGGTGGACCAATGGGCGCGTCGCGCCTGTTGACCCCAGTCAACTCGACCTCCAGCCGCCTGACTTGACGGGCACTATCTTTTCCCCGATTTCCTCCCTTTTTCCCGCTCGCCACAGGCATCAATCGACCACAGTCCCTTCACCGATTTTGTTCCCTGATCATCCAAGATTCGCGCCGATTGCTTAGATCCATTGTACATAGTGTAGATACTCCAATAATCGCCGGTCATTGGGGGTCCCTCGGAATGTCTATAAATAAAACCCTCCGTCTTCCCGGCCAAAGTTGGCCATTTTCACTCCACCAAAACTCCTTGTTCTTGCTCCTGGTGTGTTCCTCGTGACAGGAGGAGTCACCCAGCACCTTGACTTGGCCGGAGGTCGGAGAAGTTTTGTCGCGGTGGTGCTCCGGCGACCACCCTGCTCCCTGGCGGCCCCCAGGTCTAAGAGCTGCGTCTTTATCATTTTTACTTAGTTTCTTGTTCCAGCATTTTAATTACGCATTTTATTTAGCCTTTAATCCAGTAGATTAGCGTAGAAATCTGATTCCGTAGTTCGTCGGAGCTCCGCTCCGGCGAGCTTTTCACCGTGTCCCCGACCGTTTTTCCGACTCGCTTTCGCCCTCATTTCGTTCCTCTCCACGTTCTCCACCTCCCAGCCACTCCATACCAACCGGAGCCCCCTTGGTTCCGCGAATCGATGCTCGACTCCGCCGCTTCGCCGGAGCATCGCCACCTCGCCCCATTTTACGCTGACAGCTTCAAACCCCTGGTCGAGGAGAACGCCCTCGAGCCGTACTTCCTTCCTGTGCAGGTTAGGTGCAAAGGAGAGCACCAGGAGACGTTCTTTTGACGCGGCGGAGGTACCTGGAGCCGCCCTTCTTCCCCGAGCTCGCTGCTGTGCTCCAGGCTACCTCCGGCCGATCCAACACCTCCAGACGTTAGAGGATACCTCCAGGAAGCTTCTTGGACCTTCAGGCGCGAAGATGATCGGCGGGAGAGCGAGATCTCGTCGGAGGAAGCTCGCCTCGGCGAGGCTTCTTCCCTGTTCTTCCTCGCAGCTCCCTCGCCGTTGGATGTTGAACGAAGGCCCAGTTTTGATCCGAGCCGTCCGATGAGGAGAAGCAGTCACCGTCAGATCTCGCGAGAGTTCTAATCTCAAGCGCCCATCGACGAAGCGGTACCAGCCGTTGGATGAGCGACACGTGGCAAGTGAAGAAATCCCAACCGTTCGCCAGCGCGCATTTTAGGGGTAAATTGCATATCTAGCCCCTGCATTTTTGTAAATTTAATGTTTAATATTGTAAATAAAATATAACGTGGTAAATAATGTGGATATTTTGCTTATGACCCCCTGTAGTTCTTGCATATTACACTTGGGTCCAGTCCACGTCACCTCACGTGTAGTCCCACGTGAGGTGGTAAAATTGCACAAGTCCCCCTGTAGATTTGCATATTTATGTTTAGTCCATTAAATAAAATATTCAGTGTATTATTTTTGTGAAAAATTGCAACCAGGACCCTATGTTTTCTGTAATTGCGTTTCGGTCCCTGTGAGTGCGGATCACGTGCTGTCCCACGTGGTGGTTAAATTGCTAGGGGGCCCTGGCGGGTTTAGTTAATTGGTTTTAGTCCTTAAAATTCAAAAACACGTTATAATGTTTTGGTATTTTTGCACCTGTGCCCCTGGAGTTTATTTTATTTGCAAAAATGCCCCTGCCAGGCTTAATTACTTTTTGTGTGTTTATCTATTTATTAAAAAAACCTATTAGGCTTCTAAAAATCCACAAAAATTAGGATAGATGCTCCATGCCATGCTTGTTAACGCCAGCATTTTAGTTTGCATTTTTTGCATTTTTCCTAATTATTAAAAATGAAAAAGAAGCCATTTATGTACTGTTCGAATTAGAAAATACAAAAAAAATTAGAAAAGGTTTTTGAAAAATTCCAAAAAAAATGACATATGATATAGTTATATATATATTGAGTCCAGAAAATGAAAAACCCTAAAAATATGAAAAAGAAAATTAAAAAAAATCATAAAACCCCAAAAGCAACATAAAAATTAGAAAAACTCTTTGAAATCCCTAAAAATACATTTCTCTCTTTTATAATTATCTATATATTATTATTAATATGTGAAAATTAATTTGGGCAATTTTGATTATTATTTGATATTTTTAAAACCCAAATTATATACGGCCATTTATTTAGTCCTATATTGTGGACATTTTTGAATTGAAAAATACATAAAAATTAGAAATAAAAAAAAAAGGGAAGTAAAAAAATATATGCCTATATATTAAGTTTTTATGTTTATATCTATATATATATTCTATATTACTTCTCTCTCTCTTCTTATATATATACATCTCTTTATATATATATATAGTATATGTATTTGTATAATTAATAAAAAAAATAATAAATAAAAAAAAAGTATAAAATATAAAATCAAAATAAAAATTATAAAAAAAAAATATATATAAAAAAAATTACAAAACCCAAAACCCACAAAAACAATAAGAGCACATGAACAATTGATTGAATAATTGAACAATACATTACATACAACCATTCGCCTCCCAGTGTTCGACCTCTACCTGTACTTACACCTATACACATTTGCATGTAGAGTTATAATAAATTTTAACTCCACATTCTTGGATATTCATTGCATATATTTATTGTGGGTTAATTGTTGATCGATTTGGGAGTCTGTCTGAGGTCAACTCAGCGACTGTCTCTCCGCCTTGTGGAAAGACACGATCTCGGCAAACTCCCATGTCATCAAATGGCGCCGTTGCCGGGGAGGCAACGGATTTTGTATGATTTTGAGTGCTTATTTGTTCCTTTATTTGATTCTTTGTTCATGTCCTTCATTTATTTGTTTGTGTGATTTTTATTTTTATTTGATATTAATGATTGACTGCTCTGACCATCTCTTTCTTTTTGTCTTTGATGCGAGGGACCGCCAAGCGAAGGAGGACCTCCTAGGAGGACCAATGCACCCAAGCAAGGCGGAGTTGGCTCTTCTACATTAGCCAACAGGAGAGAGCATCAATGGCAGATGAAGGAGAATTTTTAGATGGCAGTCTTATTTTATGCACATTACTTTATTATGTATATTCATGCGAGAGAGTGACCCTTAGACTTTTGTAATAATACAGGACTCTCACAGGTACACTCCGACTCCCGAGGTCCATTGCCCGAGGGATTGTTCCCTTGGGGGCCTCGACGGTTTTGACGCCTTTTCCTTTCTATTTTTATTCTTATTATTTTGTGTGAATGAGCCCTAGCTTAGGAGTTGCTTGCCGATAGATTAGGTCCAAACACCCTAAATATATTTGCATGTACCTATAGTGCGTTTTGGATCTAGTCAAAATCTAAACAGTCGATTCATTTATCTCTAAACCCCCGTGCCGTGAGCAAACCCCATCAAGCGCTACTCCTGAACTCGAGCGTGTCGAGAAGAGGAGGGGTGAGCCAAGACCGGACTCTTGGGTTGGGGATAAGTGACCGACTTGTGGTGCTTCACGATAATAGCAATGTCTGAACCTAGGGCGATTTCTTCGACTTGCATTTGCATATAGCATAGGTTTCAATTCCGTTATGCATCCCGCATGGAGAGAGCTGGGAAGCACTGTAAGTCTTCTTACTTAGCATGCATCATTGATTTCCGACTTGCATGGCTTTTCCGATCTTCTCCCTCTGTTTTTGCCAACCTAGGATGCTTAATGGAAATTGGAACCTCGATAGGCACGTGCATTGAAAATACCCAAAAAAAGTGATAACTTAAATAAAAGCGGGACTGCTAACTCTATTGGACTTAAAAATAAAACGTAATGGATTCCTTGTCTTGGGGAGAGCAACCCCCTCATTGTATGCGTTTTAAGTGCTCACGTACACGCTAAGGAGTAGAGCCCAAATCCTATCAAGCCTCCTAAGTGTTGGTACAACTTTGTGCTTCTCACCTAACTCTAAAACCAAAAAGATAAATGACCGTCATCTGACAGTCTTCACTGTGTCGAGTAGGTGAATTGAGGGTTTGCCTTGTGTATTGATTGTGACTTGGAGTCCGTTGTGTTTTGCATTCATTATTAGAGTCATCAGTCCCGTCCGTGTGAGTCATGCATTTTTCATCTTTGAGTCTCTCTATCTCTCTTATAAATAGACCTCTTCATTTTGCATCGAGTCATGATATTGGCGCTTGAGATCAATCATTCTTCGCCAAGTCCTTTGTTGCCCGCATTCTCCACCATCTTCTATGTATCCATCGTACCATCTTCTCTGGATTCGAGGAGAGACCTCTTCGGACCGCAATTTTGACGGTGTTCCCGCCTTGTGTGGAACACCTAATTTGTTTATGTACCGATCTTATCACCCGCCCCCCTCGTACCCTCTGTATCACCTTTCTACCACCTACGATATTGGCACGCACGCTCAATCAGCTTCTCCACCCCATTGTGTTACCCTTCTTACCCATCTTCCTCGTGTCCCCCGTATCATCTATCCCTTTACCCGGGAATGTTGTGCATCGTGATGAGGCCCGCATCGAGGATTATTTATACAAGATTATTTGTGTAAGCCGGGCCCATGATGTTGAGGTTGCTGAGATCGATCTGGTGGATTTGTCTTTGATACATGCATATGGATTTCTTGAGGATTTTTGCTGATGCATAGAGCATAGGTGTGATGCATTATTGAGGTATTTTAGTTCTCGCACACCGGATTAAGGATGTGATATGATGCAATGATTTGATGATGATTTCATGAGCATTGCTTGATCTATCTCTTGGAGGTTCCACCCATCTTGATTTTTGCGGATTGACTGATCATTCTACTTTGGATTTCTTGATAAAGGTGTGCGGCTCCTACATGATCTCTCATCTACCTGAGTGCCCCATCCTTGATCTCCTGACTCTTTGATCCACCATGGCACTTAGAGGATTCTTGACTATTTTTCGTGCCATCTCAGCTTACTGGATTGACCTGAGGGATGTTTTGTGATTGACCTGATGATTTTCTCCCTCCCATGATCTTATGCCCTCCAGTAGATTGATGGATTCACATTATTTTGAGGACCTGAGACTCTAAGCCAGCATTCCCATGACCTTCATTGCTATAGCTCGCATTGCTCTCCGAGGACTATCTGCGGGAGAATGCGACAATTTCTAGGACTGCGGTTTCATTCACTGCTTGGGTCGCCATTGTGATGGGACCCGAAACCGAGTCGTACGATATGTTTGATTGGCCTCCCCCTGTGATTGTGTACTTGACCTGTTGGTACACGAGGCCGACGTATTTGACTCCTTTGAGTCCGCTCTCCTTGACGATCCTCGCAAGGCAGAGCTCTACTTTTCTGATTATTCCATGCATAGTTCATAGCTCCCCGAGGGTTATCGGCGGGAAACTATGACATATTTCGAATCTGATTGGTCTCTTCTGTCGGTAGCCGTCTTGTCGACTACTGAGACCACTATGTGGGTCCGTCTGATGGACCCGGCTCCTTTGATGCCTTCGCTCTCCTTGACGACCCTCGCAAGGTAGAGGCGCTTTCTGACTATTCCTGGCCTAGATCGCAATTCTCTCCGAGGACTATCTGCGAGAGATTGCGACACTCTTTTTACGCTCGGTCCCACTGCTGACTGTGTCTCCGATCTGCGGAGCACGGAATCGAGTCGTCTGATATATATGAACCCATCTTGAGTTGCCTATCCGATCTGCGGATCATGGGACCTGTCTGATTAGACTCCTTTGAGTCTGCTCGCCTTGACGGTCCTCGCAAGGTTGAGCTCCTGATATCTGCAATTGCCATGCCTAGTTGGCAGCCCGCTCCCCGAGGGTTATTTGCGGGATGCTGCCACACTTTCTTGATTTGCCGGTCTCTTCTGCTGGTAGCCGATCTGTCGCCTACCAAGACCATTTCTATGATCCGTCTGATGGATCAGGCTCCTTTGAGCCCGCTCTCCTTGACGACCCTCGCAAGGGTGAGCTTCTGTTCTGATTATTCATTGCCTAGTATGTACTATTCCCCGAGGGTTATCTGTGGAAGAGTACATCATTCTCTAGGTACGCGGCTTCATTTCTGGTGTCTCCCCGTTGATGGAGCACGAAGCCGGACCTTCTGACTTATGTACTCGGTTTCCTCCCTGGTTGTGTCTCCTGTCTGTTGGAGCACGGAGCCGAGTACTCTAATCATTCTCTGATTTTGCTCACCTTGAGGACCCTCGCAGGAGTGAGCCACATATTGTGTTGTTCGGTGTATTCTTGTGTCTTTCAGATTATATCACCACCGTGCAGCACACTATCTCATATGCTTTATTTCCGATCTATCTGAGACCATGATTAACCGGAGGAGTCTGTACTGCTCTTTCCTCCTCCCGGTTTTACGATATCGGCTATATTCTCCCATGATGACCATATGAGCCGTTCATCTGCTTCATGCTACCGGACCGGATATCTTTACTTTCCGATCTGATTGCCCCCGGTAGCTGGCACCCACTTGACTGTATATCAGGGTGTCTTTGCCCCTTCTGACTGCGTCCTCGTTCTCATAGGGAGACGACGACGAGAGCACGGTTGTCGCTTACCAGACACCGTCCTGCACTTCACCGGTTCTTCACCATTTGTATATATGTGTGCCTTGTTCATTCTTTCTCCCGCATGTTATGAGTGCCCTAGATCTATCGCCATATCTTTGTATCGACACTTAGGACGTACCTTTTCTTAAGTATAGGGGGGCACACACTGAGTTGTTCTTTCCTCACACATTTTTCGTCACTCCTTTTCTTTCCTATACTTAGGGATATCTCATCCTAAGTATAGGGGGAGTGATGTGTACATTCTTCACGATCTTTTTATCAATCTGTATCTATCTTTTCTTCTTTTCTTCTTTTCTTCTTTTCCTTTCCTATCTTCTGTATCTAAATAAAAGGTGTCGCCCCTTTGTGTCAGTTTTCTGTACTTAGGACGTACTTTGTCCTAAGTATAGGGGGGTGCACCCATGATTTGTTCAGCTGTTTATTCCCACCCTTGACCCTCCCTACTTTGTGTACAGTCTGCTATACTTAGGATTACTTGATCCTAAGTATAGGGGGGATGGTTAACTTCTCATTCGTTCATTCCTTATTCCTTATATTTTTAGACTTGTCCATACTCAGTACGAGTTATGTCTTCTCTTTTCTTTCCGATCTATGAGGACATAGCTCAAGCTAAGTATAGGGGGGTCGTATATACTATGTATATACTTCAGCCATAACTCGTACTTTCGTAATAATATGGCTAATAATTCTTTAAATTCATTAAAAATCCTTAATAAAAAGATGGGAGTATTCCTCAAATTCTTTTTGTATATACTGATTAATAAATCAGGTGAAAATGTTTTTTGCAAAATGTTTGAAAAATAGTGTGAAAAGTATTGTGAACATTTATTGAAAACTATTTTGAAAACGTTTTGTTACATGTTTTCAACCTTTGTAAAAATGTGTGATTTGTAAAATTTATTTTCTTTGTGTGAAATAAAATGTTTGAAAAATGATGTGCAAATGGTTTGAAAAATGGTTGCAAAAATATTTTGAAAATCTATATATACTGTTTTGAAAAACCTTTGCAAAATGATTTTCAAATGTGTGTACATGTTTGTAAAAATGTCTGTAAAAATTATTTTGGACTATAGTTTTCAAAAATTATTTGAAAAATATGTGTCAAATAAGTTTGAGGAATAGTCACATATAATAACTAAAATACTATATTCTTTAATAAATGTATATATATACCTGTAAATAAAAACTAAATTCTAACAAAATCATTAAAATAAAGCGGCACGCCCGTGTAAATAGTTGTACATATTGTCTATTTCGAGTGCCCAAATTATTTTATTCGTAAAAATTCTTTGTGAAAAAACTCTCCTCTTTGTTCTCAAAATTCTTTGAAATTGCATTATTCTTTGCATATTTGTAAATAGCATTTGCATTGCATTCATCTTCTTTCATTGAGCTTGATAATTGAACTAGTCCAATAAAGTCGAAGATTGGAGCTTGGTTGGACCTTACTGCACCTAACTGCACTGGAACCTTACGGGAACTAGGTTTAAGGTACTTCAGGTCTATTCAGACTTAATTCTTTGAGAAAGCAGGGCTGGGTTCAAGTCACCTCAGTGGACTAACTAGAACTTTTCGAAACACACGCATGACTCTTGTCGGCCGTGACCTAACTTGGACACTTGCACCTTTCACTTGGCTCAACTCAGTTGGAGTGGTGAGGGGGTTGGATTTGCCAGTCTGAGATGCACACGGGTGGAAACATTCGTCCTCGTCTAGGGAGGGAAGTGCACCCCAACCTGGTCCAGTTTCAATGATGTCGAATGACAGGAGAGTGTGGGTTGCAATAAAGCTTCAAAAGAGGGATAGTCTTCTGGCTCAAGAGGAAAAAGTTCTTATGTAAATGCTGCTGTACATAGTATGTTGAAAAAAAAAAAAAAAAGAGAAAAACTCCAAAAAAGTGGACAGGCTTGTAAATAAAAATAAAAGTGCCTGCCGGAGTATGTACATATGTTGTATAGAAAATAAGCAAGCTTGAGCATCAAAGTTACACCATGTGAGCCTGCAGCTGGATGACTTGACTACACTGGTCTTGCATCCTAGGATAGGTAGCTACACTGGCTACCGTCCATTCTTTTCTCTACCCCCCCCTCCTCTTGAGTCGGATGCCACTTGAACTTAGAAGGGAATACCCCGCTCCTTGACGGTAGAGGGCTGGATTAGGGAATCATTGGGTTGTCATTCTGGAGAAGTCAGTTCCTTTGTCATTTCAGTTGGGGAGAGCCACCATCACTTACACCGTACAAGTCAGCTTCATAGTCATAAGGGTTTGTGTATGGTGTAGGCTAGTTCTGACCTGGTTATTGAGGTGATTTGAACCAAGTTCTGTGACTCTCGAAGACTGTTGTGTTTTAAATTTGGTTTCCGACTAGGTTCCACACACATTCTCACACCAAGGTCTAACTTGAGCTCCAAACTTTGATTTTGTACAGATGAGTTTAATAATCATGATCAACCCAATTTATTCTTTAAATTCATTATTTTTACTTTTTCTTTTCTTCTTATTCTTTGTTCTTTTTGTACTTATTGCATAAGTATTTGCTAGGGACTAGCAAAGGCAAGTATAGGGGGGTGATGAATCTCCATTTCATCACCTTTATTCTATCATTTTGGCCTTAAAAACCCCAGCAAATGCATGTAAATAGCATTAATTTGTATATAATAGCATCCATTATTTCTTGTATTTATTGTACATTAAATAAGGTTTTTAATGCCAAAATTATAGAATAAAGAGAAGAAAAGAAAAAGGAATAAAATATTGCAAATATTTTATGACCCTAACCCCGAGACCAAGGCCAGCATGGACTTGGTCGACAAGGAATAAAGTAGGGGGAGATAAGGGCCGATAATACAATAAATACCTCATTTATTTATTCATTCATTCATGCATTTTCGACACCTATTTTGTAAAGAATTATTTATTCACCAAATTAAAATCTTTTGTACATGAAAGTTGTAGATAATAATGTAAATAAAAATACAAAATTTAGTTTGTATAAAAATAATATTCAGTGTACATTTTATACACAAAATAAAAACCAAAAATCTCAACTTCACAGACCCATATCTTGCAAATAAAAACTCCAAATCACCCAAACTCACCTTTAATTGTATATAGCATTTCATAAACTATTTTATAAAATTGGTTTCATAATTTTTGGAGTCCATCTGTGGAAGTTAGGTTTTTGGCCCTTCTTATACATAATACCTGATTAAAATATTCATTTTATTTACTATTTATTATTTTTATAAATTTATATTTTTAGAATCTTGTAAATAATGTATATAAATCATGTGCATATTAACATTAAAAGGAAACCCAAAAAGAATTTGTAAAATAAAAATAAGTCTATATATAATACCTAGGCAAAATACCTATGCTACCCATGTGTATATAAATAAAGGGGAAAACATTCTTTAATTATTTTATTCATCTATATTTTTCTAAAAATATATATATATTACACATAACTTATTAAAAATACAAATCCAAAATAAAAACAAATAAAATTCATCAAATAAATAAAATATATATAATATATAGGTAAAATACCTATAAGTATACATACATACACATACATCTATTTATTTAAAAATATAAATAAACTCATAAAAATAAAATAAAAAGACCTTTATACTCACAAAAATAAATTATAAATTTCTAAAATAATCCAATAAAATAATAAAATAAAATAAATAAACTAAAAATAAAATATACAAAAATACATATAAAATACATACATATACACATTATTTTAATAAAACCATAATAAAATACTTCAAAAAAATAAATAAAAATCATAAATAAATACTACATTAATTTATAAACATTTTTTATTTTATAAGTAAAATCTAATAAAATCATTTACTAGGATAAATAATTTATTTTTTTAATAAGGGTCCCTATTTTGGCGTGTAGCGGCTGAGGTGGACCAATGGGCGCGTCGCGCCTGTTGACCCCAGTCAACTCGACCTCCAGCCGCCTGACTTGACGGGCACTATCTTTTCCCCGATTTCCTCCCTTTTTCCCGCTCGCCACAGGCATCAATCGACCACAGTCCCTTCACCGATTTTGTTCCCTGATCATCCAAGATTCGCGCCGATTGCTTAGATCCATTGTACATAGTGTAGATACTCCAATAATCGCCGGTCATTGGGGGTCCCTCGGAATGTCTATAAATAAAACCCTCCGTCTTCCCGGCCAAAGTTGGCCATTTTCACTCCACCAAAACTCCTTGTTCTTGCTCCTGGTGTGTTCCTCGTGACAGGAGGAGTCACCCAGCACCTTGACTTGGCCGGAGGTCGGAGAAGTTTTGTCGCGGTGGTGCTCCGGCGACCACCCTGCTCCCTGGCGGCCCCCAGGTCTAAGAGCTGCGTCTTTATCATTTTTACTTAGTTTCTTGTTCCAGCATTTTAATTACGCATTTTATTTAGCCTTTAATCCAGTAGATTAGCGTAGAAATCCGATTCCGTAGTTCGTCGGAGCTCCGCTCCGGCGAGCTTTTCACCGTGTCCCCGACCGTTTTTCCGACTCGCTTTCGCCCTCATTTCGTTCCTCTCCACGTTCTCCACCTCCCAGCCACTCCATACCAACCGGAGCCCCCTTGGTTCCGCGAATCGATGCTCGACTCCGCCGCTTCGCCGGAGCATCGCCACCTCGCCCCATTTTACGCTGACAGCTTCAAACCCCTGGTCGAGGAGAACGCCCTCGAGCCGTACTTCCTTCCTGTGCAGGTTAGGTGCAAAGGAGAGCACCAGGAGACGTTCTTTTGACGCGGCGGAGGTACCTGAAGCCGCCCTTCTTCCCCGAGCTCGCTGCTGTGCTCCAGGCTACCTCCGGCCGATCCAACACCTCCAGACGTTAGAGGATACCTCCAGGAAGCTTCTTGGACCTTCAGGCGCGAAGATGATCGGCGGGAGAGCGAGATCTCGTCGGAGGAAGCTCGCCTCGGCGAGGCTTCTTCCCTGTTCTTCCTCGCAGCTCCCTCGCCGTTGGATGTTGAACGAAGGCCCAGTTTTGATCCGAGCCGTCCGATGAGGCGAAGCAGTCACCGTCAGATCTCGCGAGAGTTCTAATCTCAAGCGCCCATCGACGAAGCGGTACCAGCCGTTGGATGAGCGACACGTGGCAAGTGAAGAAATCCCAACCGTTCGCCAGCGCGCATTTTAGGGGTAAATTGCATATCTAGCCCCTGCATTTTTGTAAATTTAATGTTTAATATTGTAAATAAAATATAACGTGGTAAATAATGTGGATATTTTGCTTATGACCCCCTGTAGTTCTTGCATATTACACTTGGGTCCAGTCCACGTCACCTCACGTGTAGTCCCACGTGAGGTGGTAAAATTGCACAAGTCCCCCTGTAGATTTGCATATTTATGTTTAGTCCATTAAATAAAATATTCAGTGTATTATTTTTGTGAAAAATTGCAACCAGGACCCTATGTTTTCTGTAATTGCGTTTCGGTCCCTGTGAGTGCGGATCACGTGCTGTCCCACGTGGTGGTTAAATTGCTAGGGGGCCCTGGCGGGTTTAGTTAATTGGTTTTAGTCCTTAAAATTCAAAAACACGTTATAATGTTTTGGTATTTTTGCACCTGTGCCCCTGGAGTTTATTTTATTTGCAAAAATGCCCCTGCCAGGCTTAATTACTTTTTGTGTCTTTATCTATTTATTAAAAAAACCTATTAGGCTTCTAAAAATCCACAAAAATTAGGATAGATGCTCCATGCCATGCTTGTTAACGCCAGCATTTTAGTTTGCATTTTTTGCATTTTTCCTAATTATTAAAAATGAAAAAGAAGCCATTTATGTACTGTTCGAATTAGAAAATACAAAAAAAATTAGAAAAGGTTTTTGAAAAATTCCAAAAAAAATGACATATGATATAGTTATATATATTGAGTCCAGAAAATGAAAAACCCTAAAAATATGAAAAAGAAAATTAAAAAAAATCATAAAACCCCAAAAGCAACATAAAAATTAGAAAAACTCTTTGAAATCCCTAAAAATACATTTCTCTCTTTTATAATTATCTATATATTATTATTAATATGTGAAAATTAATTTGGGCAATTTTGATTATTATTTGATATTTTTAAAACCCAAATTATATACGGCCATTTATTTAGTCCTATATTGTGGACATTTTTGAATTGAAAAATACATAAAAATTAGAAATAAAAAAAAAGGGAAGTAAAAAAATATATGCCTATATATTAAGTTTTTATGTTTATATCTATATATATATTCTATATTACTTCTCTCTCTCTTCTTATATATATACATCTCTTTATATATATATATAGTATATGTATTTGTATAATTAATAAAAAAAATAATAAATAAAAAAAAGTATAAAATATAAAATCAAAATAAAAATTATAAAAAAAAAATATATATAAAAAATTACAAAACCCAAAACCCACAAAAACAATAAGAGCACATGAACAATTGATTGAATAATTGAACAATACATTACATACAACCATTCGCCTCCCAGTGTTCGACCTCTACCTGTACTTACACCTATACACATTTGCATGTAGAGTTATAATAAATTTTAACTCCACATTCTTGGATATTCATTGCATATATTTATTGTGGGTTAATTGTTGATCGATTTGGGAGTCTGTCTGAGGTCAACTCAGCGACTGTCTCTCCGCCTTGTGGAAAGACACGATCTCGGCAAACTCCCATGTCATCACCTGGCCACCTAAGAGCTTGTTGATGGTCTCCCGAGCTTCCTAGAGTCGTCCCACATCAAATGGCGCCATCAAGAAGGTTCAAGCATCACTAGGAAGAGGCCTGGAGCTCAGGGAAGAATTATGTTCCTGGAAACCTCCTACTTTTGAGAAATCGACCCTACAAGGGTCTCTGGTATAGCAAAGCCACAGAGTAAAACTCAAAGGCTCGAGGCAAGTTGCCTCAAGACAAAATGAAGCTACTGTGTAACGGGAATGAGCGAGATGGAGGAGCTCCAACACATGGGATAGGAGATGCTCTGCTTCACTGATCCAGAGAGGATCAGGTTGATTTAGATGGGGGAAAAGATGGAGCATGCGATGGGGAAGGAAATGGGCATGAAATGGTGGAATGAACAGACAGAATCATGATGAAACATGGCCGGAGCAGAGAGCTCCGACAACTTTGATTTATAATTTAAGCTAAACTACTAGTCTAAGGATAAAATACATGACAGAAAACTAAAAACTAAGATTTAATCTACCTTAGAATGGATGAATGTGCAACTCATATCTGTTTTTCACCAAGGAGCAAAGGCCTCGTTGGAGCGATGCCTTGAAATGCCTATCCTCCTTCATGCTCCGCTCCAACACCTCGGGGGTATCCTCGCTGTCACTGGGACACACTCAAGCACAAGGCTGATGAATTAAGGGCTCAAAGAGGGATCAAAATTGGGAGGGGAGTAAGAGGTTATTTACAGACATGGCACGATGATTAGAATTTTTTCTTAAATTGTTGAACCTTTGACTTCGAAAAAGTTCTATCATAATTGAGGTTAGATCGTAGAGGATTTTTCGTGAAGGAATTGAGAAGAGTAAATCAACCTATAGAAATGATAAATTGAGAGAATATGTCTTGATTGGCATTTGACACGCCAGGCAGCTGGAAGTAGGGGAGTTGACCTAGGTCAACTAGGGTTTTCATTTGGTTCGTCCACGTGGACCAATAAGAAATTCCAAGGAAAAAATATTAGTAAAATCAATAATAAATCGGTTATGAATTAATTAATTTTAGATTATAAAATAATTTTTTTATTTTATGCAGTATTTTATTCCTATATTTATTTTTTTGAGATTAATTATAACATGTGTCTATTTATGTGTAGTTATAGATAACTATGTATTACGTTTTGAAATTTTATTTTGTATTTAAATCTTATTATTTTATTTATATAATTTATATAATTAGAACTTATTTAAATATACACATATATATATATTTTATTTTTCTGACAAAATATATACACTTAAATAAATAGAGGTATAAGTTATATAGGTATTTGTAGAGTATATTCATCTATATATACAATTATTTATTTTAGCATAATTTAATGGTTTTATATTATTTTTACGCACATGTAATATAAATAATATTTAAAAAAATATAAAATATAATAATGCAAAATATAAAGAATGAATAAAATTATTATTTTATTCAAATATATAGTACAATAAGGGTCGGAAACCTTACTTTTACATCTTAACTCCAAAATAAGTGAAACCACCTTCATTAAATAGTTAATAAAAAGTTATATATAATTAAAGGTAATTTCAATTTATTTAGAGTTTTTATGAAGAAGATGGGTCTGAGAAGTTTGGGTTTTGTAATTTTATTCTAATTATAAATGGGGAAATGGAGTATTCTCTCTCGGTGTAGCCAACTAACATGCTCCCACCCCTTTTCCCTTGTATTTTTTTAATTTTTCTTAAATGAAACCTATTGGAATTTAGGTCACAATATGTCACCATGATGTCATTCAAAATTAGACTTAATTCAAGACTTCTATCCCCTTCATCAAGACTGTCAAATTTTAACGGTCTCAGAATTTCTGAAATTAATCCCCTTCAAATGGATGGCATAGGAGTCTCTATTTCTTATGAGGTTTTAATGACAAGTTAGAGGTATATAGTTATGAATATACATATTTTTATTTTCCAAAAAAAATAAGAAAAATGGGGGAAATGGGGATGGGAGCAGGCCCTTGTCTACACCCAAGGTGCAACCCCATTTAAACATTGTATATTATTTTTGTGTGAAATAAATTTTGCATTTATCTTTATATTTTTATCTACAAATTTTATGTAAAAAGTTTATTGATTTGATGTAGAAATGATAACGAATAAAATTGGTCCCAAAATAAATTCTTGAAGCATAAATGAATAGGGTTTTTATTGTGTTTTTTACCCTTATCTCCCCCTTCTTTATTCCTTATCAAACAAATCAATTCTTTTCTTGGTCTTGGGGTTCAGGGTCATAAAATGCCTTTGTCATTGTATTTCTATTTCTTTTCTTTATTCTTTTATTTTGCCTTTAAACAATGTATTTTATACAATATTTATACAATAAATAATGAATGTTAATTTATGCAAAATAATGATGTTTACATGTAATTAGGTAAATGAAGGTCAGAATGAAAGAATAAAGGCGATGAAACAGATATTCATCACCCACATACTTGCCTTTGCTAGTCCCTAGGAAACAGTTATGCCAATAACTGTAGAAAATAAAATAAAGAAAAGGAAAAGAACAAACTTGGATTGGTTTTAACTTTCAAACCTGTCTTTGCAAAATTGAAGTTTGGAGCTCAGTTAAACCTTTGGATATTTAGATTTCATCAGAACCTTGTATGGGAATCGGACTTGAAATACAACAGCCAGATCAGAAAACTATGCCCAATCCTCCTCAATAGCTAGGTCAGAATAAGTCAACTCTTATGCAAACCCTTATGACCGTGAATCTATCTTGGACAATGTTTTGGAGATATAGCACTCCTCAACTGAAGCAGTAAAAGTCGGTCTTCTCCAACATGGTGACATGAATTCCCCAATCCAGCAACTCTTTCCTCGAGATCGGGTATTCCCTTCTAGGTTCAAGTACAAAAATCTCAAGAAGAGGAGGTAGAGAGAAGAATGGATGGTAGCCTGTGTAGCTACCTATCCTAGGATACTTAACCAGTGTTATCAATTCATCCGATTGCATGCTCACATGAATATGACTTTGAAGCTCAAGTTTGCTTATTTGAATATACAAATGTATATATATTCTAGCAGGTATTTTATTTTCATTCAGGTCTATCCACTTTTTTTTGGATTTTTATTGCATTTTTTTGAATATTATATACAGTAGAATTTACATAAGGACTTTTTCCTCTTGAGCTAGTAAACTATCATCCTTTTGAAGCTTCATTGCAACCCACAACATTTCGTCTGTATACCTCATTGTTATCAGATAGGGTTGGGGGAAAATGGCCATAGATATGTGACTTCCAATGTTTCCATTGGCTTGTGCCTAATGCCGGAAAATCCAGCCCTCTACCACTTCAATAGGTGAGCAAAGTGTAAGGTGCAGATGTGCAAGCTAGGTCATTATCAACAAGAGTCATGCTTGTGTTCTAAAATATTCCGAACCGGAGTAGCCCGCGAATGTTGAGGGGATTCTACTTAGGCAGTCAAGACGACATTGAACCAAATCTTGTGTCCTCAAAGAATTTAGTCTAGTAGACATGAAGTGCCTCAATTCCAGCTCCTATAAGGTTCATGTGATTAAGTAGATCAAGGTCCAACCAAGATCCACTCTTCATATTTTACTTATACGTCTTCAATTATCAATACCAATCCAAAAAATGCATATCCTATGTAGAATGCGAGGAAAATATTTATGTGATGCAATTTTCTAGTTTTCAACTTTTTTATGGATTTTTTACATCAAAAAAAACTTTTTTATGGATTTTTGAAATTTTTTTGCAATTTTTTCTGTGGTTTTTTTTAAAATGCAAGCCGTTTTGGAAATTTTCAAATAAAAAGAAATTTTTAGGAAAAGAAATATGTGCATATAATTACTTGGGAGTACGTCTTGTTATTTACAAGAGTTGGAGTTCAAGAATTTACAAATTTGTATATACAAGGTTTGTAAAGGTTCTTTATTAGTTTGAATTATGTACATAGTTCTCAAAATAATTTGAAAAGATTTTTGCAAACATTTTGAAAACTTTATTTTGCAAACTAATTTTACAAATAATTTTTACAAAAAATTTACAAAATTTGAAAATTATTTTTGCAAAGGTTTTTCAAACAATATATATAGATTTATCAAACTATTTTTGCAACTATTTTCCAGACCAATTCCAAATAGATTTTCAAAACATTTTATTTCAAACAAAGAAAAGAAATTTTCATAAATAAAACATTTTTACAAAGGTTGAAAACAATTTACGAAACATTTTTTACACAATTTGCAAAGAATTTTCAAAAAATTTCAAACTATTTTTCAAACTATTTCACATGATTTATTAATCAATATATAGAAAGAAATTAATGACTTTTATACAAAAGTGTTCTTTACCATTATTTGTATTTTAATCATACTTATTAAAAATACAAAATTATGAGTTATGGATAAAGTATATACGATGTATGTCTAACCCCCTATACTTAGCTTGAGATATGTCCTCGTAGATCGAAGAGAAAAGAGATGACAAAACTCATGTTGCATATAAAAGAGCATGTACTACAATGACTAAAGAATAAAGAATCAAATGAATGAGAAGTCCACCATCCACCCTATACTTAGGGTGGAATAATCCTAAGTATAGCAGGTTGACCTACATATAGGGAGGGTTAAGGGTGGTAATAATAAAATCAATGACTCTTCTTGTCTCCCCCTATACTTAGGGTAAAATGTCTTTAAGTATAGAACAGAATATCCACAAGAGAGGAGATAGGTGAGGTATCAAAAAATTAACAACGCGACTTACTCATCCCCCTATACTTAGGATGGAAAAGATCCTAAGTATAACAATGATGACTGGGGGCAGTGAAAGAAAGAATGAGAAAGAAAATAAATGAAAGAAAATAACAGAAGAAAATAACAGAAGAAAAGAAAGATTTTTATAGGAGTATGATGAATTGCGGATTCCATTTTTTTCGCAATTATTTTTCTGCTCATTTTTGTATATATATTTTATTTTCAATCTCTCTAATATACCCCCCTATACTTAAACTTTACTAGTCCTCGAGCAAATAAAGAATGAATAAGTTGGATTAACCCCTGACTGTGCATGTGAATACAAGACTTGATCCGTTCAAGAACTCTCGGTTTTAGAGATCCTAAACTTCTAAGCTGAACCAAGCTCTAGTCAAAAGGTATCCAATTTCCCTAATCATCAGACTCTCTTTGTATACATATATAGTAGGGATATGACTTTAAGTGTTGACCGCAGTTACAAGAGTAGAGTCACAATGTCACCCAAGGTTCCAGTCCAAGAGCCTCTCCTAAGGACCCGATCCTCAACACTAGGGAATAAATCATTTCTTGCATCCAATCCACCGTCTCTTTAAATGTCAGACTTAAAAGTGTAGATGGAAGGCCGGTTGATGGAGGGCATAGGATTGTGTCATTTCTTCTCTCCCTCTCATTGGAACAAGGATTCTCTCGAGTGCCTTATTGAAGGATATGGTTAGATCCTCAAGTGCATCACGGAAGCATGAGCATCATATCGGATACGACGAAAAACGACTAGTCACACTAGTTGTTCTATGGAGCGGAAATTAAAAAATTTTCATGCGACGAAACCACATGATCCAAGAACACTTCTCGGATCATTTCGTCTATAACCACAAACAAGTAAAAGGATTACCTCTTGAAGCATGGTTGCGATCGAGTCTCTAAACGAAGAGATCTCCTATCTCAAGTCCGATCCGTCGGAGGAGACGCTTGCGAGCACGGGGATGAACCGTGTGCTTCTCGCAATCCATGTTGATGATCCAAGTGGTGGATCTCCTGATCCCGACATACGAGATTCATTGTCTTCTTCACGAGCGAGGCGCACCGAAGGAGATGGAGATCCACGAGCATACGATCGGGCAACATAACGACGATGCTGCGACGATGGAGAACCTCTCTAGGGCATCCATGGTGAACGACCATGAAAGGGAGAGAGAGAGAGGGCTGACGTGAAGAGAGAAGAGAGAGAGAGAGAGAGAGATGCTTCTCAAGCATTGTGTAAAGAAGAGCAATGGGGTGCCTCTCCTTTTATAACATTTTGGTATCCATGGATCTCAATCCATGGGACAACACAAAATCCAATGGTCCTCATTGATTGTGTTTCTTTTAATGGCTAAGATTTGTGTTGGTAAAAACCAACAACAATTAATTTAATAAAAATCAAATATATATTAAATATAATTTGATTTATATCAAATCAATCTCCATTGAAGAAATAGGAAAGGAGGCAAGCCTCCTTCCATGAAGGGAGTGGACGGCCCCCACATTCCATGTAGAAAATGTGGTCGTCCACCCTCCATACAAGGAAGGTGGCTTCTTCTCCTTTTATTCCATGAGATACATATCCCATTAATTTCTCCAATATTTGCAACAACTTTTGTTGCAAATTATTTCACAAAAATAAATCGAATTTATTTTGTGAACATTGCAATCATGCCATTGAAAAATTGTGAATCACATTCACAACCCAAAATAAAATGTAAATTACATTTTCAATTTAATATCCAATGTGAATCCAATTCACATTAACAATTAATTAACAAATGTAAATTACAAACATCTCTCTCTTATATATTATAAATCACATTTATAATATATTTGATTAATATGGATATTGCTATCCATATTATTCATATCCATGATAATTAAATCACATTTAATCATCTTGGATCTCTATTCTCTTGTGTCCAAATAATATGAATCACATTCACATTATTTGTGTCTTTGATAATTAAATCACATTTAATTATCTAAGACAACTCTCTATATAATATGAATCGAATTCATATTAATCATGATAATTAAATCACATTTAATTATCCATTTTCTCAGTGCTCGGATATATATATATATATATCAACAATAGAATTATCCATGAACTCCTTCAAGGATCGTGTGCTTTCTCTGCAGATACTTGGAGATAAGGACATGGCGATTGTATTGTTCCACGTATAGTGACTTGGATATTGAGATCATATCTCAAATCCAGACCGCGGGCCTCCCATAGATGCTTGATTAAATCAAGACCGCAAATCTAATCTTATCATTGCATCTGAATCACATTCAGATCAATGTCCAACATTTGGACTAAGATCAGATTACTTCTATACCGAGAGGAGTCACTAAAATCCAGATCCGTTTCGTCACTCCCTAGGAATGGAAGCGTCATGGTTATACAATCGTTTATGATCACATCACCCTCAGGTATTCCCAATACATGTACATCCTGCATACTGGAAGACTCAGAATAAACCCGAAGTATTGGATCAACTTTATACTGTCTACTTCATGGTTTTATCAGTAAGTTTCTCATTCGATCATTGGGAGTTGGTATCGATCATATACTTTCCAAAAGCATATATCATACCTAGGTCTTGATCATATACTTTCCAAAAGTATATATCAAACCTACAAATTCAGTCAAGTTTCCAAAGCGAGATGACCGTGCACACAGAATTTGATTCTTCCCAATATCTCACGAGTGAGATCATGTCTTCCGGTTCAGTGACTGAACCTGTATGATCCCTTTGAGAGATCGTATTACTCATATGCCCTTATATGCACACCAGCGCGCCGGTGTATAGACCTTGGTTAGGTCATCAACCTATTGGTTTGCCAAATGTACATACTAAAACATATAGTAACACATCTGTCTCTGGTCAGAGGATGCGTGCCTGTATCGTGAAAACATACGATATAGGACTTCGTTTATCTCGATCTCGTTAGGTCAACTCTTTGACCTAACTAATCTGACACCTCCGAATCTCAATTCCTATGCAGAGGACCAGCATCAAGAGGTCGGTCAGATATCAGCCTTTAGAGATAAGGATTGCCATCTCCTACACAGGCTGGAGATCATCTCTTAACAATCATTTGACGGTGCTTGATGAGTCCTCAACCTAACTCTTTAGATATTCATCCAAGCACCAGCCTCTATGATTCAATTATTGAATCAACAGTTGTATGATCATTAAGATGGCCATGGTACATAACCCTAATTGTACTAAAGGACCTATTATGCAAATTATTCATTCTTCATTTCAGATCAGGGAATGATATTCGCAATAATATTTATTGCATAATGGCTCGTCGTGGGCTCGCATGTCCAACACTTATTACTCAACGCATATTTTTGGTGTTGATCAGTGCGTCCGTCAAGAGAAGTTGGAGTCATCTGCACTTGTTTTCCTGGGAGTACACTGGGGTGAAGGATATGTAGAAATCCTCAAGCGCATCACGGAAGCGTGATCGTCGTATCGGATACGACGAAGAACGACTTGTCGTACTAGTTGTTCGGTGCAGCAGAATTTAAAAATTTTAATCCGATGAAACCACATGATCCGAGAACCATTCTCAAATCGTTTCATCTATAACCACAGCAAGTATAATGCAATACCTCTTGAAGCATGGTTGATCAAGTCTCTATGAAAAGAGACCTCCTGTCTCAAGTCCGATCGTCGGAGTAACGGCTTGCGAGCGCGGGGATGAGTCGCGGTGTCCTCGCACTCCAAGTTGATCCAAGCACGGTTGCTCCTGATCTCGTCGCACGAGATCAAAACGTCTCCTTCGTGAGTGAAGCACTCCAAGAAGATGAAGAACCGCATAGAGTCGAAGCGGCAGCGCGATGGCGCGGGCGTCGACGATTCTCTCCACCAAGGTGGACGGCCACCAAGAAGAGAGGGAGAGAGAGGGCTGTCGAGTATGAGAAAGAGAGAGAGAGAGAGAGAGTTTGTGCTACAATAGCATGTGTAAAGAGAGAGCATGGTATGCCTCTCTATTTATAGGGTTTTGGGATCCATGGATCTCAATCCATGGGACATATAAAATCAATGGATGAGATTGATTTATGTCAATCCAATGGTCAAGATTATTGTTGGTAAAACCAACAATTTGTGATTTAATTTTGATTAAATATATTTGATAAATCAAATATATATTAATACCAAATTAAACCAACCAAATAAGGAGTGAAGAAGCAAATGAGATCCACCTTCCCCATTAGGAGAAGTGGACGGCCACCAATTCCATAAAGGAATTGGTGCCGCCCCCCTCTTCCCATATGGGGAGGGCAATCTCATGGATCCCCATGAGATTGCACATCTCCTTGTTTTTCTCTCAACTTATTTTTCAACAATTATTTGTTGGTATTTTATTCACCAAAAATAATTCTCAATTAATTTTGGGAATCTTGCAATCTTGACATTGGAATATTGTGAATCATATTCACAACCCAAAACAAAATGTAATTTACATTTTCAATTAATTAGACAATGTGTATCCAATACACATTAATAATTAATCTACTAATATAAATTATATTTAACTCTCTCTAATATATTATAAATCACATTTATAACATATTATGAATAATTGGATATTACTATCCACATTATTCTTATCCATAATAATTAAATCACATTTAATCATATTGGATAATTTCTCATACATCATGATAATTAAATCACATTTAATTATCAACTTCTCCTTGCTTAGATCTTATGGAATTGTTCTTAAACCATTTAAGAATAATGCTATTTCTCCTCAGATACTTGGAGATAAGGACAGGGCGATTGTATTGTTCCACGTATAGTGACATGGATATTGAGATCATATCTCAAATCCAGATCGCGGGCCTCTCATAGATGCTTGATTAAATCAAGACCGTAAATCTAATCTTCTCATTGTATCTGAATCACATTCAGATCAATGTCCAAAACACTTGGACCAAGATCAGATCACTTCTCTACTGAGAGGAGTCACTAAAATCCAGACCCATTCATCACTCCCTAGGAATGGAAGCGTCATGGTTATACAACCGTTTATGATCAAATCACCCTCAGGTATTCCCAATACCTGTACATCCTGCATACTGGAAGACTCAGACTAAACCAGAAGCATCGGATCAACTTTATACTATCTACTTCATGGTTTTATCAGTAAGTTTCTCATTCGATCATTGGGAGTTGGTATCGATCATACACTTTCCAAAAGTATATATCATACCTAGGTCTTGATCATATACTAAAAGTATATATATCAAACCTACAAATTCAGTCAAGCTTCCAAAGCGAGACGACCATGCGCATGGAATTTGATTCTTCCCAATATCTCATGAGTGAGCTCATGTCTCCCGGTTCAGTAACTGAACCTGTATGATCCCTTTGAGAGATCGTATTACTCATATGCCCTTATGTGCACACCAGCGCGCCGGTGTATAGACCTTGATTAGGTCATCAACCTATTGGTCTGCCAAATGTACACATTCAGACATATAGTAACACATCTGTCTCCGGTCAGAGGATGCGTGCCTATATCATGACAACATACGATATATGACTTTGGTTATCTCGATCTTGTTAAGTAAACTCTTTGACCTAACTAATCTGACACCTCCGAATCTCTATTCCTATGCAGAGGACCTGCATCAAGAGGTCGGTCAGATATCAGCCTTCAGAGATAGGATTGCCATCTCCTACTCAGGCTGGAGATCATCTCTTAATAATCATTTGACGGTGCTTGATGAGTCCTCAATCTAACTCTTTAGATATTCATCTAAGCACCAACCTCTATGATTCAATAGTTGAATCAACAGCTGTATGATTATTAAGATGGCCATGGTACATAACCCTAATTGTACTAAGGGACCTATTATACAAATTATTCATTCTTCATTTCAGATCAGGGAATGATATGTGCAATAACATTTATTGCATAATGGCTCGCCGTGGGCTCGCATTTCCAACAATCTCCCACTAGCCCAAAGAGCCATTAATGGGCTAATCATTTAAACCCGCACTCATGTGACAATCATATGCTATTTAGAAAATAGCTAGGTAAGCTGATCAGTCACTCTATTCCTTTGAGGCTACGCCAAGTCCTTTTACGGCACTTGCATATCCCCAGTAACAGTGCTCGCATCTAATGCGAATGTTGCATCTTATGCAATCAATACTCAATCTTGTTAAAAACTATAGTGTCCTTGACACTACGGCTTAACAATTATCATAACCAGTATTTCCATAATCCTTATCTAAATACCCTTATTCGTGGAGATCACTATCTCTTAAGGTATCTACAGTTAAGACCTTTTAGATATCTATCTATAAAGTCTTAACCTTTGAAGATAAGACTTTGAGATCAATATCTCAAGAATCTTGTCATATATGAAGATTTTGTTATTACTGCAACCAAGTGTTTTATTTCCATAGTAGGATTAGTAACAGTTTACTACTCCCACTGCATGGCAGCCATCTGGCTTTTGTACACATCTAGCACACACCCGGCTTCTCAGAACTGATGCCCAAGGGCAAGTAGTTCTAGCATTCACTGCCTCAACTCTTTGAGGTGCTATCCCTTTAGACAGGTCAGTACCATATCTTAAGGGATGGAAGCCTTTCTTGGAATTTCTAAGAATAGAATATGTCCAAGGTGTACTACAAATGTGACAGTCCCAATATCCTCTTCTCTTTGCTTCTGAACAACTTCAGAACTAAGATCTAAGAGGTATCTTTGAAATCATATTTCAAGATATGGAATAGCCAGTCTATAAAACACTTATTATCATCCTTATATCATTCTAAATGATTAGGATATTATATACATTTAGCACGATGAACACAAAGGCACTCCCACTAAGCTTCACATGGCTCATTCGGATTCTATCTGAAATCATAACATTTATAATTTCATCAAATCTTATGATCCAACTTAAACAAGCTTATTTGAGTCCATAGATGGATTCTTCAGCTTGCATACCTTGCTTTCCTAAACCATGAAGCACTGGGGCTACTTCATGTGAATATCCTCAGAGAGGTATTCATAGAGGAATGCAATATTGACTTACATCTTGAAGATGCAATAGTCAAGTTGTGTAGCTAAGGTCAGCAATATTCTGACGGTTTTAAGCATGGTCACCGAAGAGAAAGTCTCATTGCAAGCAATGTCTTCTCTTCCGATGTGTGGCTCATGGCTACGAACCGTGCTTTGAAGGTCTCTACCTTCTCATCAGGTTCCCTTTCTCTTGAAGATCCATTTACACCTTTACAGGTCTTACCCACATAGGTGGATCCTCGAGGGTCCATATACAACACTTGTATATGAAGTCTACTTTAGACTTTTATTGCTAACATCCATCTTTCCATGTTATGATCCTCAGGAATTTCATCACATGAAATCCGATCATTGTCAGATTTCTCTAACACATGGAATCCTTCCTCAAACTCATTTGAAGAGGTATTAGTGTTTCATCTTTAAGTGTCCTTTTAGTTTCCAATTTCAGGATTCTCATTATCTTCTCAAGATTAAATGAGTTCCTACACTTCATTTTCATCTTGATTCTCAAGAGTCTCAACCTCTAAGAATCACATTTTCAGAGATGAGATACTTAAGAATCTCAAGGTCATAAAGTAGGTCTCCAATACCATCCTTTATTTTCTTAATGAAGCAGCACTCTCAAGTGCTAGATTCCAACATACATGGAACCGTATTAAGGATATATATTGTAGTCTGTACTACACATATATACCTGGAAACTGAGGGATAATTATGCTAAAAATTCATCATTGATAAAATCATGTCACACATGATTCAATTGTATCTACCTATAACTCTATTGAGTTAAGGTGTGTTAGGAGGATTGAGATAGAAATGATATTCCTTTCTCCATAAGTTATATTATGAATTCATCTAATAGGCACTGATTTCCTAGATTAGACCAAATTCATTTTTATCTCCCTTCAAACTTTGGTTCTAAATCAAACTTGTGAAATCTTTGAACTTTTCAAAGGTTTCCAAGTGAAGAGAAGAAATCTCATATCATACATAATCATCAACAGATATCACATATCCATAATGTTTATTATGATACAGATGATATGCATACATCAATATGTATGAGATCATGAATACCTTGATATCTTACACCTTTCCCGAGGAAGGGTGTATTGGACATTTTTACTTTTGAATACAATATTCAAAAAGTATGTAAGATTTGAACTTTTAGACAATCTAAAATTTCATATCTCACTAGTCCGTTGATCTCATCAACAGACATAAGTCCAAAACTTGATGCTAGATCATTGTCAAATGACCTTCATCCTCTTATTGATCTTGAGGTTTAATTTCAGTATTTAGAAATCTTAATGAACCATTCATTAATTTTCTAATTTTGTGGAGTCCACTAGATTTTAGATTACTATCTGAAATATCTTCATCATAACTCTTTGTGATAGTTCTATCTCAGAATTCATGTTTATTTCCAACATTTAGAAACAAACAATGAGTGTATTCTTATATCTAGATCATAGAGACATTCTCTAAGACTAAGGGCTCTCCCACTGAAATTATGAAGTCTAGTGATCCAATGGAAATTGTTGCAACAATTGCATCAATGTCCATCTGGATAACTATAAACCTTAAGATCAAATTTTCTGGTCTTCTAAAACATATGCAACCCATTGCAAATGTCATCAGAAGATTGAGATACAATTATTTGACTTTATCTTATTCAATAAGTAAGTCAATATCAATGATTTATGTAGATTATTCTGATGCTCCATCCGAGTCCTTATCTAAGGATTCTAGATAGACTTGATAGTCATACTATCAACACATCAACTTATTGCAGTTTTGGTATTCATCCAACTCTTTGGATGTCATATGGAAGTCATAGAATTCCAGTCAACTCTTTGACTTTCCTTCTTTCTTGGGTCCAACCCATGCTTCCACTGCGCTCCCTTTATTTATAAACAACCATTGCTTAAGACTAAGGATCTCTTATGTTAAATTCAAAAGAATTCAATATAAGAGCATTTCAACATTTATACATGCTTCATTAAATTCATACAATATGAATATTATGAAGCTTCATGAATGACTAGAGTATAGATAGTATAATAATGACACTCATCATCTACATCCATCTAAACTCTTAAAACATAGGTTCAGGTAGGTGCTCAAACAATTTGAATACATCATCTCTTATAGAGTTACCATTCTGCATGATGCAGAGAACCATGTCACTCATGATTAAATGTCAAGAGCACATATGTATGCCAGAATATCTTCATTAATTTTATAAGGATTATTTAACAATTGTGATCATCATCGACATGTCACTTCCAAAGTACATACGATGAGAGATCAAGACTATAGAGACATACAAACCCTAAGGTTGTAGTCCTATTATCTATTTAATTGTCATTCCTCATTATTATGAGGAAACTTGCACATTGCAACCACATACATTATGTGTTCAACTGCAAGTACACTATCTGGAACATGAGTCCAATCCATGATATTTTACTGGTTATTATTGAGTATAACATTGAGTGGGTTTTAATGAAGGATTATCTGAAATAAGAAATTTGCATAAATATATAAATATATATTTCTTACTTTGATTTAGGATTTTATATCAAAGTTATCTTGCCTTGTCAACATTGAAAGTTCATTCCCTTAATCACTTTCAATGTAAGAGATATACTTACCATTATATCTCAACAAGATCTGGGATCTCCTTCCTTATCTTTGTTACATCCCAATAATATGAGGATATGAAACTCGGATAAAAAGAAGCGGGAACACATTCCGCTTTGCAAGTCCAACTTGCATTTTCCAATTCGATCTTTAACACCCGGGCCCACCACCCCTAAGGCGATGTTGACCCGTCGTTAATTGAACCAACCGTCAACAGGAATAGTACTCGCTATACGCAATCCAATATCGCTCCAATAATATGAGGATCCGATATTGGGGTCACTACGTATACAGCCTTACTCTTTCGAGAAGCAAGAGCCCGATCCAGATGCGCTTGCATACAGGAGCTGTCACTTCAGACAGGCGTCTCCCACATACAATCCCTGGCGACGGAATCCTTCGCCTTGATGGGAGACCATAGATGTCACTTATGTGATCCTCCACCTCATGTTCAAATTTTAATTAATTATCGTGAATCACATTCACATAATTAATTCTTCCAAGGGAATTATTAACTCTAATCATATTAGAGTATTTCAATTGGACAAAATCAACTTAATCATATTAAATTAATTATCAATCCAATTCAATCAATCAAACTTGATTATTTTACTTGAATACATATATGGTAATATCTCAAAATACGTATTAATTCGAATTTTAATAATTAGAAAAATACATCTTAATCCCTCGGACATTATCCCGGCCCTACCCGCTGTCATGACCAGTACCGATGAGAGTGGGACGGACCACATACGTTGCAACCCGCAACCCCAATGCTCTCCGACTAGGCACCATATCCGCCTCGGGAAAGGATAATGCCAAATTGATTAATTTGTACTTGAGATGATCATCGGTTCTTCAACCGAAATTGTACCATATACTAATAATCAAAACATTTTTGATTATAAGGAAATTTGCTAGACAAATTCCCAAATCCTATTCAAGCATCAAGTTTGAAAGATTGTGGTTTCCAATTATGATTTAGATCACATCTTAATCAATTAATTGGTTGGGGCAGAGTCAATTAGGCAAATAATCATGTTTCAATATTTCACAAATATTTTTCAAGATTATTTCACGAAATTAACAATTAATTTCACTAATTGACAATCACTTGGTTCTAGATTAGGAATGTAATTTCAGTAAGGACCCCTACTCACTAAAATTAACATATCTCAATCAATTTAAATCCAAATTAAGCAAACTCAATTTTCATATATTGCTAACTTGATTTAGGACAGAACCTAAGTGGATTTGCATGCATTTCGAGGCAGATGATAACAGTAATTAACTCTTTAATTATGTTAAAATCTACTGTTCCCGCAACAGTGCATACATGTTCATTAAAACAATCATAACTAGAGCATACGAAATCCGATTTACGCAAACTCAGTTCTTATGCTTTTCTTATTTAATAGGGAACAAAATCCAAGTATTAAATTCGTGTTTAAACAATTTAAACAGTGCCGAATTTATTTACTAAACAGATCTGCGAAATCAAATGTGATAAAAAAACTTTCGCGACCTTAACGAAACCAAGTCGTCCTCAGTTTTTCGAATCATATTCGAAACCGACAACCTGGCTCTGATACCACTTGAAGGATATGTAGAAATCCTCAAGCACATCACGGAAGCGTGATCGTCGTATTGGATACGACGAAGAACGACTAGTCGTACTAGTTGTTCGGTGCAGCGGAATTTAAAAATTTTAATCCGATGAAACCACATGATCCGAGAACCATTCTCAAATCATTTCATCTTTAACCACAGGAAGTATAATGCAATACCTCTTGAAGCGTGGTTGATCAAGTCTCTACGAAAAGAGACCTCCTATCTCAAGTCTGATCGTCGGAGTAACGGCTTGCGAGCGCGGGGATGAGTCGCGGTGTCCTCGCAATCCAAGTTGATCCAAGTACGGTTGCTCCTGATCTCGTCGCACGAGATCAAAACGTCTCCATCGTGAGTGAAGCACTCCAAGAAGATGAAGAACCGCATAGAGTCGAAGCGGCAACACGATGGCGCGGGCGTCGACGATTCTCTCCACCAAGGTGGACGGCCACCAAGAAGAGAGGGAGAGAGAGGTCTGTCGAGTATGAGAAAGAGAGAGAGAGTTTGTGCTACAATAGCATGCGTAAAGAGAGAGCATGGTATGCCTCTCTATTTATAGGGTTTTGGGATCCATGGATCTCAATCCATGGGACATATAAAATCAATGGATGAGATTGATTTATGTCAACCCAATGGTCAAGATTGTTGTTGGTAAAACCAACAATTTGTGATTTAATTTTGATTAAATATATTTGATAAATCAAATATATATTAATACCAAATTAAACCAACCAAATAAGGAGTGAAGAAACAAATGAGATCCACCTTCCCCATTAACAGAAGTTGACGGCCACCAATTCCATAAAGGAATTGGTGCCGCCCCCCTCTTCCCATATGGGGAGGGCAATCTCATGGATCCCCATGAGATTGCACATCTCCTTGTTTTTCTCTCAACTTATTTTCCAACAATTATTTGTTGGTATTTTATTCACCAAAAATAATTCTCAATTAATTTTGGGAATCTTGCAATCTTGACATTGGAATATTGTGAATCATATTCACAACCCAAAACAAAATGTAATTTACATTTTCAATTAATTAGACAATGTGTATCCAATACACATTAATAATTAATCTACTAATATAAATTATATTTAACTCTCTCTAATATATTATAAATCACATTTATAACATATTATGAATAATTGGATATTACTATCCACATTATTCTTATCCATAATAATTAAATCACATTTAATCATATTGGATAATTTCTCATACATCATGATAATTAAATCACATTTAATTATCAACTTCTCCTTGCTTAGATCTTATGGAATTGTTCTTAAACCATTTAAGAATAATGCTATTTCTCCTCAGATACTTGGAGATAAGGACAGGGCGATTGTATTGTTCTACGTATAGTGACATGGATATTGAGGTCATATCTCAAATCCAGATCGCGGGCCTCTCATAGATGCTTGATTAAATCAAGACCGTAAATCTAATCTTCTCATTGTATCTGAATCACATTCAGATCAATGTCCAACACTTGGACCAAGATCAGATCACTTCTCTACTGAGAGGAGTCACTAAAATCCAGACCCGTTTCATCACTCCCTAGGAATGGAAGCGTCATGATTATACAATCGTTTATGATCAAATCACCCTCAGGTATTCCCAATACCTGTACATCCTGCATACTGGAAGACTCAGACTAAACCAGAAACATCGGATCAACTTTATATTGTCTACTTCATGGTTTTATCAGTAAGTTTCTCATTCGATCATTGGGAGATGGTATCGATCATACACTTTTCAAAAGTGTATATCATACCAAGGTCTTGATCATATACTAAAAGTATATATATCAAACCTACAAATTCAGTCAAGCTTCCAAAGCGAGACGACCATGCGCATGGAATTTGATTCTTCCCAATATCTCTGAGTGAGCTCATGTCTTCCGGTTCAGTAACTGAACCTGTATGATCCCTTTGAGAGATCGTATTACTCATATGCCCTTATGTGCACACCAGCGCTCCGGTGTATAGACCTTGATTAGGTCATCAACCTATTGGTCTGCCAAATGTACACACTCAGACATATAGTAACACATCTGTCTCCGGTCAGAGGATGCGTGCCTATATCATGACAGCATACGATATAGGACTTTGGTTATCTCGATCTTGTTAAGTCAACTCTTTGACCTAACTAATCTGACACCTCCGAATCTCTATTCCTATGCAGAGGACCTGCATCAAGAGGTCGGTCAGATATCAGCCTTCAGAGATAGGATTGCCATCTCCTACTCAGGCTGGAGATCGTCTCTTAATAATCATTTGACGGTGCTTGATGAGTCCTCAATCTAACTCTTTAGATATTCATCCAAGCACCAGCCTCTATGATTCAATAGTCGAATCAACAACTGTATGATTATTAAGATGGCCATGGTACATAACCCTAATTGTACTAAGGGACCTATTATACAAATTATTCATTCTTCATTTCAGATCAGGGAATGGTATGTGCAATAACATTTATTGCATAATGGCTCGCCGTGGGCTCGCATTTCCAACACGGGGTGTGCCTTTTTTGAGTATCTATTATACCTTCTACACCTAGACTTGTAGCATTTACAATGCAAAGCCCTTTTTTGGTGCAAGCCCGACTCCTGGTCCTTATAGCGGTGGTTCAAGTGGACACTTTGAAATAGTTGGGAGCGCTCGCCTTTGGTGGAAGCTCTTTTGATAATTGACTTTGTGGAATGAGAGCTTTTTCTTTAACATTTCGTTGTTTTCTAGTATTTTGGTTAGCTCCACTGCTTTTATCAAGAGTTGGCGCACACTGATCAACAATTTTTTTATTTTATCACACCCTGGCACATAGGTAAATGCCAAGAGATAGTACAAGAACCATGTTCTCATACTGATTAAAGATGTTGATACTCAGGTTTCATGAAGCCTTCATTGATTTTATCCCATCCTCAAGCATCATCAAATCAAGTCCAAACTCAAACCCCCCATCCTAGTACCTCAAGTGAAATTTCAACTCATCTCATCATAACTACAGTTATGTATGTGAGGTGCTGATCACATTCTTAAGGTAGAAACTAAGCATGCAATATAGTACACAAATCTTTCAAACAAGGGAAATGTGAATAATTAAGTCCAAGACCCTAATGACTAAGGCTGGTTAACTCAATATCTCAAGACCTCATAAACCAAGTGTTCTTGAACATCACTAGTCTTGTGTGAAAGTGAATTGTGTCAGGGATTAAGCCAACTTATTAGTTAGTATTTTTTGTAATTTTTTAGAGAGTTTTTTTTAAAAAACAAAGGAAAAGAAGGAAGTTTTTTTGTTAGAAAAAGTTTCACTTTTTTTTCAAAAGTTTTTTTGAAAAAAAACTTTTGAAAAAAAGCAAAATTTTTTCTAACAAAAAAACTTTCTTCTTTTCCTTTATTTTTAAAAAAACTCTCAAAAAATACAAAAAATACTAGCTAATAAGTTGGTTTAATCCCTAACACAATTCGCTTTCACACAAGACTAGTGATCAACACCTCCCAGGAAAACAAGTGCATACGACTCCAACTTCTCTTGACGGACGCACTGATCAACACCAAAAATATGCGTTGCGTAATAAGGCCTTGTAGAGGATCCTTGTTCCAATGAGAGGGAGAGAAGAAATGACACAATCCTATGCCCTCCATCAACTGTCCTTCCATCTACACTTTTAAGTCTGACAACTAAACGGACGGTGGATTGGATGCAAGAAATAGTTTATTCCCTAGTGTTGAGGATCAGGTCCTTAAGAGAGTCTCTTAGACTGGAACCTTGCGTGATGTTGTGACTCTACTCTTGTAACAGTGGTCAACACTTAAAGTCATATCCCTACTGTATATGTATACAAAGAGAGTCTAATGATTAGGGAAATTGGATACCTTTTGACTAGAGCTTGGTTCAGCTTAGAATTTTAGGATCTATAAAACCGAGAGTTCTTGAACGGATAAAGTCTTGTATTCACATGCACAGTCAGGGGTTAATCCAACTTATTGATTCTTTATTTGCTCAAGGACTAGAAAAGTTTAAGTATAGGGGGGTGATGAAACCGCGATTCATCATCTCAATATCTTGATCTTAGAAAATTCTCTGAGCAAATTCTCAATTAAATGTCTATAAAATAATTAATTAACAAAATGACTCTAGATAAAAAACACTAAATATTGTATATTATATTGCACAAAATAAATTAACAATAAAAAGCCGCAAAATTAAAGGAGTTTTTCACATGTAAATAGCCCAAAACTTCATGTATTTTTAATAATTTCATTTCGAGTCCTTTTTGGATAATTCTTTCTCTAACTTGTTCATAAAATATATATAAAAATACAAAAATACAAAACAAATTTCACCTTAAATAAATGCTCCTAGATCCCAAAGGGAAAAAAGCCGTAAAGACCACTTCCAAGCTAAATTACTGCTCCATATAAAATCCAAATTCACCAAACTCACTTTTAAAGTTCAAGTTAGAAAATTATCTATCCAATGGAAGTGGTTTCATTAAAATCGGAGCTCATTTGCAAAAGTTGGGTTTTGGGACCTAGATGTACATTGTATATTATGTATATATTCATTCTTTCTTCATTTTTTATAATATCTTTCTTAATTACTAAAAATATAAAACAAATCATGGTTGTGTTGTATTTTGATTGTAGTATTTTATTGTATTTTATCATAGTAAATATCTCTTATTAAAAAGACAAAAAAACATATTAAAAAAGCAAACAAAAAAATGTACATGTTGTTTGTCTTCTTTTGTAAATTCTCCACTACTTATTTTCTTCTCTTTTATTCTATTGTATTTAAAGTAGCCTACTTTATTTATTTATTTATTTATTTTACATTCTCTATAATAACCACCGTTCAACTCCATTCTACCACCAACCTCCATTCAACCCCACCATTTTTTAAACCACCCATTCAGCTCCATTAATAATATAACGTCCCACCACTTTAATAACTTCTCATTTCATCTTCTTTATATACATCTCATCCTACTCAATTTGCATTTGATCTACCTTTATGTGAGGAGAGCCTAGTTCCTAGAGTTGAATCGGTGACAGCGACGCGACCGCGGTCGAGCGACGACAACCCTCTCTCCGGTTAGATCCGTTGGCTTTTTGGCCAACATCGCATCTTCATCCGCACGCTGCTCGAACTCACCGCTCGACAGCGATTCGAACGAAGACCGTGCTCTCGTGAGCACATCATAGGCGACCGTCTCCATTGTAGGTAATTTTTCTTCTCATTTATCATCTTGTTATTTGTGCATTTTATATCACATCATACCAAAACCCATCCTCCATTTGTTTATCTTTATCATACACCATCATCATCATCTTTTTTTTTTCTTTTTCCACATTCATTTCCTTCCCTGTTTTAACAAAATTTTAAAAAAAATAAAAATCTAAAAAAAAATTTATATCACAACAGTAAAAAAACTTTTCAAAAACAAAAAAAAGGAAAAAATAAAAATAAATAACTGAAGGAGGCAGTAGCCCGCCGCCTCCCTCCCTCGCCACGACCGCACCGCCAGTGGTTGTCCGCTGCCCCAGCTGGCTGCGGCCCCCTCGCGCCGCCCTTCCGCCTCCGCTCCACCGCCAACGGCCGTCAGTCGTCCCTTCGCATCAGCCTCCTAGCCCCCCCAGCCGGCCAACGCCGACGAGGCCCCCAGCCACCGTGGCCGCGGCTGCTCCCCGCGCCGCCCACCGCCGCCAGTGGTTGTCGCTAGCCTCCTTTGCCAACATGGCCGCCGAGCTCCTCCAGACCCGCACCCGCGACGGTGCCCTTTTGGGTTCTTCCCCCATTCATGCCCAGCAAAGGACGAAGGAAGAAGAAGGTTGAATTTTTTATTTCATGTAAAACTTGCATCTTTTATATTTCATATTTCTGTAATTACAATTCAGTCCTTGTACATAATTTGCATTGTAAATATTATTTTCTAATTTTCACAAACCCCCCTGTGTTTGCATTTTAATTTGGACTTCAACTTTGCATCATTTTATTCAATAAAAAATGTCATTATGTTGAGCAACTTAGTCTCTATCATATGAATATTTACTTATATTTTCGTGATATTTGGGTAATTAATTAAAATTATCTAACTGAAATTCTCATATTGTACCCATTCTGCGCTATTAAATTCATATCGGAGTCATTGTTACTCTAAAAATTTTACAAAAATTAGACATGATGCCTTCAAACGTGATTGAGATACTGTCCAAATTTCATGTAAAATGGAGTTGTCTTGTGCCTAAAATAAATCATAGAGTGAAATTCATATTTAATTTTTAATGAAATCCACATACATCCTTTTTGCGAAATTTCAACTCTCCTGCATTGCTTGTATAAATATCTATTTGAGAAAATTCGTTCTCTGGCTAATTTGATATTGTGGATTTATTAGGAATTATTTACTCATTGTCACTCTATTTTCACTACAAAATTCCATATTTTGTCAAAAAATTCCAAAAAACTACTGTAATATCTTTGCATCATGTTTCATTCCAGTAATTTTTTCATCATTTTTTCTTACTGTTTGTGTGAAAAATTATGAAAAAAATCCATAAAAAGTGTACTTTTTAAATTGTTGCATTTTAACCGAAAAAATCTAAAAAAATGTTTTGCATTCATCTCTGAATTAGGATTATAGGAAAAATATAATTTGGTTGAATTGTATTGATTTGACATTTGAACTGCTTCCAGCTAAATTATATTTTTCCTATAATCCTAATTAAAAGATGAATGCAAAACATTTTTTTTAGAATTTTTTCGGTTAAAATGCAACAATAAAAAAACACACTTTTTATGGGTTTTTCATATTTTTTCACACAAACAGTAAGCAAAAATGATGTAAAATTTACTGGAATGAAACCATGACGCAAGGATATTATAGTAATTTTTTTGGAATTGTTTGACAAAAGGTGATTTTTTAATGAATTTTTTAGTGAAAACAGAGTGACAATGAGTAAATAATTCCTAATAAATCCACAATATGTAATTAACCAGAGAGCGAATTATCTCAAATAGATAGTTATACAGACAATGCAGGAGAGTTGAAATTTTGCAAAAAGGATGTATGTGGGTTTAATTAAATTTCACTCTATAATTTATTTCAAGCACAACACAACTCCACTTTGGATGAAATTTGGAAGTATCTCAATCACGTTTCAAGGCATTATGTCTAATTTTTGTAGAATTTTTAGAGCAACAATGACTGCGATATGAATTTAATAGCACAGAATGGGTAAAATATGCAGAATTTAGTTAGACAATTTTAATTAATTACCCAAATATCACAAAAATATAAATAAATATTCAGATGATAGAGACTAAGTTGCTGAACATAATGACATTTTTTATTGAATAAAATGACACAAAGTTGAACTCCAAATTAAAATGCAAACACAAGGGTGTCTATGCAAATAAGAAAACAATATTTACAATGCAAATTATGTACATGGACTGAATTGTAATTGCAGAAATATGAAATATAAAAGACGCAAGTTTTACATGAAATAAAAAATTCAACCTTCTTCTTCCTTCTTCCTTTGCTGGGCACAAAAGGGGGAAGAACCCAAAAGGGCACCGGCGCGGGTGCAGGTCTGGAGGAGCTCGACGACCGCGTTGGCGAAGGTGGTCGGTGGCTAGCCACTGACGATGGTGGGCGGCACGGGAGCAGCCACGGCCACGGCGGCTGGGAGGGGGGGCTGGAAGGCTGGCGTGAAGGGGCGACTGACGGCCTTTGGCGGTGTAGCGGAGGCGGAAGGGCGGCGCGAGGGGGATGCAGCCGACTGGGGTGGTGGACGGCCGCTGGCGGTGCAGTCGTGGCGAGGGAGGGAGGCGGCCGGCTACCGCCTCTTTCGATTATTTTTTTATTATTTTTTTATTTTTTTGTTTTTGAAAAGTTTTTTTACTACTGTGATATAATTTTTTTATTTTATATTTTTAATTTTTTTTAAAATTTTGTTTAAACATGGAAGGAAATGAATGTGGAAAAAGAGAAAAAAGGTAATGATGATGGTCTATGATAAAGATAAACAAGTGGAGGAAGGGTTATGGTATGATGTGATAAAAAATGCACAAATAACAAGATGATAAATGAGAATAAAAATTACCTACAATGGAGACGACCGCCTATGATATGCTCACGAGAGCACGATCTTCGCTCGAATCGCCGGCGAGCGACGAGCTCGAGCATCGCACGTATGCGGATGTGATGTTGTCCAAAAAGCCAACAGATCTCACCGGAGAGAGGGCTGTCGTCGCTCGACCGCGGTTGCGTCGTTGTCACCAATTCAACTCTAGGAACCAAGCTCTCCTCGCATAAAGATGGATCAAGTGCAAATTTAGGAGGATGGGATGTAGATAAAGAGGATGAAATGATAGGTTATTAAAGTGATTGGAGGTTATATTATTAATGGAGTTGAATGGGAGGTTTAAAAAATGGTGGGGTTGAATGGAGGTTGGTGGTAGAATGGAGTTTAATGGTGGTTATTGTAGAGAATGTAAAATAAATAAGTAAATATAATAAAATAAAGTAGGCTACTTTAAATACAATAGAATAAAAGTGAATAAAATAAATAGTGGAGAATTTACAAAAGAAGACAAACAACATGTACATTCTTTTGTTTGCTTTTCTATATGTATTTTTTGTTTTTTAATAAGAGATATTTACCATGAAAAAATACAATAAAATACTACAATCAAAATACAACACAACCACGATTTTTTTTGTATTTTTAGTAATTAGGAAAGATAAAATAAAAATAAAGAAAGAATGAATATATACATAATATACAATGTACATCTAGGCCCCAAAACCCAACTTTTGCAAATGAGCTCCGATTTTAATGAAACCACTTCCGTTGGATAGATAATTTTCTAACTTGAACTTTAAAAGTGAGTTTAGTGAATTTAGAGTTTATACGGAGCGGGAATTTGGCTTGGAAGTTGGTCTTTACGCTTTTTTCCCTTTGGGATCTAGGAGAATTTATTTAAGGTGAGATTTGTTTTATATTTTTGTATTTTTATATACATTATTATGAACACGATAGATAAAGAATTAGCCAAAAAGGAGTAGAAATGAAATTATTAAAAATACATGAACTTTTGGGCTATTTACATGTGAAAAACTCCTTTAATTTCGCGGCTTTTTATTGTTAATTTATTTTGTGCAATCTAATATACAATATTTAGTGTGTTTTATTTACAAGAGTCATTTTGTTAATTTATTTATTTTATGGACATTTAATTGAGAATTTGCTCAGGGAATTTGCTAAGATCAAGATATTAAGATGATGAATCGCAGATTCATCTGAGTATTATCTGAATCTTTGGATGTTGCTGGAGTTGTGGATGTTGCGTCATTGAAATCACTTGAATAACATCGAGAACAACCAAGAAAGTGTCATTCTCATGGTACAGCTTGAGTAGCTGACCATTGACGATGAATGGTTATACGCCAGGCGGTAAATCTGATATCAAAATGCTTCCATTGACACACACAATTCTTAAACTCTAAATGGCCATGTCCATTTACTTTTTAATTTTCCCGTAATATATTCAACTTTACGTCGAATAACCACAGTTTTTGTCCAGTTTCGAAGGTCTTTCATCTGATGTACCGATCATGCCCGCATTTAACCTTCTCAGTGTACATCAAGATGTTATCATAAGAATATTCTCATAATTCCAATATGAGTCCAAATTACAAATGTTTACTGCTTATATTGATTTACAAATTAGCTCAACATGCAGATGGCACGATTTTCCATATACAAGATGATAGGGCAACATGCCCAAGGGAGATTTGTAGCGGTTCTATATACCCAAAGGACATATTCCAAGAGTTTGGATCAGTTCTTTATGTCCAACACTTACAAGTTTCTGCAAAATTATCATGATTTCTCTTTTCGATAGCTCTGCCATGCCATTAGTCTAAGGATGATAAGGAGAAGTGACTCGATGCTCGATGTTGTACTCCTTCATTAATTTTTTGACCTCTTTGTTTATGAAGTGGCTACCTCCGCCTAATAGAGGATCTTTGGTATCCCAAATCGTTAAATGATGTTTTCTCTCAGAAACCGACAAACTATATGACTATCAGCGGCTCGGGTGAGGATAGCTTCAACCCAGCAACTCACATAATCAATAACAAGAAGGATGTGCTCAAATTCATGACTATTGGGAAAGGGTCCCATGAAATCTATGCCACAAGCATCGAATACATCCAAAATCTGGATGAATTTCAGGGCATCAAGTCTTTCTCTATGAGGGTTCCTCCCATTTTCTATCAATCAATGCAACCTTTGACAAATGTTGGTGCATCCTTTAATTGTGTGGGCGAATAGAGACCACACTACAATACTTTTATTGTGATTTTATCTCTAGAGTGGTGTGCACCAGATTCGAGCAAGTGACAATGCTCGGGGACACGATGCTCCTCCTGAGGGATACATCAACACCAAATGCAATATGCTCCTTCCCTAAATAAGAGTGGGTCTTCCCATTTGTAGAAATGAATGGTGGACAAGAACCTGTCCATCTTGATCTTCGTCTAATCTCATGGGACTACACTTGAGAAGAGGTAGTTCACAATATTGGCATACCAAAGAAGTGAATCCATGGAAGAATCGACTCGTCGAGAAAGGTGTATGTGATGGGTGTGTTGTTCAGTGAAGGCTCTTGATGTTCAATTCTAGAGAGGTGATTGATAAGCGCAAAATCCGACTAGGTTTAATTTGATTAATTAGAGTGTCATTGTGACCCAAGTAAGATATGCAATCAACAAGGAAAATTTTATTTATCCTCTACAAAATCAAGCAATTCACACAAGTGGAAGAGCTACTTTTATTAACCTAGTATAGCGATCGAGGTCAAACTCAAGGAGCATAATTAAAATATATGTAGGTGATTTATAAAATCAAAGGATTTTTATTCTCTTTTAGTGGTTTTTAATTTTACAAACTTTTTAATTTTCAAAATAAAGGGAATAATGTCAAGGAAGAAAAATGTAAGCAAACAAATATTTTTGGATTTTCAAATAGGTCAAAAATACTCAGAAAAATATAATAATATATTTTTCGATTATATATATTATACTATTTTTTGATAATTTTTGGGGATTTTTAAACTGTTTTTGTGATTTTCTAAAAATCAGAAAATAAGAAAATAAGTAAATAGTGCACAATCAGGAGTATTTTCTGATTTAAAAATAGAATAATGCTTAAAAATCCTGGAAGTGAGTTTTATCAAAAATTATGAAGACATATCTAAAAACAGAAACTTAGAATGTAATTTTTTTGGATTTTTTGTTGATTTTATATGTTTTTATATTCGAGTCTTTTGCAAATTTTTAGGTTTTTATGAAAATATTTTTAAGAAAAATTTCTACAATAACTAAAATAGGATAAAAGATGACTATAATTTTTTGGAATTTTTCAAAATGATTTTCGAATTTTTATATATTTTCTAAGTTAAATAGGGACTTTTTAAATTTTTTTTTATAAAAATAAATAAACAAAGAAAATTGGCACGCAAAAACCACCATGTAAACAACACTCGAGCATGAACTAAAGTCGATTTTTGTAAGATTATTAGGGCCATAATGCATTTTATTTTGATCAGTGAAATACAATAATTGAAGATAGTGCAATAGGGACTTGTTTGTATTTGTTTTAAGTCTCAAGGCCTACTGGATTACACGCAAGAGAAGTATTATGGCCTTTATGCAAATTATCCAGGAAACACATGTGCTACATACGATCATCACTCACATGGGCATAAATGCAATTACTAAAAAATTCTTCTGATTCATTAATCAATCAAAGCACATGATATAAGTTGCAAATAACCCATAAAAGCATGTGTGGACGTACATGATTTTGACTAAACTAGACTAAAGTGAAAATATGAAAAGTAAGTGGTCCAAATTGCAAAACATTTCTAACTAATTCTTACAATTAATAAACAAAAGTTAAATAAGATAAAGGAGGAGGGTAGGAGTGAAATATACCCTTCACAGGAAGAAGGTGACAAATGGCTGGATCTGACGGTTCTAAGGGTCGACGCTAACGTACTTTTGATATGCACTTGAAAAGATCTGACATCCCAGAGAATGTCTGGAACGTGCTTTGGGGATATGACGCTCCAGTACTATCTAACCGTCTACTTATGGGCTTGATTGTACGATGCTGATCAAATATGGACATGGTCCCTCAATCCAACGATGAAGAGACATCCTAGATGAACTAGGAAGAGTAGGTTTTAGGTGAGTTTCTGTTGAAGATGTCAGGTGATCCACTACTTTAATCGGAAGGCTACCATGTCTTGCACACTTTGGGAGTTGTTTCACATCGATAGGGTGGTTTGGATGGGGTGGCGAATGGTTGGATGGTTGAGACGGAGGTGCAACACCTTTACTAGGGGTGCTCCTCTTGAGCAACTGAGGGTCTATTTGGGCCTCTTCTCGCTCCCTAACCTGCAAGGTGAATCGCAACTCGAAGACGAAGCTTTGGCTCGTGGTTAGTGTTGTTGAGAAAGAGAGAAGCGATGGTGGGTGTTAAACTGATCTCCGGCAAAAGTGGAGGGGTGAGACCTATCCTTATCCCACTCCGGTGAGCAAGATATGGGAGGATCAAGTTGTGTCCAGAGAGTGACGGCAAGATGGTGGGATGATCTGTATGGGTGGGTACGTGAAGCAGAGGCCCAATAAAGAGGTTTAAGCCAAGAAGGAGGAGGACGGTGATGAATGAATGAATTAAATGAACACAAAATACGAAGGAAATAAGTGATACGTGAATGGCCTATGGTGAATGGTGAGGTGCAGCGAAGGTGGGGACGAGATCCTAGCCTCGATCCTGCTGCATCGGGAAAGAGAGGCTACATATGTTGAAGGTCTCTGGCCATGTAGTGAGCTATGATAAACCGGGCATCAACTTAAGCTCCGAAAGGGGTCCTCCAGGATTCTGTTACTCTCCTGAAGGTGGCTAAGGTGCAATGGTGGTGCGAGGGACAAGCTAAAGAGTTGGATGAGCAGAGGAGCACATTTATAGGGTGCCCTAGGGTTCTAGAAATATCATAAGAATGTGTGAAACCCTAGGGAGATCTGGACCAATCTAAGGATCTGCGAGAATCATGAATCTACGAGGAATCTCATGTTCGAATTTCAAGGAGATCCATGGCTGGAGTCGGGTTGGGGAATATCGAGAAAAGTCTCCGGCGATGAGGATTCGGGTGTGACTTGAGTGGGAGGAAGGCTTGACCTAGGACAACAAACCTGGGTCAACCAATTAGAAAATTCCATTCAATGCATTAAAGAATATAAAATAAAAATAGAATATGAATTTAAAATGAAAATGAATAAAATGAAAAATGTTTGTTTTTGTAAATCTATTTTTCCTGTATTTTTTATTATTTTTATAAATTCCTATATACAATATTTATAGTATATTATATACATGTACAATATATCTATATATTTTATACTTTTATTTTATTTTATTATTTCTACACAAATTAATTTTATTTTAGATTTACAATATAGTTAAAGGAATATAACATAATTTTTATTTTATTTTTACAAGTCAAATAAATATGTTAAAAAATAGGTCTTTTGTACAATATATACATGTCTGGGTATTTGTGCAATGAAATTTTGATTTTATTTTTAATTTATTTTGTGTTTTGTGATTTTAATTTTAATTTTGTAATAAATATTCACAAGTATTTAAAAATACAATATATAAAAATTATTTACAAAATAAATACATAAATTAATATGTACGGGTATAGGTATAGTATAGATATATAATAAACTCAAAAAGCCAACATTTTCATTATGACTCCAAAAATTATGAAACCACCCTCATTTTAAAGATAATTTAATTTGGAGTACAATAAAAGTAAGTTTGGGAGAATTTGAGTTTATTTGGAGAAGGAATTGATCTTTTAAGTTTTGTTTTGTGGTTTATTGCGAGTGGTATTATTTGCAATTGTACATCAACTAGTTTTGCAAATATTTTTGTTGCTTAGAAAACATTTTTATTTACAAGATTTTTTTATAAAATAATGTATTTTAAGGTATTTTATTATTTAATAAAATAGAGGAATGTATGCACAAGGAATACATTGTAAAGAATATCAAAGGACCTATCTCCCCCTACTTTATTCCTTGACGATCAGGCCAAGAATTGACCTTCTGTCGAGGTTCGGGTCAGTCTATACTTATTTCATAATTACAACCTTCTTCTCTTTTTATTTTCTTCTTTATTCTTTTATTTTGAATAAGAAGGTGTTAACTACACAATATTAACAAATGTATGTACAATAATAATTTATTAGATTTACGCATATTTATAGATGCTATTGTTAAAAGATTTGGCTAAAATAAAATAATAAAGAATGAGAATCATAGATTCATCATCCCCCTATACTTTACCTTTGCAAGTTCCTTAGAAAACACTTATTTGAAAAAGATGTGAAAACAAAAAGAAAAGAAAAAGGAAGCATCAAAGTTGATTATTAAACTTGTCTTTATAAAATTGGAGTATGGAGCTCGGTCAGAACTTTGGATTATTAATTTGGAAGAACGTTATAGGGAAATGGGTTTAGGACTCAACAACCTTCAAGTTCCAAAGTTCTATGGTCAGGTCTCCTCGATAACCATGTCAGAACAAGTCTACATATGCAAACTGTGATGATTATGAATCTTTACTTGTACTGTGTAAATGATATATAGCTCCCTACCTCAAAAGTGGCAAAGAAATAACCTCCCTCAACAAGGTAACTCTAATCACCAAATCTAGAAACTCTTTCATCGAGGAATGGGGTATTCCCTTCTAAGTTCAAGTATAACCAACTCAAGAAGAGGGGACAACAAAAAATAATATTTTGCATGTAGAGATTGTCCTACACACATCACTGAAAGGGATATCCAACGGTGGAACCAGCACTAGGTTTCCGAGTAAGAAAGGGATATTTAATTTATAATAATATTTATTGCAGAAATGGTACATCATGGGCTCACTTGTCTAACATAGGATTCAAGGCATATCAACATCCAATCCTATTCATGTAACAATGTTTAGCATGTAGAGATTGTCCTACAACTATTGTAGGATAAATTAGGGTTTTCATGAAACATTCATTCAATGGCCTATGATGATTAATCAATTATTTTCATAATTATTAATCATAATAATAATCAAGGGAAAATTCACAACTTTTATGATTTCCACTAAATTATAAACACATTAAATAAAGATATTTGATGATCTAATCATTTTCCGATGCATCTCCACTAAATATGGAATATCTAGGGAAAACAAAGTTGGAATCGTACAAAATAAATTTGAGAGGTTTAATGGCTTGATTCTCTACTTAATATAAGTATTTATCTCACATTTCATGATGGGGAAAAATAATTAAAAATGATATTCTTACAGATCCGTGAATACATGCAAAACAATTTTCCACGGTCGGAACTATTCTAATCATTTTCATGCACTTTTAGTACCAATTAAAGGTTACTATATTTGGAACATATTTAGAAATTCTGAATAAATTTAATTAAAAAAATATGTCCAAATTGTGCAAAAATAGTACATTTTTAATTAAGCATAAAAACAATTCGAATCTTGCATACAATACAAGAAACAATGATTCCCACGCATCCGAAACTTGAACCACAATCGCCTAGGATTTTGGATCATATCCAAGATCTCAACCAGGATCTGATACCATTTTAAGTATATGGATAAATCTTTAAGCGCATCATGAAAGCGCGATGATTGCATCATATGCAAATGGAACGACTAGTCGCATTAGTTGCTCAGCACAACAGAATTTAAAAACATAAAGATGAAACCACATGATCCAAGAACACTTTTTAGATCACTTCATTTAATCACAAGTAAGATCTGGGATAACCTCTTGAATCATGGTTGCGATCAAGTTTCTAAAGCAAGAGACCTCCTGTCTCAAGTCTAATCTGACGGAGGAGACGCTTGCGAGTGTGTTGATGAGACGCGTACTCCTCGCAATATGAGTTGATTATCCAAGCGGTGAATCTCTTGATCTCGTCATACAAGATCCGATGTCTTCTTTGAGAACGAGGTGTACCGAAGGAGACCAATATCCATGAGTGGTCGAAGCGGCATCACGACGACATGATGACGACAGTGATTCTCTCTATGGAACAAAGTGGACGACCGCTAGAGAGAGATGGGGTATGTAGTATGAGAATGAGAGAGAGAGAGAGACTTGCAAAGTGTTGTCAAAGAAGTTCTAGGTTTCCCCTGCTTTTATAGTATTTTGGAAGTCCATGGTTTCTGATCCATGTGAAACACAAAATCAGTGGTTGAGATTGAGTTGTGTTTCTACTCAATGGCCATGATTTTGTTGCATAAACATACAATAACAATTAATTTCAATAAAATTAAATATAGAGAAAGTATCAATATAATATAACTTAAATAAATTAATAATAATCGAGGGATAAGAAAGGTGGTAACCCAACTTCCACATATGGAGGGGATGACCACTTAAACAAGTCAAGGTAGCCGTCTACCATCCATTTATGGAAGGTGGTTCCACTTTCAATTTTGTAATATCAATGTCTCTCACATAATCCCTTAATTATTTACAATAACCTTTTGTTGCAAAAATAATCACAAAAAATAATTCCAAATTAATTTTGTGAATATTGCAATCATGCCATTATATAATTGTGAATCATATTCATAACCCAAAATAAAATGTAAATTGTATTTTCAATTAATTTTCAATGTGAATCAAATTCACATCAGTAATTAATTTGTAGATACTATTTATAATAATCTCTCTCTAATATATTATAAATCACACTTAAAATATATATACAAATAATATGGATATCACTGTCCACATTATTCTTATCCTTGATAATTAAATCACATTTAATTATCTTAGATCATCATTCTCGTGTTAAATAATATGTCTCATATTCACATTACTCGTGATAATTAAATCACTTTTAATTATCAATATCCCAATGCTCAGATACATATTTCAACAATTGAATTATGTTTGAACTCTTTCAAGAACAATGCGCTTTCTATGCAGATACTTAGAGATAAGGACATGGCGATTGTACGTTCTACGTATAGTGACTTGGATATTGAGATTACATCTCAAATGTAGATCTTCATATCAATATCCAATATGTGGACTAAGATTAGATCACTTCTCTAATAAAAGGAGTCACTAAAATCTAGATCTGTTTCATCACTCCCTCGGAATGGAAGTGTCATGGTTATACAATCATTTATGATCACATCTCCCTTAGGTATTCCTAATATTGGTACATCTTGCATACTGGAATACATAGAATAAACTCGAAGACATATATCAATTTACATTGTAATATTTAGGGTTTTATCATTAGGTTTGCTTTAGGTCCTTGGGAATTGGTATTAATCATATGTTTTCTAACAGCATATATAGTACCTACAAATTCCTATCATGCTTCCAAAGCAAGATGACCATGCATGGAATTTGATCAATCTTAATACCTCATGAGTGAGCTCATGTCTTCTGATTCAGAAGTGAATATGTATGATCCCTTTGAGAGATCGTGTAACTCATATACCCTCATATGTACAATAGCTTGTTGGTGTATAGACCATGATTAGGCCATCAACATATCAGTCTGCCAAATGTACATACTCTAACATATAACAATACATCTATCTTTGGTCAAAGGATGCATGCTTATATCGCGACAGAATATGACATAGGACTTGGTTATCTCGATCTTGTAAGTCAACTCTTTTACTTAACTAATCTAACACCTTCGAATCTCTATTCCTATGTAGAGGACCTGCATCAAGAGGTCGCTCAGATATCAGCCAAAAAAGAAAGTATTTCCCTCTCCCAATTAGGTCAGAAATCATCTCTAAATAATCATTTGACGATACTTGACAAGTCCTCAATATAACTTTTTAGATATTCATCCAAGCACCATCCTCTATGATTCAACAATTGAATCAACAACTGTATGATCATCAAGATGGACACGGTACATAACCTATTTGTACTAGGGGACCTTATATTGCATTCATTCATTTAGTTTTAGATAGGGAGTGAAAATAAACCAATAACTTTTATTGATATATCAAATAATACAATAACATTTATTGTAGGAATGGTTTGCCTTGGAATCAGGGGGAGGTGATCATTGGAGTAAGAGGGATAGGAAGGGGAGTGGTGAAGGAGGAGTGATAAATCTACGTTTCATCATCTTTATTATATCATTTTGGCCTCAAAAACCTTAGTAAATGCGTGTAAATAGGCTTAATTTAGGCATTTAGCATTCAAGCATCATTGTGTAAATAGTATATAAATTGTGGTTTTTAAAGTTAAAATTATAAAATAAAGAAAATAAAAAAATAATAAAATATTGTAAATATTTTATGACCCGAAACCCAGAGATCTAGGCATCTCGATGACTAGGTCGACAAGGAATAAAGTAGGGGAGATAAGGGCAAAATACAATAAACCCTTTTATTTAATTCACTCTTTATTCATTTGGGACCTATTTTAAGTTCCACTTTTTACACATCAAATAAATAAACTTTGAACATGAAAATTGTAGATAGTTAAATATAGAAAAATAAAAAATTGATTTCGTACAAAAATAATGTACAGATAAAAAGTTATGATCTGAATAAGATTCCAGAATCCTAACTTCCCAGACCTGTATCTCTCAAATAAAAACTCGAAATGTATCAAAATTGCCTTTAATTGTATATAACTTTTAATAAGCTATTTAATGGAGGTGGTTTCATTTTTTTCGGAGTTATGGTTTGAAAGTTAGGTTTTGAACCCCTATTGTATACTTGTACAGATTAAAATATTCATTTTATTTATTATTCATTATTTATTACTTTTAAATTTTTATAATTTTTTAAATATTATTTATAATGTATACATGTGTATTAAAATAGGAATAAAAATAGAAATAAAACACAAAAATAAAATACTTGTATAAAACATATAGGTATAATACATATAACTATACTTATAAACAATTCATCTATTTATTTAATTGTACAAAATACTTCATAAAAACAAAATATAAATATATTTGAGTGTCTAAAATTTAGATGTAAATATATAAAATAATAAAAAAAATATACAAAATAAAAATAAAACAATAAAATATATAGATGAATATACATATATCCAACCTATAAAAGTCAACTTGTAATTTTATACCTCTAAAAAATAAATAAAAATCATAATAAAATAACTTAAAAAAATAATAAACATTTTTTATTTTATAATCTAAAATTAATAAAATCATTTATTTCTTTTAATTGATTTTCTAATTATTTTTCCAACAAATTTTCTAGTTGGTCCACGTGGACCAACCAGATTCAACCGTTGGTTGACCTCGGTCAACTCTCTTACCGAGGTATGCCAATGCGTCGGACCTTGTTTTTATCCGTTTTGCGGAATTTTCTAGGTTGCATCTTTCCTCCTTTCAAAATTATTCCTTCTGCATTTTTTCTCCCCATTAATCCATGATACACGCCTATGGTTTTTCTTGGGGATTGAATCATTGAATCGACCACTACACCTCGTTCTTTGAGCCGCTCGACCACTCATTCAAAAATACCCATCCGACCTTCCCTTCTTCCTTGAACCCCATTTGCCATAGACAAGGCCTACCTCTCTTTCTCTGGATCGACTCATGTGACAGGGGGGTCTCCAGCAAGGTTCCGCGAGCTTCGGCGAAGCTTTTGTGGCTCTACCATCTTCGGCCATCCTCGGTTGTGAGGTCCAGTATCTCGAGCGTTACCATCCTTCGAGGTCACTTTTTCTTTACCTTTTTCTTGCATTTTTAGCTACACGTAGTCCTAGGTTCCTCCCCAACCTTTTCCTTTCGCATGTTACCCACTTAATCACCTAAGCCACCACTTGCCGGAGCTCGCTCCGGTTAGGTCCGCTTCCATTACCCCACTACAAGGTCGGGGCATTTTGCCCTTGAGTCCTTCACTCTCCTTTGCAGGTACCAGGAGCAACAAACGCATCTGTAGGATATTTTCACCTTCACTAGAGGTACTTGGGACCTCCCCTCTTCTCCGACGTCATGGAGGAGCTCCAGTGGTCGCCGTCGCATTTTGAAGCCCCCAACATCTAGAGTAGGACCGCAGGAGCGACCTGGACCGTTTTGGAGCAGCATAGACCATCGGAGGAAGATGATATGGCTGGGAGAACCTCGGTATCGGCGGAGTTCCTCCCAATTCATCGTCCGACCTCCACATCCGTTAGATTGGCCCCATTTCTTGGCGAGCTTCAGCTGCCATTGGATCTCGGGCGTGCAGCGTCGTTCGATTCTCCAGCCGGTTCTAATCGCAGCTGTCTCCCGCGAATCGGTATCATGTGTCCGGGCGCTGACACGTGACATAAGTGGACACATCTCTGTCGTTGGATGCGCACATGCCTTGGGTATTTTGCAATATTAGCCCAAGCTATTTTTGGATTTAAATAATAATCTATAATCTTTACTTTGTAGTTAATTAGTTTTTATATAATTTGCATAAAGCCCCTCAAACTTTGTCGTATTGCTAAAAGGTCCTTGGCCGCGTCACCTCACGTGACTCGCGCACGTAAGGTGAGTGGCTATTTTGCGGAAAAGCCCTCAGCCATCGTAATATTTCTATTCAGTATCAGAACTTTAAATTCAAGTGTCGTAATATTTCTACTCAGTACCAAAACTTTAAATTCAAGTGTTATATTTTTGAAGAAGTTGCATCTTAGCCCCTCAAGTTATGGATAATTGCATTTTGATCCCTCACAGGCGCGCGTGCTCTAGCACGTGTCTTTAGCAATTTTACGGGGAAGGGCATGCGGCTTCGTGAATTTATAATTGGTCCTGAAATATTTGTTGCATTATATTTTTATGGAGAATTTACGCTTTGGCCCTCAGATTTCTGGATATTTACACACATGCCCTTGCTAGTAGTGTAGTTTCTCTTTGTTGATTGCATTTATTTCATGCATCTATAAAATTTGGAAAATTACCTAAAAATATAGTTAAGCTCATTTACATTGCACTATCACGTCATATTTTTATTTTGCAGTTTTATCGCATTTTACTATTTATAAAAATTCAAAAACATGCATTTTCAGCTTTGTTTGCATTATAAAATACATAAAAATTATAAAAACTTTTTGAAAAATTCAAAAAAAATGTATTTTGCCTATTTATGTGTGTTTTAACTTCGGTCCAAAAATAAATAAAAAAATACCAAAGAAAACTCCTAAAAATTGCAAAACCCCAAAAATCTTCATAAAAATATTAAAAATCCATAAAAAATCTTTAAAATATAATCTTTGTTTCTAAATTTTCTCCATTATATTATCATTAATTTAAAAATAAATTGGAAAATATTTAAAAATCTTCTAAATATAATCTCTTATTAATTTATTCATTATTTTCAGTATTTTTGACTTTAACAATACCAAAAAATTAGCAAAAATATAAAAAATTACAAAAACATCAGAAAAATATAAAAATCCTAAAAATACTTTATTTCTTGAATTTTTCTTCTTTTTACATATTTTTATAAATATATTATCTCTCTTGTCTTTTATTGTATATATACTTTATTTTATCCTTTAAAAAAAGAGAAATAATAAAAAAATATAAAATATAAAAAGAAAATACAAAATTTGAAAATTAAAAATCAAAATATAAAAATAAAAATAAAATATAAATACAAAATTTAAAACCCACAAAAAATAGCACTTGTATAGACAAATACATCACGATCATTTTTTAACATCGTTTGCCCCGATCTACCCGTTTGCTTCCTATGTTCGACACTCTACACATACTTGCACCTATATACATCTTTGCTGTAGAGTTATAATAAATTTTAACTCCGCACATTTACTTTCATTGCTTGATTTATCTATCGTGGGTTATTTGTTGTTTTAATCTGGATTTCGTATGGTCGATTCAGCGACTGAGTTCCCACATTGTGTGGAACTTAAGACCGCCGATTTTCTAGTTGAACATATGGCGTTGTTTCCAGGGAGCAACATCGCATAGATCGGCTTTTTACTTGATTGTGATTACTTGTCAATATTTTTACCTTATTTATTAGCTCATTTATTTGATATAATTGTTTGACTTGTCTAATCACCCTTTCTTGTTGACTTTGTGCGAGAAACTGCAGATCGAGAGAGGCGCTCCACCCTAGGAACCTGTGCACTAAGGTAAAGGCGGCAGGAGACTTCTGACCTAGCATCAAAGGAGGCAGGGAGGACTTGAGAAGACAATCACATTTTGAGCATTTTTGTATTCAGTTACTTGTGTAATTTTTGTGAGAGAGAGACCACTAGTTATTTGTAATAATACAGGTACTCCGAACTTTGAGCCCAATTTCCAAGTGATTGTTCACTTGGAGGCTCACTGCGGTTTTCACAGTTTTTGTCGCGTTTTCATCACCTTCTTTTATTTTCTCGATTTTGTTTTCCTTACTTTGTGTGATTGAGCCCTTAGTTTTAAGATTGTTTGCGATAGATTAAGGCCAAACACCTAATATATTTGCCTGTGCCTATATATTCATTTGGACTTAGTCAAATTTTGAATTGCTTCTCACTTAGTCTCGGAACCACCACGCCGCGAGAGCTCTCCATACAACGCGTGCAGGACCCACTGTGGTGGGCACCGAGGAGACTCCAGGACCGGACACTTCGGTTCCATTATAGGTCATTAGCATCGGTTCTTCACGCTAATAGAAACTTTTTAAACTTAGGGTGATTTCATCGGCTTGCATTTGCATATAGATAGGTTTCAATTCTGCTGAGCATCTTTGCATGTAGAGTGCTGGAGGCAAAGTGAGCATTTACGCTTTAGCATTCATCATTGTTTTTGCCGCTTACATTGCTTTTCCGACTCTCCCTCTGATTTTGATCACCTAGGTGCTTAAAGGAATCGACTCCTCGGATAGGCTCGTGCATTATTACTAAAAATCCAAAAAAAAGTGATAACCAATAAAATTGGGACTGCTAACATTACTTGACCTTAAAAGTCAACTAAAAAGAAAAATCTTCTATTGGGGCGAGCAATCCCCTCATTGTCTTCGATTTTACTTGCTCGCGCACACACTAAGGAATAGTGCCAAAATCCCATTTCAGCCCCCTATGTGTTTGTGCAACTCTTGGACTTCTCACCTAACTCTAAAACAGACAAGATAAAAAAACCGACTTTTCGGCCTCTACCGAGTTGAGTAGGTGAATTGAAGGTTTGTATTTGTGTGAGTTTTGTTTGTGATTGTTTGTATGCTTTCTATATTGTCTCAGCGCATTTGCGCCTTGTTTCTCACTCTCTTTATATGACCTTTGTGATCTCCCGACTGCCATTTTCCTCTTGCTTCGAGATGGCCGACTGAAGCGTATTTTAACCGACTTTACGGATCCTTCGTTCACTCCAGCTGGTTCACCTCCTTTTTTCCAGAAGGACTTTGCTCCTGACTTTTGTACATATCCGCCTCAGCCGCCGTATCAGGACTCGGACTTCTACCCACATCCACCACCACCCCCACATTTTCCACCTTCACATCCACCCGAGACTGATCTGTTGGAGTCACCTTTCATGGAGTCCACCCTTGAGCACTTGATCCACATGATGGATCATATAAGACAGAGGATTGACAACCTCACTAGCATAAATAAGAGCGACCATGATATTCTACCATTTGATGATATGAGTTCATTTGAGGATTTCCATGAGAGCTTGCAATCGTCAAAATACAAAAAATGAGAAAAAATTAAAAATAGAAAAAGAATTCAGGAGACCGTTGGTTGAGTCGGACTGTGAGGAAAGGGAGCCTTTGCCAGAACCCTTTGACCACACATCCTTCTACACCTTGTCCCATCTTTGACCCCGAGGATGTCGTTGTACAGACTTCTTTTAGTATGCCTCGTATGTATGATGATTCTGACTTCCTCCCTTGTATGGAAGAGATCCAAAAATTCAAAAAATTTGCTAACTGAACCTGAAGTGGTGGCTACTATTCATGACATCATCCCTTCCCCACTTCAGCAGGCCATGACTGATTTATCTGCCTCTCTTCCAAGAAGAGAAAGCGGAGGAGCAGATCTGAGCGTCATATTTTAACCATGGCCACTGCCCATGTCATCATAGACCGTCCCATTCTTGGGAAAAAGAACAGTGCCACACCTTTCATTAGCTGCACTATCTCCGACTTCACATGTGATCACACTCTCCTAGACGGCGGTGCTTCGATTAACATTCTACCCTTATCGTTGGTACAAATCTCTTCACTTAGGGCCTCTAAAGAAGACCAGGATGATAGTTCAATTTGCTGATGGATCAATAAAGAGGCCGAAGGGTATACTAGAAAACGTTGTCGTTTCGATTCAGGGCATGAGCTACAATGTTTATTTTGTCGTATTGCCCATGGAGAGCTCCACATGGGAGCCCTCTCCAATCATCCTGGGATGACCATTCCTCGCCTCTGTGAGGGTTGTTATTGGCTATGGATCAAGAGAGATTCTCTTCCATCCTATTGACGAGAGCGAAGTATTGATCATCGTACCTACAGTTGACCAGAGACCTGCACTTGATGCACCTTCACCTATCTTGGCTAACCCTGAGGACCATGACCTTGATGAGACTATCAGAGAATTTTTTTGCTTATTGGATTCCACTGAGACCCAAGAATTCCTCTCCAAGGAGGAAGATTTCGAAAGCATGGACCTCGGAGTTCCTTCTTCTGGGACTTGGCATTGTATTAATGACATCCGCGGGATTTACATGAACGACACCATTGTGTGGAGGGCAGATTTAGAGACTAGACAGGATGGACATGACTTGACTACTTTCTCTGATATGTCCATTCCTGATCACTTGGATTCAAATGAGACTAAAGTCGAATTTGATTTGGTTTCTTTTATTCGGGAATTCAGGCCTTTTGATGAGAAAGACGACCAGGTCAAGATTATTGAGGATGAACAGAGTTCGACTACTTCCACTGATGAGTTCATTCGTTTTGGTTTTGACCTGGACAAGACCTCGCATAATGACATCGATTACACTTCTTCCGATGATGATGAGTTCGTCCCTTTCCACTTTGATATCAGCGAGAGACCCAAGGCTGGACCTAGTCGTACTTCTTTCACTGATCCGTCTGTGCCTCTTCACCCTAGGGCCACTGAGGACCTACACCCCATCGACCCTGATCGGTTAGTGTCATCTGTGGACCCCAAGGTCCAATATATCGAGCATTACCAGCCTTCGATGTCACTTTTACTTTACCTTTTTCTTGCATTTATAGCTACCCGTAGTCCTAGGTTCCTCCCAGACCTTTTCCTTTCGACTGTTACCCACTTAATCACCTAAACCACCACTTGACGGAGCTCACTCCGGTGAGGTTCCATTCTGCTACTTTCCGCTTCCATTACCCTGCTGCGGGGTCAGGGCATTTTGCCCCCAAGTCCTTCACTCTCCTTTACAGGTACCAGGAGCAATAAACGCACCTGGAGGCGATTCTCACCTTCGCTGGAGGCACCTGGGACCTCCCCTCTTCTCCGACATCGTAGAGGAGCTCCAGTGGTCGTCGTCGCCTTTTGAAGCCCCCAACATCTAGAGCAGGACCACAGGAGTGACCTGGACCATTTTGGAGTAGCATAGACCATTGGAGGAAGACGATCTGGCTGGGAGAACCTTGGCCTCGGCGGAGTTCCTCCCAGTTCATCGTCCGACCTCCTCAGCCGTTAGATTGGCCCCTGTTCTTGGCGAGCTTCAACTGCCATTGGATCTCGGGCGTGCAGCGCCATTCGATTCTCCAGCCCGTTCTAATCGCAGCCGTCGCCCGTGAATCGGTATCGCGCGTCCAGGCGCTGACACGTGGCATAAGTGGACACATCTCTACCATTGGATGCGCCCAAGCCTTGGGTATTTTGCAATATTAGCCCAAGCCATTTTTGGATTTAAATAATAATTTATAATCTTTCCTTTGTAGTTAACTAATTTTTGTATAATTTGCATAAAACCCCTCAAACTTTGTTGTATTGCTAAAAGATCCTTGGCCACGTCACCTCACGCGACTCGCGCACGTGAGGTGAGTGGCCATTTTGTGGAAAGGCCCTCAGCCATCGTCATATTTCTATTCAGTACTAGAACTTTAAATTCTAGTGTTATATTTTTGAAGAAGTTGCATCTTATCCCCTCAAGTTTTCGATAATTACATTTTGATCCCTCACAGGCGCGCGTGGCTCTAGCATGTGTCTTTGGCAATTTTGCGTGGAAGGGCATGCGGCTTCGTGTATTTATAATTGGTCCTAAAATATTTTTGTTGTATTATATTTTTATGGATAATTTACACTTTGCCCCTCGAATTTCTGGATATTTACACATATGCCCTTACCAATAGTGTAGTTTCTCTTTGTGGATTGCATTTATTTTATGCATCTATAAAATTTGAGAAATTCCCCAAAAATATAATTAAGCTCCTGTTGCATTGCACTATCACGCCATATTTTTATTTTGCATTTTTGTCCCATTTTACTATTTATAAAAATTCAAAAACATGCTTTTTCAACAATATTTGTATTAGAAAATACATAAAAATTATAAAAACTTGTTGAAAATTACAAAAATATATTTTGCCTATTTTCATGTGTTTTACATTCAATCCAAAAATCAATAAAAAATACAAAAGAAAACTCCTAAAAATTGCAAAACCCCAAAAATCTTCATAAAAATATTAAAAAACTATAAACAATCCTAAAAAAATATTTGTTTCTAAATTTTCTCCATTATATTATATTTAATTGAAAATTAATTGGGAGAATTTTTTTACTATTTTGTTTTTTATTTCTACATTTTAATTTCAGATTTTTAATTTATTCATTGTTTTCAGTATTTTTGACTTTACAATACTATACAAATTAGCAAAAATATAGAAAAATCACAAAAGCATCAGAAAAATATAAAAAACCTAAAATTATTTTATTTCCTTAATTTTTCTTATTTTTATATATTTTTATAAATATATTATCTCTCTTGTCTTTTATTGTATATATACTTTATTTTATCCTTTAAAAAAAGAGAAATTATAAAAAATATAAAATATAAAAAGGAAATACAAAATCAGAAAATTAAAAATCAAAATATAAAAATATAAAATTAAAAATAAAATAAAAAATAAAAAACCCACAAAAAATTGCACTTGTATAGACAAATACATCACCAGTCATTTTTTAGCATCATTTACCCCTATCTACTTGTTTGTTTCCTGTGTTCGACACTCTACACATACTTGCACCTATACACATCTTTGTTATAGAGTTATAATAAATTTTAACTCCACACATTTACTTTCATTGCTTGATTTATCTGTCGTCGGTTAATTATTGTTTTAATCCAGATTTCGTGTGGTCAATTCAGCGACTAAGTTCCCGCCTTGTGTGGAACTTAAGACTGCTGATTTTCTGGTTAAACAAGGAGGTGGGGTTGGAGGGATATGCGTGGTCGGGGAAGGGTAGGAGGGTGATGAATATGTGATTCATCACTTTAAAAGCAGAAAATATAGCTATATTCCCAAGTAATTAATTGTATCTAGTCATTAATATTGCATATTTATCATCCATGCATGTGTATATAAGATCTATATTTAACATTCATAATTACATTAATAAGAAACCATGAATTGTGTGTATATCAACCACTTGTAAATTAACTAATTTTAACATTTTTATTTATTTTATACTAAATCAAAATCAAATAAATCTACTCCCTAGTGTATATAATACTAACATTAATAAATGGAAAATATTTGAAAAATAATGACTCTTATATATGTTAAATAAAACCCAATCTTAGTTTTGAAACAAAAATTGTAAATGCAAATATCTATGATATACAATATCCTATGAACCTGTATCACTTTTGAATTAATGTGCATTCAATTTTATACAATTCAAGATCGAATTCAAAAGAATCGAAGTTCATATGTGAAACTTCGGTTTTGGGTCCATATCGTATATTGCATATATCGATAAATTTTACTTTATCATTTTATGTATATAATTAACGCTTTTTATTTTATTTCTTTACATTTCTTTTCTTTGATTTATGCTTTAATAAAGTGTGTAAAATTCAAACTTTAACAAGCTAAAAATAAAAGAGAAAGAATTGGTTTGAGTGTGTATATATATATAATTTATGTACATAAGTCTCTCAAATTTTATTTCTTTATTTTCTTAATCATTAAACATCACAAAAAATTAGATTAAGATATAAATATTTGTTTTATATTATATTTATTTTTATTTTTTAAAATTTTAAAAATCATTAGAAAATGAAAAATATAAAATACGTCATCTTATGTACATTGAATACCACTAAAAATATATTTTAAAGATATGAACATCTTTTGACTTTGATTTATTCGCGAAAGTTGTAGATCTCATTGAGATGAGTAACTTTAATGAAGAATACTTTTTAATTCGACATCATTTTATATTTTATTTTGATATTATTTTATTTTCATTTTTTTTGCTTTTTTGTGCAAGTGACATGTGGCAGCTCCTGGAGCCACCATGTCCCCCTTCTCCACTTAACTGCACTTAGGCTCCTCTTTTCTGAACAATTAGATGGAGCATCCTTCATCCAACGACCCTAAATTTCTTTCCTTTTTTATTTTTTTTGTTTTTTCTTTATTTTTTATTCTTTTATCTTTTTTTACATGGCATCATCCTCACCCTTGATCATCGGTCCATCCAACGGCACAGAGACCTTCTCCTACCTCTGGATTCCTCGACCGTGTGCGGCAAACCTTCGGTGCTCCTCCTCCGCATGCCTTCACGCCCGAGTCCCTCCAGCCTCTCGCTCCTCAACGACCAAGTTCCCATCTCCCCCACTTCTCCTATATCTCCACCTCTCTTGATACCTCACCAACCCTAACCGAAATCTTACAAAAGCCTCCTTGCTGACACCTTCATCGGTATCTGCCATTGTGCGAAGCAAAGAGTAAGCTCTAAAGGAGATAGGCCATCAATGATAGCGAACAACCACCCATTAAGTGAAGACCTCTACCCCTTCACATGATATCCAAGGGACCCTCATCCATTGTTGAAGCTCCTTTGTGCACTACTCTAGATCGGTTTGCCTCCACATCGAGCAAAAGTTGAGGAAGCTCCAACGAGCTTCTCAAACCCAGGAACCTCCTTCCATATTCTCCAAGTAGAACTTCTCCTTCATCCTCCTTTTTCCAATTTCATCACTTTCTTCTTCCGTTCCTCTTTTCTTAGAAACCCCTTTTCCGTCTGTCTTTTGATTTCACCCAAATCTGATAATCTATTTCGATCTAATGATTATCAACTTCTCTATCACATGCCCCATTGATCAACCTCATCCTTTGTGAAGGAACGAGCATGCCAATCCTCCACCTTTTATCGCTAAAGCGTAGGATCTCCATCAAGACGCATTAATCACCTATTCACTGACTCCTTGGTCAAAATCCTTCAAGTAAAGCTTTGTTTGCAGGACCCCATGCCTCAATGAGAGCATCTTAACTTCGTCGGTTCCTCTATTAGTTGCCTTGATCCCTTACAGCAACTTTCCATTTTCATAACACATGTAGAACCATCAAGCACCTTCATCTACAACAACAACCATCCAAGAAGGAAGAGACACCCCTTGCATCATAACCGAGCATCTCCTGGAGTAGATCTCCATCTACACTCATGAGGTTCGTGCTTCGCAAGGATAACACACTGCTCGATCGAACAGTTTCACCCCTTTCCTAGTGGGGACGAGTCTTGATGAACAACAACTCCATCCTCCATTTGCCATCATTGAATCCCAGATTTCCCTTACCTTTGCCAATCTCACATGCTTGTGAAAATCGAGGAAGGAGAAGGAGGGATTCTCCCTCCAACACCATATTCAAGCCTCAACAGAACTGAGCAACCGCCTTCCATCCTTTGTCTCTCTCCACTGAGCAGTCGCCTTTCACCCTTCGTAGCATTTTCGCGCATTATCTCCAGGCCCTCACACCTATACCACATGGAAAGAGAGCAGGGAGTTAAACCTACAATTGTCGTCCATCAGCCTTCATCAACCGATCAGTGGACTCCATTTAAGTCTCAATCTCAGCCACTAGCTTCGGAAGCCCCCAACGAACATCAACACGCCATGTGGAGTAGCGGTTCTAGAGCACATCCCGAGCATAGTGCCCGCACTCTCCCTCATGCGAGGGTTCGGATTTTTGCGTGCCACCCCCTGCACTTCTTGGGAGTTACACTTCAGTCCCCGACATCTAGGAGACCAAGCGTACCTCACGTTCTCACTAGAAAATTGCGAGCAGACCCCCATGAGTCTAAGTAATTAAAGAAACATGGTCGTGCACTATTTTATTTGGTTTTGAATTCAATATTTTAATTACAAATTGAACCATATGTTCGATTGTTTATTTGGATCTTCATTTATCATCTATTTTTAATTTCAAGAACTGTATATTGTTGAACAATATATTCTCCACATGTTGATTATTTATTGACATTTTAGTGAGTTCGATTTGATATATTATAATTATTATGGTGAAATATTGCATATTTTACCCCTTTGTGAGTAATTAATGTCCAGTAAATCACTGTTTGCTTGATTTTTTTTAAAATCATATTTGTGTAGAGTTAGTTGTTATTTGTAATGCATTTAGAAATCAAACCATTTTCATGCATATTTACACTGAATAAATAATTTGATGGATTAGGAAAATTTCCTAAATACTTAATAATTAGGATCTAATTTTTTCCATGTGTGCATAGTGAATAGATATATCTAGGATAGTTTTGTATGTGAAAAATATCAAGTTATACTATTTAGTAGAATTAATTCACTCTAAATCACCAATGGTGCATCATTTAATTCACTGTAATTTTCATTTCGCATTAGAAAAATATCAAAATGTCATTGTAATTTAAATTGTAATAATTGACATTCTGACCATGTTTGGGAATTTTTGGACATCATTTTATTAAAAATTTATAATTTAGCCCCTAAACGTAACTAAAATTGCATTTCACAATTTATCGCATAAAAGATATAAAAATGTTCCCTTGAAAATCTATACGATCTGCAAATTAATCCTAAGGATAAAGTGGTTCCCTGAGTTCGACCTTGGACTTGCCCAAGTAAAAATAAATTTGACCACTCGTACATTAATTGAATATTAATGAAACAAATTAAGAGATTTTTTATTAATCTTTAATTTCCTGACTACAATACATGAAATCACACAATTAACAAGGGTGATTTCGGGTTTTCCAGAGAGGGAGGGCGATGAAGGAGGAGGGATTGGAGAGTGAGGGGCGGAGGAGGTTGTAGGCGGAGTAAGGGGAGGGGCTAGAGGGGGAGGGGAGGATGTGGTCGGAGGAGGAGAGGCTTGAGGAAGGAGGAGTGAGCAAGACTGCAATGAAGAAGAAAAGGACATTTTTACCTTTGACTTTTTATTTAGTTACCCTTATGTCCCCAAAGTTAACATACTTTGTGATAGAGATGGACTGTAATTAACCTGGGGGCCACAAGTTATCATTGTGGAAGAAGTCAGGAGTATAACTAGTATTGCAAAAAAGAGAGGGGTATAACTGATATTCAAATATCTAACGAGGGAAAAACTAGTAAAAATCCTAAGAAAATTTTTAATTATAGAACTCCTAGCTTATAATCTACGACAAATACGTGGAAACATTTCTGGTCCAAGTCCTTACACCATTGAGTTTGCTTTTGCATTTTTTTATAGATGATCGCTCACAAAATAATCCTTACCCATGATAAAACTCTATCCATTTAAAATTAGCTTAGTACCAGTTGTTGCTATCTTTTCCTTAAAAAATAATGAGAGGCAACTTCATCTTTTTGCAGACGAGCATGTTATAAATATGCTATCTCACTTTTAGATGTTAACATGAGTAATGTTTAATGTTTGCTATAAAAAAATTCAAGATGACATCTGTTTGGTGGTGGATTTGGAAGGAGTGATGCAGGAAAACCTTCAATATATCTCTGGTCGGGCTTTCGAAATCGCCAAAAAAAGCAACTTCTGTTTTGACCACTTCAAGGAGAATAAACACTCTTTCCTTTTTATTATCCCCAAAAATCTCACATACTTACTGTTATGGATTTGGCTTATGATTCACTATCCTATATTAACTTTGGGTTTCCTCCTTTCCCTTCTACATCTCGGACGGGCCTCTAAGGCATCAGAGGCTGTCGTTAATGGAACCTCATGCATATTAGTTTGTTATAAGGCATAATAGTTTGTTACAAGGCATGTAATATAGAAAGGATTAAAAATCAAAGCATGTTTACGTTCGTTGGTTACTTAGAAAGTAAATTGTAGATAATATGAGATGTTCGGTTGTAATTATGTCCCAACAGTCTAAGTTCATTTGAAATTTAGAAAAATTTAAAACGCTCAACTTTGTTTACTCACCCCTTCTGCTTTACGTTTGAAGGCAATACATTAGTCTATCTTTATTAAAAAATGTAACAGGAAGCAGTGATCATGCAGAACAAACAAAACCCTAAATTTATTCAAACTGAAACTGAACTGCTATGTATCATGCGATCTTTCTTATATAACTCTCAGTGGAATCTTTCTGCAATTGCAGTTGACAAAAGAAGGTAATTCCTCAAACGAAATAGAAATAATTTAATTCCTATTCTGAAATCTCCTGTGAAGTATGAAGAGTATGCCACAATCGGAATCTCCATATCGATCGCTTGTCGGTTGCAAATAAATAAGCTAAGAAGTAGACAGTGTAAGGACGGAACTAGGAATTTCATCAAGAAGGGACCGAGTATACAACTATTATATATGCTCAAAAATGTAAAAATCTATGTATTTTCGATTGATATTTGTAAATAGAATTAATATTTTTAAAATGAACCTCTTTCAATCTTGATAAACATAGAATTTAAATCTATTATTAATGTTAGAATTTCAAATAGATTGGTATTTTCAATGGCTATTTTTAAAATTAGATAAATATAATAAATTAAGCATCTCTAAATCCATCCTAAAAAGGCTAAATTATCTACTGAAATTTTGAAACAAAAAAGTTCATGGTGAAAAGAAAACAATAAAATTTATTTTATTTACAAGACGTATTAAAAACACTAGAAAAATTGAACTATAGTGACGGTTTTTTCAAAATATGTCACTAAATTAGCCGTTGTTAAATATATAACGACGATATTATTTATTGCGAAATGATTTTTCTTATTCGAGATTAGAGATGAATATCATATATGTCGTTATATAATTAGAAACGGTTCACGTAGTGATGCTTATCCATTGCTATTTTTCAAACTTCTAATTAATCATCACTAAATTTCGAACTAAAAAATTAACGATGATTAGTTGATATTTTGAAAAATAGCAACGGATAAGCGTCGTTATATGGATCGTTGCTAATGATATAACTGCATATATGATATTCGTTGCTAATTTCGAGTACGAAAACTCATTTCGCAACGAATAATATCGTCATTATATATTTAACAATGGTTAATTTAGTGACGGATTTAAAAAAATGTCACTATAGCTCAATTTTATTGTAGTGAAACAATGAGAGAGATAAATAAACTCAAATACAATTTTATATCAAATTATTTTGATAATTTGGAAGTGATTGGATAAACCATATAAAAGAAAGTAAAATTGATGGAGATAAGATTCAAACCATGATCTTCAAAATAACAACCATGTCAAACTACCGCTTAACCATTTAATAATTATACAACTTTTCTCAAACAACATAAAGTATAATATAATTGGAGAGGGACCGTATTAAAAACTTAATACATTGTACAAGTGACGTATAATAATCATGGAGGGACCATGGCCCCCATAATATATACTAGTTCCGCCCCCGAGAGAGTGGCATCTTATCACGAGTTAAACGGTAATTAGATGTTTATGGCTGTCATTATTCGACAAAGATTTGACTATCTGTTCGAACTACATTTTTGTGTACCCCACATTTGGATCGTAGCAATTAGTTTGCTTTGGTGTTTATCACCCAACATATATTCGGGATGCTCAAGCTTTAAATCTTGATTCGGTGGTTGGATTGATACTCTTCCCAAAAAAATAATACAATTGAGATTGATGATTCAAAGGAAGGGTAAGAACTGAATGCAAAGAGAACAAAATGCACTTTTTCATCAAAATTTTCTGATGTTTGTGCTTTCATTAAACTAGTGGGCAACCCGTGCAAGAGAGCAGATCGTACGCTGTAATCCCAATTATAGGAGGCTTGTTGTAGTTTCTTTTTTTATTACGATTTGATTCCGAAATTCAACCTTATAGATTAAATTCTGGATTAATTCTTTACATATTCTCCAAACTTCACACAATCTGGAGATTATTTGCTATTTTATCTTAATATTCCAATATCTGGGTCCTTTTTAAATGGAATTTAAATTGCTTAAGTATTACCCGAATTTTCAAAGTTTAAAATAAATTAGCAAATGCCTCCGATTAACTTGAAATTTGAGGGATATGTAGAGCATTAATCCAAGATTCATTCTATAAGATTGGATTTTGGAATCGAAACCGCAAAAGAAAAAAATAGAAATTATAGCAGATCTGTTGTAACTGGGATTAGAGCAGACGATTTGCTCTCCTCGTGGAAATGCAAGTACGTGTAATTAAGTTTAGAAAGCAATTTATTTGTCAACATTCACTACAAAAAACTTGAGCTATAGTGACGGTTTTGAAAAAATCCGTCACTAAATTAGCCGTTGTTAAATATATAATGACGATATTATTCGTTGTGAAATGAGTTTTCATACTCAAAATTAGCAACGAATATCATATCTGTTATTATATCATTAGCAACGGTCCATATAATGACGCTTATCCGTTGCTATTTTTCAAAATTTTAATTAATCGTCGCTCAATTTTGAACTAAAAAAATAGCGACGATTAGTTGATATTTTGAAAAATAGCAACGGATAAGCGTCGCTATGTGGACCGTTGTTAATGATATAACGACAGATATGATATTCGTTGCTAATTTTGAGTATGAAAACTCATTTCGCAACGAATAATGTCGTCATTATATATTTAACAACGGCTAATTTAGTGACGGATTTTTTCAAAACCGTCACTATAGCTCAATTTTGTTGTAGTGATTCTTGCATATTCGCAATTTAATTATCGTAATTTTCTTAATATAATCCCTTCATTGAAACATTACTATAAAAGGTATTCACAGCAATAATCATTGAGTTAAAATGATTAGACTTCTTCAGGACGTCTATATATAAAGGTTATTAAGTATACATGTGACATACCATTTAGAGAGTATACGTAGAAATTCAAATATATATGGATATATTCATCTGATCAATCATCATATCCATTTTGTAGACCTACTTGCTACGTCATGTGCAGTGGGCTCTAGACGGCATCTACTATCATACACCCTGTGATCGCTAAAATTTGATGAATGGTTGTTGGCTATTTGTGACCGTTTAAAAAAAAGTAGATATCACCATGATATAAGCAAAGTTCAGGGGCCTAATCGTGACAAAACTATACATCTAAGTTCAATTTTGAAAATTTTAAACATAACCGGATATAAGTGATAATTTGCTAATTTTTATTTTAATCAATTTGTAAAATTACACCAAAGATGTCTTTAAGTTTTTAAAACCATACAAAAGTCTTAGAAAAACCTAAATGGAAAAAACTAGAAGCATGAAAATGGGAAAAAGTACATTTTCACATGAATTAAATAATATAGAAGAAATTTTATAGAATAATAACGACGTTTGTATAAATTGCAGGCGTATGCAACATAAAAAATCTAAACATGAAGGAAACAAAATGCCCTCTTAGGGTTCGTTTGGTTACAGGGTTGGGTAGGGTTGGGTACTATTCACAGGGCTGGGTGAATAGTAAACTGTGAGGAGGGAGTACCCCTGTGAATAGTACCCAACTCAATCCAACCCTGCCCAACCCTGCAACCAAACGAACCCTTAGGGAATGACCTTTAAGCTGGTGACAGCCATGGCCATTGGCCAACCATGGTGTTGACTCCGCACCAACAACGAGGAGGTCGAAAGCGGTGGCAGCGTCAATAGCAGCCGCTTGCGGAAATGGAAAAGTCGAGTTTGTTGGTGGAGGTTGGAAGAAGGCCATCAACAATGCTTGCGATCGAGCGTGAGGGGGTGGTGAAAAGTGGAGGGAGAAGGCAGCCATGGATGCTATGGAGACGAGGGTCCTAATGCCAATTTATAACGATGAACGACTGAAGAGGGAGTACCTCCCATGGTGGTTGGTGTTCTAGGGGATACTAGCCCACTAGGGTTGTCTGTGGTGGCAAGAGCACGGAGGAGGGAGCGATAGTGGTGGCGATGACCTAGTGGAGAGTTAGGAGACATCTCGTAGGGCCACGGGAGGTGGTTGTGGGTCTAGAGTGATTTTGGCTAGGGTCGACTATTGGGTTCTGAGAGGAGGCAAGGGAATATCAAGACTGTTGTAGTCATAGTCAATGACGGATCAAGGAGTGGCAGAGAGTAGACTCGTCGCCGGCTTTCACATTAGGTATGCAACAAGCAGGAGATGGGAGAGATGCCAAGGGGAGGGTCGAAAGGTAGGGAGGCAATGTCTTTGGTTTCGTTAATGATGACACAAAAACCTAAATTGGCTAAGATGGAAAAATAAACAAGTGTTGTAGTTCTTAACCAATCAATTCTGTCAGCCAAGAAAAAATAAAAACCACTCAAGCAAATAGATAAGGCAATCAAAATAATGTTAGCGGTCTCCACTATTTATTTTAACCCGGTATAGTGACCAGCTTCAAAATCAAGGAGCACGAGTAAACCTACGAAGTAGTCGTGATCAGATAATAAAGGTATATTTTTGTTAATTTTAAATTTTGCAATTTTTTGTGGTTTTTAATTAAGGAATGCAAGCAAGGAAATAAGGCAACTAAAGCACACAAGAAAGCCTTTACAATTTTTATTGAGGCTAAAAAATACTCAAAAATTAGAGATAAAAATATTTTTGTATTTTTCAAATAGTAAAGTATTTTTGGTGATTTTCTGGGTTTTTTTAATTTTTATGGGCTTTTATAAAAATCAAATAAGAGATACAAACAGAAACAATGCACAACCATGACAAAATTACAAATTAAAAAGATTTTATATCCTAATGTCTTGGTTAGCAATTTTATGAGAAAGTAAATAAAAAGAGCATACTACAGAAACTGGAATTATATCTTTCTTATTTTTCTAGAATTTTTAATGATTTTTATAAGTTTTTAAGGGTTTTGAGATTTTTAGAAGGGTTTTTGAAACAAAACTAGGACTGGAAGCAAAGCTCACATGAGCAAACAACCACGATTTTTTTGAAATTTTTAGCATACTTTTTTCATATTTTATGTATTTTCTAAAATAGACAGTGAGTTTTTTATGGTTTTTGATTTTTAGAAAATAAAATACTCATCAAAATTAATCCCAAAATCACTATAAATAGTACACGTTAGCAGGAGATAACAGTAATATTTATAAAATTTTTGGACTTAATTTGATAATTATTCAACTAAAAACAAGACACACAGTTCACAGGGACCTCGATGCAATTATAATTAAGTTCATGGGCCAATAAGTAACACAAATAAAAAACGTAGGCCAATAATGCAAAAAGCTCATGTAAACATGACACATGAGTCAGGCAATCAGTGTCCCCTCCTCCATTGTTGCTCCTCCGTAGGGCGCCAAGCCGCCCCGCCACGCCAGCCCACTCGTGCTTCCAAATCCGCACCGCCACTCGCGCATCTCCTTCTAGATCAGCGTCGTCGTCCGCACGTACGCCATGCGAGGTGGCGCCCTCCACCGTGAATGATGCCCTCCTCCTCTGTAGCGGATCTACCGCTGTCGCCTCCCCGATGCGGTGTGTCGCAGCCCTCACACCGACACTCGTGCCACCCCCAGCCTCCAGCCGTCGCGTGAGGCGGTGTGCCTCCCTAGAGCTGACCCTCTTCTCCAGCTCGTGCCTCGACACCTGTCTGACGCCCACGTACCACTCCCGAAGATCACCCCTAGGCCGCGTGACGCCTAGCTCCACGTCCTCCGCCAGTCCAACCCGACCGTCGACCGTTCTCCGCCACCGACTACTACGTGACCTCCAGCGACACTCTGCGTGCACCGCCCCAGGAAGCTGCTCCGCCCAGAACCTCCATCGTCACCGCTGATCTTTGAGAGGAAGAGGGAGGGTGGCTGCCCCTTCCCCCTTTTGCCACATTGAAATGAAGGATTCAAGAGAAGAAACCCTAGGTTGGGTGTTTAAAAACAATTTTTTTATGAAAATTATGCCAAGACCTTCAAGACTTTCCAAAATTGCAAGAGACCTCTGCCTCCAGAAGATCACGTGTGCGGCACGTGTTATTGGGTAAATTTCACTTTTTCTCTCGCAAGTTTATTATTAAATTTTCTGCAAATTTTTTTTGAATGTTTGCGTTTTAGTCCATGTATTCCATACTTTAATTTGCATGCTATTTTCATCAAAATAAATAATTTATTATTCTAAAAATTCACAAAAAAATTGTATATGCTCCTACTATGTGCGTAAACATGTGTAAAAATTTCATTTCATTTTGTTGTTATTTGATATTTTTAAAAAATAAAAAATAGTGTATTTTTATTTACTTGAACTTTAAAAAATTAAAAAAATCGAAAATTTGCCTAAAAATTCCAAAAACATTATTGTATCTGTCTTTTACTTCCTTTACTTTCTGTCCAATTTTTGTGTATTAATCATTCATAAAAATCAAGAAAAATGAGAAAAATTAAAATCTTAAAAAAATGTAGAAAAATTCAAAAACTCTGATTTCAGTCTCTGTGTGTGGATAATTGTTTATATTTTAGCATAAAAAAAGCTTACAAGAGTTTTGGGCATTAAATAAATTTTAAGTTGTAAAATACTCTTCGTTGTGCACTGTTTTCTCTTGTTTCCAATGTTTGATTTTTATAAAATCAAAAAAACATCAGAAAATTTTGAAAAAAAATTATCAAAATATTTTAAAAGCTGTAAAACACAAAAACATTTTCTTCGTAATTTTCTGATCATTTTTGGATATTTTGAAAAATACAAGAAGAGTGTGGTGTTGTGTATATTGTGACTTGTGCTCTATTTGAAAAATAAAAAAAACCATTAAATATTTAATTTTGAAATTTGACTACTTAAATTTTAAATCGTGCTCCTTGTGTTCGACCATGGTCAATATACCAAGTAAATTTAATAGCGAAGACCACTGACTTGTCATTGTTTGATTTATCTTTCATTAAGTGGTTTATACATTTTTCTCGTTGACCGTGCTTAGTGATTTGAGTCACAACAACCCTTGTTTATTTCATACTTAACCCAAGTTGTCAGGCACGTCATCAGAATGGTGTCGTTGCTGGGGAGCACATCTTAGTAGTCATATTTCAGCCTTTCTTGTCTCTTTATATTATAATTGTTTTCTGACCTTCTCTTGTTTGCTTTTTGTGCGAGGGACTACTTGGAGGATGACTTGGTTTCTTTTTTTAGGACCCGCACAGAGGTGGAGCAGAGAAGAAAAGAAGATGATTATTTTATTTATGAGAACATTTAGACTTTGTTGTAATAATTTACATACTTGAACTCTTGTGGACTTGAACACTATTCAGGGTCTGTTTCACCAAGTGCCGGTGCACTTGGGGACCTCACTGCTGTTTTTTGTATTTTTGATTTCACTGTCATAACTCTCTATTTGATTCTCGTAGTTTTAGCCGCTAGACGTAGGATTTTTTCAATTTGTGACATAAGCAGTTATGACCCAACACCTAATTGCTTATCTATTCCTATAAATTGTAATTAGACCTTACTAAAAATAAATTGAAAAAGTTAGCATAATTGGATTTGAGACCACACGCCGTAACGAATCACATATAGCGCTAGCAAGATCCGTTGTGGTGGGCACCGAGTGACTCCCAAGATTGGACTCCACACTCGGTTCGATTAGCTAACTATTGTTCTTCACGATCAATAGAAGATACTCATCTAAGGTCAATTTTCTCATGCATCATATAGTTAGTTTACTTTCTGTATTTAATTTATGTGTGGATCATATTGCTTGTAGAGTGTTGGAGTAAGGTACACATTTATATCCCCGCATGCATCATTGTGTTTGACCGCGCATCGGCTTTTTCAACTTCCTCCCCCTGTTTTTGGACTCAAAATAATCAAAGAAAATCAAAAATTCGTAGGCATTATTTTTGAAAAAAATTAAAAAAAATAGAAAATAAAAAATTACAAAAATTGGGACTGCTAATTGAACTTGACCCTTAAAAAAATGTAATTGATTCACCATTGTTTTGGGAGATCAACCCCCTCATTGTTTGCACTTTTAATTGCTCGCGTACACACTAAGGAGTAGTGCACAAATCCTATTAAAGTCTCCTATGTATTTGTACAACTTTTATCTGATCTCCGAACTCTAAAATTGAAAAGATAAAGACTGAACTCTCACGGTCAAACTTGTGTTGAGTTGGTGAACTGAGGGTTTGCTTTGTGTTTGGATGTCTTTGGTGTGAGTGGATACGTTCATCTGCTATAGAACATTAGTAGTCACCTTCTATCTCTTTCACTATTTTCTATCCCATCTTCCCTCCCTTCATTATCCTTCTTTCGTCTCATCATGATGGGACATATTCCATTCCAGCCAGATTTTGTGGCTTCTTCATTTCATTCCCATTAGTCCCACCCACTCTTTTCGAAGGTCGGAACTCCACCTGTCATCCCATCCTCTCCCTACCCACCTTCTTTCTCGGGAGGTGTTGTAAGTGACGCCCGAAGTGTTGGACATGCGATCCACGGCGAGCCATTATGCAATAAATGTTATTGCAATTCACTCCATAATCTGAAATGAAGAATAACTATGTTGTACAATAGGTCCCTTAGTAAAATTAGGGTTTTGTACCATGGTCATCTTAATGATCATAGTTGTTGATTCAATTATTGAATCATAGAGGTCGTTGCTTGGATAAATATCTAAAGAGTTAGATTGAGGACTCATCAAGCACCGTGAAATGATTGTTAAGATGTGATCTCCAGCCTGAGTAGGAGATGGCAATCCTTATCTTTAAAGGCTGATATATGACCGACCTCTTGATGCATGTCCTCTACATAGGAATAGAGATTCGGAGGTGTCAGATTAGTTAGGTCAAAGAGTTGACTTAACGAAATCGAGATAACCAAAGACCTATGTCGTATGTTGTCACGGTATAGGCATGCATCCTCTGACCGTAGATAGATATGTTACTATATGTCTGAGTATCTACATTTGGTAGATCGATAAGTTGATGGCCTAACCAAGGTCTTTATACTGACGAGTTGGTGTGCATATAAAGGCGTATGAGTAATACGATTTCTCAAAGGGATCATGCAGGTTCATTTACTGAACCGGAAGACATGAGCTCACTCATGAGATATTGGAAAGAATCAAATTCTGTACACAATCGTCTCGCTTTGGAACTTGACTGAATTTGTAGGCTTGATATATACTTTTGGAAAGTATATGATCAATACCTAGGTATGATATGTGCTTTTGGAAAGTACATGATCGATATCGACTCCCATTGATCGAGTGAGAAACTTAATGATAAAACCCTGAAGCAGACAGTCTAAAAGAGATCTAAAACTCCAGGTTTAATCTAGGTCTTCCAGTATGCAAGATGTACAGGTATTAGGAATACCTGAGGGTGTTGTGATCATAAACGATTATATAACCATGATGCTTCCATTCTTAGGGAGTGATGAAACGGGTCTGGATTTTATGACTCCTCTCAGTAGAGAAGTCATATGATCTTGGTCCAAATGTTGGACATTGATGTGAATGTGATTCAGATACAATGAGAAGATTAGATTTGTGGTCTTGATTTAATCAAGCATCTATGGGAGGTCCGCAAGATCTAGATTTGAGATGTGATCTCAATATCCAAGTCACTATACATGGAACAATGCAATCGCCTTGTCCTTATCTCCAAGTATTCACATAGAAAGTGCATTATTCTTGAAAGAGTTCAAGAATGATTCCATTGTTGATTTATATATATCCAAGCATTGAGATATGGATGATTAAATGTGATTTAATCGTAAAATATAATATGAATTTGATTCATATTATTTATCCATATAAGAAGAGTTATATAAGATAATTAAATGTGATTTAATTATCAAAGATGTGAATAATGTGAATGCGATTCATATTGTTTGGGCACATGAGAAAAGATATCCAAGAAGATTAAATGTGATTCAATTATCATGGATATGAATAATGTGGATAGCACTATCCATATTAATCATATATGTTATAAGTGTGATCTGTAATATATTAGAAAGAGAATATTGTAATTTATATTTGTTAATTAATTATTGATGTGAATTGGATTCACATTGGATTATTAATTAAAATATAATTTACATTTTGTTTTGGGATGTGAATATGATTCATATTTTTTCAATGGCATGATTGCAATATTTCACAAGATAATTATGAATTATTTTTGTGAAATAATTTAAAACAAATGTTGGTGCAAATCTTGTAGATATCATGAGGTAATGAGATCTCATGAGATAGTGAGATCTCATGAGTGGACATCCCCCCTTTTAAGGGAATGTAGTTTATCTCCACATTATCTCCAATGATAATTTATTGATTTAATTTGAATTTAAATATATTTTTTTATTGATATATATTAATTTAAATTAAATTAATTATTGTTGTGTTTTCACAATAAAATCTTGACCATTGAAAGAAACACAAATCAATCTCATCCATTGATTTTGTGTTGTCCATGGATTGAGATCCATGGATCCCAAAACACTATTTAAGAAGAGGCGCCCCTTGCTCTTCAAGTTACATGATCAATCCATAAGCTCTCTCTCTCTCTCTACATGCCAAAGGTTCTCTCCCTCTCTCCCATTGTAGCTATCCACCATGGAGCCCAAGAGAGAGTCGTCATCATCGCAACATCGTCGTTATGCTGCCGGATCATCTAATCATGGATCTCCTTCTCCTTCGGTGCACCCCACTCGTGAAGAAGATATTGGATCTCGTGTGACGAGATCAGGAGATCTGTTGCTTAGATCTTCAGCATGGACTGCGAGGAGTACGTGTCTCATCAACGTGCTCGCAAGCGTCTCCTCCGTTGGATCGGACTTGAGATAAGAGGTCTCTTGATTTAAAGACTCGATCGCAACCACACTTCAAGAGGTAACCCTAGTACCTATTTGTGGTTTATATGAAATGATCCAAGAAATGTTATTAGATCATGTGGTTTCATCATTTAAAAATTTTAAATTTTGTTGCCCGAAGCAACTAGTACGACTAGTCGCTCCCGATCACATACGATACGATCCTCATGCTTCTGTGATGCGCTTTAGGATTTTTCCATATCCTTCAAGTGGTATCAGAGATAGGTTGTCGAAGATTTTGTTTTTCGGTCCTTATTAAAATACTTAAAATTAATTTATCATATGGATAATGTTTCCCATTAAAGAAGAAAAATTTGGAATTTGAGTTTGTGTAATTTAGATTTCGTTGGCGCAAGATATGATCCTTTTAATGACCATATGTCCATTGTTTTGAGAATGGCGGTTAGTGACGTAAGTAAGATGTTAATTACTATTTTAAAATGTCTGGAAATACGTTCTAAACACATGATTTTTGTTTTAAATCAAGTTATCAAACTCTGTAAATTGATTTTGCATAATTTGGATTTAAAATAAATGAGATATGTTAATTTTAGTGAGTAGGGGTCACTGCTGAAAATTACATACGCAACCATGAAACTTGTGATTGTCATCTAAGAATCTTGTGAAATTAATGGTTAATTTCCTGTATAATTATGGATAATATTTGGAAAATATTAGAATAATAATTATTTCCTTAAATGGAATTACCTCAACCAATAAATGATTAGATTTGATCTAGATCACCAATTGGTTACTTGATACACTTTCAACAAAATTGCTACTTGAATAGGTTTGGAAATTTGTCTAGCAAATTCCTTATAATCAAAATGGTTTTGATTATTACTATATGGTATAATTTCGGTTGAAAAACTGATGATCATCTCAAGTACACAATGATCGATTTGGCATTATCCTTTCCTGAGGTGGATATGTGTCTAGTCTGGGAGCGTTTGGGTAGTAGGTTGCACTGTGTGCGGTCTGTCGCACTCCCATCAGTACTGACCATGAAAGCAGATAGGGACTCGATAATGCTGGAGAAATCATTGTGTATTTTCAAATTATTAAAATCCGAATTAACTCGTACTTTGAGATAATACCATATATTCAAATAGCAATCATGTTTGTTGATTGAATTGGATTGATAATTGATTTAATGTGATTAAATTAATTATATCCAATTACAACAACCTATTATGAATAGAGTTGTATTTTCCTAGGAAGAATTAATTACATGAATATGATTCATGGTAATTAATTAAATTTTAAATATGATATAGAGGATCACATAAGTGGCATCCATGGTCTCCCGTCAAGGCGAAGGGTTCCATCGCTAGGAATTTTGTGCGGGAGATGCCTGTTCGAAGTGACAGCTCCTGCATGCAAGTGCATCTGGATTGGGCTCTTTGTTTCTCGAAAGAGTAAGGTCGTATGCGTAGTAATCCTTGTATCGATTCTCGTATTATTGGGGTGATATTGGATTGTGCATAGCGAGTTCCATTCCTGTTGATAGTTGGTTCAATTAACAACAGGTCAACATCACCTTAGGGGTTATGGGCTCGGGTGTTAAAGACTAAATTGGGAAATGTAAGTTGGACTTGTAAGGCGGAATGAGTTCCTGCTTCTTTTTATCTGAGTTGTAGTTTCTCATATTATTGGGATGCAACAAAGAAAGGAAAGGAGATCCCAGATCTTGCTAGAGATATAATGGTAAGAATATCTCTTACATTAAAAGTGATTAAGGGAATGAACTTTCAATGTGGACAAGGCATGACAACTTTGATATAAAAATTCCTAAATCAAAGTAAAATATGTATATATGTATATGGATGTATATTTATGCAAAATTCTTATTTCAGATAATCCTCATTAAACCCGCTCGAAGCTAGACTCAATAATAACCAGTGCAATATCATGAGTTGAATTCATGATCAAGATATTATCCTTGCAATTGGACACATAATGTATTTGGTTGTAATATGCAAGTTTCCTCATCAAAATGAGGAGTGACAATTAAATAAGATAATAAGACATTACCTCAGGGTTTGTATGTTTCTATAGTTTTAATCCCTCATCGAGTGTACTTTTAAAGTGACATGTCAGTTATAATTGTCAAATTAATCCTTATAAAATTAAAGAAGATGTTTTGACATACATATGTGCTCTCAACATTTAATCATGAATGACATGGTTCACTACATTATGCAGAACAATAGCTCTACAAAGAGATGATGTATTCAAAATGTTTGAATACATGGCTGGACCAAAGTACTTAAAAATTTAGATGGATGTAGATATGATGAATGTCATCATTCTATTGTCTGTACTCAAGTCATTCATGAATCTTCATAATATTCATATTGTATGAATTAAATGAAGCATGTATAAATGTTGAAATACTCTTACATTGAAATCGTTTGAGTTCAACATAAGAGAACCTTCGTCTTAAGAAATGGTTGTTTATAGATAATGGGAGCGTAGTGGAAGCATGGGTATGACCCAAGTAAGGAGAGTCAAAGAGTTGAATAAACTTCTATGACTTCCATATGACATCCAAAGAATTGGATGAATACCAATACTGCAATAAACTGATATCTTGATAGTATGACTATCTGGACTATCTAGAATCCTTAGAGAAGGACTCGGATAGTGCATCGAAATAATCTACATTTAATCATTGAAATTGACTTTCTTACAAGATAAGATTAAAGTCTAATAATTGTATCTCATTCTCCTGATGACACTTGCAATTGTTGCATATGTTGTAGAAGATTAGTAAATTTGATCTTAAGGATTAATAGTCATCTATATGGGAATTGATACAATTGTTGCAACAATCTCCATAGAATAGATAGACTTCATATGTTCAGTGGGAGAGCCCTTGGTCTTAGAGAATGTCTCTATGACCTAGATATTAGAATACATTCATTGTTGGAGATGAACATATATTCTGGAATAGACCTATCATAAAGAGTTATGATAGTGGACTCTACTAAATTAGAATATTAATGAAAGGTTCATTAACATTTCTAATACTGAAAATTAAACCCTAATAGATCAATATGATGATGAAGATCATTTGACAATGATCTGGCATCGAGTCTTGGACATATGTTTATCAATATGATCGATAGACTAGTGAGATATTGAACTTTAGATTGTCTAAAGGTTCAAATCTTACATACTTGTGTAATTGTATTCAAAGTAAATATGTCCAATACACTCTTCTCTGAGAATTGTGTAAAATGCCAAGGTATTCAATATCTTATACATATTAATGTATGTGGATCATCTGTATCATAATAAACATTGATGATATGTGATATCATTCGATGATTATTTGTGATATGAGAATCCTTCCTTTCACCTTAGAAACCTTTCAAATGTACAAAGATTTCAAAATTTTGGTTTAGAACCAAAGTTTGAAGGAAGATGACATGAATTTGATATAACCTAGGTAGCAAGTACCTATTAGATGAATTCAAGGAATACCTTATGGAGATAGGAATATCATTCCTATCTCACTTCTCCTAATACACCTAAACTCAATGGAGTTATAGGGAGATACAATTAGATCATGTGTGACATGATTTGATAAATGATTAATCTTAGCATAATTATGTCTTAGTTTCCAAGATATATATGTAGTAAAGACTACAATATATATATATATATATATATATATATATATATATATATATCCTTAATGAGGTTCCATGCAAGTAAGCTAGAATCTAGCACCATAGAGTGCTACTTCGTTAGGAAAATAAAGGATGGTATTAGATGCTTACTTTATGACCTTGAGATTCTTAAAGAATTTCATCTCTAAGAATATGATTCTAAGATGATGACTTTATTGAGAATCAAGATGGCAATGAAGTGAAGGAATTCATTGAATCTTGAGAATATAATGAGGCTCCTTGAGTCGGAAACTAAAAGGACAACTAAAGATGAAACATTAATACCTCTTCAAATGAGTTTGAAGATGAATTTCATGTGCCAGATTAGTTTGACAATGATCTGACTTCATATGATGAAGCTTCTGAAGATCATGACATGGAGAGATGGATGTTAGCAGTAAAGTCTAAATGTAGACTTCATATACAAGTGTTGTATATGGACCCTCAAGGATCCACCTATAAGGGTAAGACCCACTAAGATGTAATTGGATCTTCAAGAGAAATTGGGAACCTGATGAGAAGGTAAAGACCTTCAAAGCAAGGCTCGTATCGACAAGATACACACGAAGAGAAGAAGTCACTTGTGATGAGACTTCTTCTTCAGTGACCATGCTTAAACACATCAGAATATTGCTAACTATAGCTGCACAACTTGACTTTGACATCTTCGAGATGGAAGTCAAGATTGCATTCCTCTATGAATACCTCTCCGAGATATTCATAAGTAGTAGCCTCAAGGCTTCATGGTTGAGGAAAGCAAGGTGTGAAAGTTGAATAACTCCATCTATGGATGCAAATAATCTTCTTGTAGTTGGAACATAAGATTTGGTGAAATTATAAATGTCATGATTTCAAATAGAATCTTGATGAACATGTGAAGCTTAGTGGGAGTACCAATGTATTCATCGTGCTAAATGTATATAATATCCTAATCATTTAGAATGGTATAAGGATGATAATAAGTGTTTTATGATCTGGCTATTTCATACCTTGATATATGATCTCAAGGATACCTCTTAAATCTTAGTTCTAAAGTTGTTCAGAAGCAAAGAGAAGAGAGAGAATTGTGATTGTCACATTATTGGTACATCGTGGATATATTCTATCCAAGGAAGGCTCTTTTCCCTTAAGGTTTGGTACTGGACAATCTGAAGGGATAGCATATCAAGTGTTGATGATGCTAAAACTGCTTGCCCTTGTGCATCGGTTGCTAGAAGCCTGGTATGTGCTGGATATGTACGAAAAGCCAGATGTCTGTCATGCAGTGGGAGTAGCAAACTGTTGATAATCCTACTATGGAGATAAAACACTTAGTTGCAGTAATAAAATAATATCTTCAAAGATGACAAGACTTAGAGATAATGATCTCAAAGTCTCATCATCAAGAACCTGAGACTTTATAGATAGTGATTTAAAAGGTCTTAACTGCAGATACCTTAAGAGATAGAGATCTCTGTGAAAGGGTATTGTGATAAGGATAATTGAAATTACACATTGGTTATAACGATTGTTGAGTTGTAGTGTCAAAGACATTATGACTGCCTCAATATTGAGTGTTGGTTGCATAAGATGCAACATTCGCATTGGATGCGAGCACTGTTACTGAGGGATATGCAAGTGTCATAAAAAGACTTGGCATAGTCTCTCAGGAACAGAGTGACTTGGCATTGTCACATGAGTGTGGGTTTAATGATTAGCTTATTAATGGTTCTTTGGTCTAGTGGGAGATTATTGGACATGTGAGCCCATGACAAGCCATTAAGTGATAAATGTTATTGCAATTCATTCCTTAATCTGAAATGAAGAATAACTAATTTGCATTGAGTTGCTCAACCGCCCCGCCTCTTGCCCGTCATGATGTGCAAGTCAAAACGGGGGGTTTCTAAAATGAGAAATGAAAAGAGTAGCTCGGGGAATAGGTGGGAAGAATGAGTGCGTGGGCAGGGACCCCCCTTTCCCCTCACCCCTTCCCTCTCAAAAAAGACTATGAGATGATCAAAAAAGCGTCAACTGATATATAGTAGTGGGGGATTTTAAACATGCTCGCTATCGCTCGCTGCGTCAATCACTCTAAGAATACAAGAATCCATATCGTCCTTCACCACAGCATCGACGGCACAGAGAAAACCACTAGGCTACCACTCCGACCAAGTCAATAGGTCCCTTAGTACAATTAGGGTTATGTACCATGGCCATCTTAATGATCATACAGCTATTGATTCAATTATTGAATCATAGAGGATGGTGCTTGGACGAATATCTAAAGAGATAGATTGAAAACTCATCAAGCACCGTCAAATGATTGTTAAGATGTGATCTCTAGCCGGAGTAGGAGATGGCAATCCTTATCTCTAAAGGGTAACATCTTACCAACCTCTTGATGTAGGTCCTCTGCATAGAAATAGAGATTCAGAGGTGTCATATTAGTTAGGTCAAAGAGTTGGCTTAACAAGAATGAGATAACCAAAGACCTATGGTGTATGTTGTCACGGTATAGGCACACATCCTCTGACCGGAGACAGATGTGTTACTATATGCCTGAGTATGTACATTTAGTATACCGATAGGTTGATGGCCTAATCAAGGTCTATATGCCGACGAGCCAGTGTGCACATAAGGGCATATGAGTAATATGATCTCTCAAAGGGATCATACATGTTCATTTACTGAACCGGAAGACATGAGCTCACTCATGAGATATTGGGAAGAATTAAATTCCGTGCACGGTCGTCTCGCTTTGGAATATTGACTTAATTTGTAGGCTTGATATATGCTTTTGGAAAGTATATGATCAACACCTAGGTATGATATGTGCTTTTGGAAAGTACATGATCGATACTGACTCCCATTGATTGAATGAGAAACTTAATGATAAAACCCTGAAAGAGACAGTCTAAAAGAGATCTAAAACTTCGGGTTTAATCTAGGTCTTCCAGTATTCAAGATGTACATGTATTTGGAATACCTGAGGGTGATGTGATCATAAACGATTGTATAACCATGATGCTTCCATTCCTAGGGAGTGATGAAACGGGTCTGGATTTTAGTGATTCCTCTCAGTAGAGAAGTGATCTGATCTTGGTCCAAATGTTGGACATTGATCTAAATGTGATTCAGATACAATGAGAAGATTAGATTTATGGTCTTGATTTAATCAAGCATCTATGGGAGGTCCACAAGATCTGGATTTGAGATGTGATATCAATACCCAAGTCACTATATGTGGAACAATACAATTGTCATGTCCTTATCTCCAAGTATCCACAGAGAAAGCGCATTATTCTTGAAAGAGTTCAAGAATGATTCCATTGTTGATTTATATATATCCAAGAATTGAGATATGTAAGATTAAATAGGATTTAATCATAAAATATAATATGAATTTGATTCATATTATTTATATATAAGAAGAGCTATCTAAGATAATTAAATGTGATTTAATTATCAAAGAAGTTAATAATGTGAATGTGATTCGTATTATGTTGGCACATGAGAAAAGATATCCAAGATGATTAAATGTTATTTAATTATCATGGATATGAATAATGTAGATAGCACTATCTATATTAATCATATATAATATAAATGTTATTTATAATATATTAGAGAGAGTATATTGTAATTTATATTTGTTAATTAATTATTGATGTGAATTGGATTCACAATGGATGATTAATTAAAATATGATTTATATTTTGTTTTGGGATGTGAATATGATTCACATTTTTCAATGGCATGATTGCAATATTTCACAAGATAATTGTGAATTATTTTTGTGAAATAATTTACAACAATGTTGATGTAAATCTTGGTATATCATGAGGTAATGAGATTTAATGAGATAATGAGATCTCATGAGATAGTGAGATCTCATGAGATAGTGAGATCTCTTGAGTGGACGTCCCCCCTTTTAAGGGGATGTGGTTTATCTCCACATTATCTCCAATGATAATTAATTGATTTAATTTGAGTTTAAATATATTGATTTATCGATATATATTAAATTAAATTAAATTAAATTAATTATTGCTGTGTTTTCACAACAAAATCATGATCATTAAAAGAAACACAAATCAATCTCATCCATTGATTTTGTGTTGCCCATGGATTGAGATCCATGGATCCCAAAACACTATTTAAGAAGAGGCACCCCTTGCTCTTCAAGTTATATGGTTAATCCATAAGCTCTCTCTCTCTCTCTCTACAAGCCAAAGGTGTTCTCCCTCTCTCCCATTGTGGTCATCCACCATGGAGCCAAAGATTGAGTCGCCATCCCTACAACATCGTCGTTACACTGTCGGATCATCTACTCATGGATCTCCATCTCCTTCGGTGCGTCTCGCTTGCAAAGAAGATGTTGGATCTTGTGTGATGAGATCAGGAGATCAACTGCTTGGATCATCAGCATGGATTTCGAGGAGTATGCATCTCGTCAACGTACTCGCAAGCGTCTCCTCCGTTGGATCAGACTTGAGACAGGAGGTCTCTTGGTTTAGAGACTCGATTGCAACCATGTTTCAAGAGGTAACCCTAGCACCTATTTGAGGTTTATATGAAATGATCCAAGAAGTGTTCTTGGATCATGTGGTTTCATCATTTAAAAATTTTAAATTTTGTTGCTCGGAGCAACTAGTGCGACTAGTCGCTCCCGATCGCATATGATGCGATCCTCACGCTTCCATTATGCGCTTGAGGATTTTCCCATATCCTTCACGAAGAGTTCAGATTGACCAGATACAAGATACGGGTGATCGCCTTGCTGAGATGACAGTGCACTCCATGAATGATGAGAGAGAGCAATGGCGAGTTTTAGACAATTACGATTCTGGGATGATTGGACATTATTTAGGAGACGAGAAACCACACATAGGAGCTCAGTCAAAGTCTATATTGAGACCCTTCATTCTGGATTTAGAGTTCATTAATCAACTGCCCAAAAATTTCAGGGGGGGGGGGGGGGGGGGGGGAGGGTGCACGAGGAGCCTTATGTTCATATATCTAAGTTTGAGGATTTTTGTGGATAACGAGCATATCTAAATATCACTTGTATGGAACTGATGTTGATGACCTTCCCTTTCTCACTCCATACAAGAGCTTTGAGATGGCACAGTGAGTTGGGAGGAAGACTGCTACGTGGGGAGATTTACGATCATTGTTTTTGCAGAGATTTTACCCCCATCGTAGAGCTGAGTTGATGCGATCTTGCATTCATGATTTTTAGTTGACCCCCAGGAGACATTGAGAGATTTGTGGTTGAGGTTACTTGATATTTTGAGGTGATTTACGAATCATGGATTTTCAATGACTGACCTTGTCCAGATCGCCATGAGGAGGATAACCACATAGCAGATTGCATATGTCATTACCTCGTATGGAGGTATATACCACAGTATCGACCTGGATTTATTTGAGCCCATCTTGGATACACATTTAGACATTCCATATTCACGAGATGATTTATTCGGGGAAACACATGAGGGAGATATGACACCAGTTGAGTGTGTGGTACTTAATGACTATTTTGACAACAAACACCAATCAGAGGATATGAATGCTACTACTTTTCATATGATGGATGTGTTGACTACCACTGTGAGTTCCCAAAGCCGGACACTGCTTGAATTCCCGTTGGATTTACACTCATATTTTGAGTCAGTCTCACACTTTCACGTCGAAGATTCTTGGATTCTAGATCTCCTAGCATCCCAAGCAATAGAGGAGGATCCCACATTTCAGTAGTCCTTTGAGTCATTTTAGTGTCCATGTCTAGATGATTCAGTGTCTATTCTTCAGAAAATCTTCTCAGATTCAGAAATACATTTGGATCCATCTCAGCAAAGAGAGCTTGATGAAGGACCAATTTTTGACTTGACAGATATAGATAAGCTCGTCTTTGCACCGCGTGCCCTCCCATTTGATGAGGTCGATATATTTTTGGAGGAGCAGATAATTGGCGAAATAGATCCCCAGTTCGATGTTGATTCAGCCTCCCCGAGGGTTATCTGCGGGAGTATGCCACGGACCCTGTGTACTCGGTTTCACTTTCTAGAAGTGCATCCGATCTGTCGGATCACGAGAGCGAATCTTCTGATATTTGTGATCTTGACTTTGATTTTTCTCTCCTTGACAACCCTCGCGAGGATGACCCGATCTTTAAGGTATTCGATGATTTACTGATTTCTCTACATTAGATATATCGGATATCAGCCTTTATAGTGAGTCTCCTGATCATGATTTTCCATACCTTATTGAGACGATGATTAACGTGGAGGATTTCCTGACAGAACCTTCCTTCTCTACGTTTGATTCCTTCGGTTCCACCCATTTACTCCATTCAAACCTTGAGCTGATGATTTCTTTTGTACTACCGGAGCCTGATTTTATCTTTCCATATCTTTACCTGGTAGCAGACACCCTCTTGATTGTTTACATGGATGTCATCATTTACTCTGTTGAGTTCGTTGTTGTTCTCCCACCGAGATTGGAATGATAGTACAGTATTCGCCTCACAGATACCGCCCTGAACCTCGATACTGCGTTATCCTAGCCTTTGCGCCCACCTAGGGGCGTAAACCCTAGCGCTTGTTGAGAGGCACCTCAACATTGTTCACCGCTGCATAGATCCATTATGTCCATATCATACATTCTTTTGTCTTATACCCCATCTCCATCTTATGATTATGCCATACTTAGGTGTACTTTATCCCAAGTATAGGGGGATGTCAAACTTGTGATTATCTATATGATTATTTTTACCTATGTTTTGTTGCTTATACTTAGGGATATTTTACCCTAAGTATAAGGGGGGAAAACCTTGTACATTTTAATCCTTGATTTTCCCCTTGTGTACAGTCTTCTATACTTAGGACTACTTGATCCTAAGTATAGGGGATCATCGACTTGTATTGATTTTATTCTTGTATTCATCGTTGTAATATAGTATTCTTTTAACTTTTCTATACTTAGAACAAGTTATGTCTTCCTTTGCAGCTCTTTGATCACTATAAGGACATAGTTTGAGCTAAGTATAGGGTGGTGTCGTATATATTGTATATACACTTTAGTCATAACTCGTACTTTCGTATTTTTAATGTGGCTAAAATACTTTATAAATACTGGTAAAAAACTAACTAATAAAAAGATGCAGATATTTCCTCAAAAAATTCTTTTTGTATATACTGATTAATAAGCCAGGTTAAAATATTTTTGAAAAAAAGTTTGAAAGTAGTTTGGAAATCTATTTGAAAAAGCTTTTTAAAACTATTTGAAAAATGTTTGAAAAATATTTTCAATCTTTGTAAAAATAGTATGATTTGTAAAAAAATTTATTCTTTTTGTGTAAAATAAAATGATTTTGTAAAGCTATTTGCAAATATTTTGAAAATGGTTGAAAAATTATTATGAAAAAATATATATACTATTTGAAAAATGTTTGCAAAATTGTTTTGAATTGATTGTAAATGATTATAAATTATTTGAAAAATATTTTGTACTATAGTTTTCAAAATTATTTGTAAAATTATTTTCAAATAAATTTGAGGAATATATGCATCACAAAAATTAAAAAATAATAATAATAAAAACAAAAATCCAACTATATGCATATACATGTATAAATTACTCAAGTTGTAAATCCTTTCACCTGATTCATGCAAATAATTGACTCACTCCTGTGTAAATATGTCTATCTCATCCCTAACCCTTATTAGAAAATTTTATATGCTTGTATATATTACTAACCTATTTGTTAAAAAAACTCTTTTTGCATGTGCATCATTTTTCAAAAATCCATAAA